>KZ825872.1:0-43887 GCA_003184645.1 Aspergillus ellipticus CBS 707.79 | reverse complement strand
CTTATTATTTTAATTATTATCTAAAAATATATAGAAATAAGTTTTTTAAATTAAATAAAAATAATTAAAAAAAATATTAAAAATTTTTTTATTTTTATCTAAAAGAATTAATCAGAAAATTCTAATAATATTAATAAAATTTAGTTTTTTATAAAATTATTATTTTTATAGTAAGAAATATATATAAATATATATAATTATAACTGAATTTAGATTATATATTTTAATTATAATATATAATAATTAAAAAACTATATATTTATTATTAATTAGATTATTAAAAATAAATATATTATTTTTATTTTACTATTCTTCTTTTTATTTTAGTTTAGATAATTTATTATATTTTTATTTCTTATTTAAAAAAACTAAATTATCTGTATTATAAATTAAATTTAAAAAAGAATTTATATAATATTATTTATATAATTTTTTTTAGTAATTATATTTTTTAATAATTATTTAATTAAATATTAGATATTATATTTTTTAAAGAATTCTATAAAAATCTTTTCTAGATTTTTTTTATTAATATAAAAATCTATTTTTAATAATAATTTATTATATTTTAATTATCTTTATTTAAAAAAAAAAATTATTTTATTATTCTAGATTTAAGATATAATTTTTTATTTATTAAAATTTTTAAAATAAATAAAATACAGCAGATACTTTAGCTATATTTAAAATATAATAAATTATATTTATATAAAAATATATTTTAAAATAAAATAAACTATCTTTACAGAATTTTTTATTTTTTTTTTATATTTATTATTTATAGAGTAGTCTTAGAATTATAAATTAATTATAGTTATCTAGCTTATTTTTAAAAAATATTATTAAATTTTCTACTTCTATTTCTTAAATCTTTATAAATTATAATAATATTTAAACTGAAATAAGTTTTTTAAACCAGATTTTTTTTTATTTTTTAAATCTCCAGATTATATATATTATAAAGAATTAGAAGATTATTTTATATCTAACTTATAAAAAAAACTCTTTATTTTCTAGAATTAGTAGTAGAAGATAATCTTTTCTAAAACTTATATATAAGCTTAAAAACTGTTATTTTACTTTAATTAGAAGAAGATATTAATAATATAAAACAGCTTTTAGAAAGATATATTATTTTTTAATAAAATCTTTTATATTTACTATACTATATATCTTTTTATTTTATAATATCCGGAAATTAAAAATTCAGGAACTAGTTCTATAAATTATTATTTTTATAAGAATTATAAAAAAAAAATATTATTAGTAGTATCTAAATAAATAATTAATCAGATATTAAGTAAAAAGCTATTATAGATATTTATATATTTTTTAAAAATAAATTATTTTTAATTATTACTTTCTCTAGGTCTCTGTAGTTTATAATAAACAGAATTTTCAGAATTAAATCCTATATTTTATAATTATTTATTATTTACTACTCTGAATTATTAAATATATTTAATTTAAATAAATAAATAATTTTACAGCTTTATCTTTCTACTAAAAACTAAGTTCTTTTAATTAAGTATAGTTTAAAGAATATTTTTTAAAATTATTAAAAGATATATATATACAGCTATTATTAAAGTTTTTAGATATTAAACAGATATTAATTATAATAAACTACTAGACTAGTTCTGATTAAAAAATATTTTTTATTTTAATTAAATATTTTTTAATAAAAGATATAAATTATTATAAAATTCTGTTAGACTTCTAACTAGTAAAAATCTAGCTATAATTATTTTATTAGTCTTATATAAATATAATCTATTTTATTAATTATTAAATATAATAATTAATAATATTAGTAATAATAATTTAATATTTAGTATAATCTTATCTGAACTCCAGACTCAGTTTAACCAGAACAGCCAGTTTTATAATATTTTATTTAATTCTAATTTTATAATAATTATTTAAAACTAATATTATATATTCTATTTTACTTATATAATTTAGTTTATAATTAATATTCTTCTATAAAAATTTTAGATTAAGATTTTAAATAATACTATTAAATATATATAAAAAAATTATAATAAAAGTCTTAAAATCTTTTCTAATATTTTAAAAATTTTTAAAAAGATATATTCTAGAAATTATTTATAAAAGATTAATATAAAAAGTATTCTAGAAACTATCTATAAAAAACTAATATAGAGAGCTTCTACTGTCTATAATAAAAATTATCTAAATTAATTTTTTATAGATAGATTTTAAAGATCTTTTTTTAGTAATAGTTAATTATATTAATTCTTAATTATAGATTTAGAATATTATATAATTTATAAATATAAATTCTTAATACTGTAAAGAATTCTAGTTTATTTAATAATTTAAATCAGATTTAGTTTATTATCTTCTTCTTAACTGTAATATTTACTGGAATTTAATCTATTTTATAATTTACCGGATACTTAATCTTTATTAAATAATTAAGAGTTTTATTCCGTACTGTAATTATAATAATATTAATTATTTTTACTCTACTATAATTAAATAAAAAATAAATAGAATATTCTCTTAAATTTATATTTTTCTTTTTTTTTTATATTTTATCTATCTAAGAATAGTAGATCTACTATTTATAAAATTTATAAAATTTATAATAATTTTTTTAATTATCTAGATTACTTAATTAATTAACTATTAAGAAAGTAGATATTCTGTCTTTGTAGAATTTTTTACTTTTATTTTTTTATATTTATTATTTATAGAATAATCTTAGAATTATAAGTTAATTATAATTATCTGGTTTATTTTTAAAGAATACTATTAAGCTCTCTTTTTTTATTTTTTAGATCTTTATAAATTATAATAATATTTAAACTAAAATAAATTTTTTAAGCTAGATATTTTTTTTTTTTTTAAATCTCTAGATTATATATATTATAAAAAATTAGAAGATTATTTAATATATAATCTATAAAGAAAAACTTTTTATTTTCTAGAATTAGTAGTAAAAAATAATCTTTTCTAAAGCCTGTATATAAGCTTAAAAACTATTATTTTACTTTAGTTAGAAGAAAATATTAATAATATAAAATAAATTTCAGAAAGATATATTATTTTTTAATAAAATTTTTTATATCTACTATATTATATATTTTTATATTTTATAGTACTTAAGAATTAAAAACTCAGAAACTAGTTTTATAAGCTACTATCTTTATAAGAATTATAAAAAGAAAATATTATTAGTAATATCTAAATAAATAATTAGTCAGATATTAAATAAAAGATTATTATAAATATTTATATATTTTTTAAAAATAAATTTTTTTTAATTATTATTTTTTCTAAGCTTCTGCAGTCTATAATAAACAGAATTTTTAGAATTAAGTTCTATATTTTATAATTATTTATTATTTACTACTCTGAATTATTAAATATATCTAATTTAAATAAATAAATAATTTTATAGCTTTATTTTCCTGCTGAAAATTAAGTTTTTTTAATTAAATATAATTTAAAGAATATCTTTTAAAATTATTAAAAAATATATATATACAGCTATTATTAAAGTTTTTAGATATTAGATAAATATTAATTATAGTAGACTGCTGGACCAGTCCTAATTAAAAAATATTTTTTACTTTAACTAAATATTTTTTAATAAAAGATATAGATTACTATAAAATTCTACTAGATTTCTAATTAATATCTAGATCTTATATTAGTAAGAATCTAGTTATAATTATTTTATTAGTTTTATATAAATATAATCTCTTTTATTAGTTATTAGATATAATAACTAATAATACTAATAATAATAATTTAATATTTAGTATAATATTATCTGAACTCCGGACTCAGCTCAGCTAGAACAGCCAGTTTTATAATATTTTATTTAATTCTGATTTTATAATAATTATTTAAAGCTAGTATTATATACTCTATCTTATTTATATAATTTAGTTTATAGTTAATATTCTTTTCTAAAAACTTCAGATTAAAGCTTTAAACAGTACTGTTAAATATATATAAAAAAATTATAATAAAAGTTTTAAAATTTTTTCTAATATTTTAAAGATTTTTAAAAAAATATATTTTAAAATTTATCTATTAAAAGCTAATATAGAATATTCTAGAAACTATTTATAAAAAGCTAATATAGAGAGCTTCTACTATCTATAATAAAGATTATTTAAATTAATTTTTTACAGACAGATTTATAAATAGTAAAAGTTCTCTATATTAATCTTTTATAGATAATTTTTAAAAAACTTTTTTTAATAATAGTTAATTATATTAATTTTTAATTATAAATTTATAAAATTATATAATTTATAAATATAAGCTTTTAATACTATAAAAAAATTCCAGTTTATTTAATAATTTAAATTAGATTTAATTTATTATTTTTTTTTAACTGTAAAACTTACTGGAATTTAATCTATTTTATAATTTACTAGATATTTAATCTTTATTAAATAATTAAAAGTTTTATTCAGTACTGTAATTATAATAATATTAATTATTTTTATTTTATTATAATTAAGTAGAAATAAATAGAGTATTTTTTTAAATTTTTATATTTTTTTTTTATATTCTATTTATTTAAGAATAATAAATCTATTATTTATAAGATTTATAATATTTATAATAATTTTTTTAATTATCTAGATTATTTAATTAATTAACTAGTAAAAAAGTAGATATTCTAGAAAAAAAGATTTTTAAAAATTTATAGTATATATATTAAAAGTTCTGAAAATACTATTATTATATTTACTAGATAAAAGATTATATTTATATAATTATAACTATTCTAGATCTAATATTAAAGTTTAAAAAATTTAAAAAAAATATTTAGCTGGATAATAATACTGACTAGTATTATAAGTACTGAATTATTTTTAAAAAAATATTCTATTTTTATTATAATCAGAATCTGATTATTAATATATTATTAACTATTTCTAGATTATTATCAGATCTAGATAAAGTCTTTTATAATATTTCTAAATACTGGAGATTCTTACCGGCAGTTAAAATATTTAAAAAACTTAAGATATATCTAGATATTAAAGATATATAATTTATAAAAATATTTTTAATTAAATTAATACTATTCTAGATATTATAAAATATATTAATATTCTTACTTACTAAAAATCTTATTATAATTAGTTTTCTATTCTCTACCAGATAATTAAAAAAATTTTTTTAGTTATTATTAATAGTATTAGTATTAAATATCTATTTAATAATTCTTAAGATATTTATTACTATTACCGGAGCTGTTTTTATTCTAATATAATTAAATGTGATAGGATCTACTTGTCAGGGTAGAAAGCCTGTCGACTAGGTAAGGAATCAACCACTAAACGGAATGGATTCGTCTAATAATAACAAAGGTAGCCTATATTCATAAAATAGACTGATTCTTAAGGGATCAGTAGTCTCCTGCAAAGGAATCAGTATCTTTTAAATATTAAAAGAATATAGAACTGTTATTAATAATCTTATAATTTCTATTATTACTATAATATATTATTCTGAAGACTATTATTATAATAGCTAGACTATTTTATTATAAATAGTACTCTTCTTTACTGGAATAAGCTACCTGGCTCAGATATTAGAAATAATTTTATATATTTCTGATTCAGAATAGCAGGAATCTGTAAAGATAGCTTATATCTGATTTATAATTAAATTATAGATATAATCTGTTACTTCTATAAGCTATCCAGTAATATTTTATTAGATTTTCTTCAGCTGTTATAACTTCTGATATATTCTTTAATAATCTCTAATATTTTCTTATATATTTACTATATTTTTACTAGAGATTTATTAATTATATTTATTTAATTATTCTTTCTATTTAATCAGATAATAGTCTTAGCTGTTATAATATTAGTAGTTTTTAACTTTCTTAACTTTCTATTTATCTTTATTATCTAGCTCCGGTATTAGAAGCAGTTCTTTATAATCTCTTCTAGTATTCTACAGTTCTAATAAAAAAATATAAAATATATTATAAATTTATTTATATTTCTTAAATAAATATAAATAATATATCTAGAATCTGATATATTTAAGAATCTGAAAGAAGTTTATAAATTTTAGAACTAACTTTCTTAACTTTTTAAACTATAAATTCTGGATTGATAGTTTTACTAAATCTTTTTTTTTAAAGAAGAATAGTCTTTTATACTTATTATAATATTTTTTTTATTTTTCTATAATTATTTACTATATCTTTTATAATTATTTTTTTATTTTTTTAAACTTCTTAATCCTATCCTGTACAGCTGGGACCTTTTACTATTAAGAATTATTCTTAATTTTAAAATAAAAATTTAGTAAATAATTATATAAGATATTATAAGATAATAAGCCTGTAGTTATATTATTTATATTATTATAAATAAATTAAGTAATTAATAATATTACCGGTTAGTTAATATTAAATTAGCTGGAGTAGTACTGAAGATAATATTTAAGAATTTAATTTATTTATTTTATTTAGTTATTAGTTTAAGAGTAGAATACTGTTAAAAGCTTTAAGATTATATAAGTATTATAGGCTAAATTTAACTAGAATTTACTTATAAAGATTAATTCTTAATTAGATATAATATCTGTTAGAGATCTAAAGATAAGTTTAATCTATTTATAGAATAGTTTAGTAAGGTCTGGAGCAGTTATTATAGACAGAATAATAAAGAAAAAATAATATTTTAAGAATTAATTAATAATAATAAGAATAGTATTAATAGCTTTTCTATATTAAATAACCGGAGGTAGTTCTATAATAAAATCTATTATTAATTTAGTAAATAAATAGAATAAAATTAGTAGTAATTTAAGACTATTATATAATTAATACTTTAGAGCAGTATTATCTTAATATATTAAATAAATTCAGATATATTCAGCTATATTATAATATAATCTATTCTAATAGAACTTTCTTTATAGAAATACTTCTATTAGTATTTTTTCAAAATATTCTACTAATAGATTATTATAATATAAATAAATAAGTATTTAGTATAATATCTTAGAGAATAAAATATAATAATAGTTTTTAAAATATAAATAATCTATAATTTTAATTATTTAGTACTTCTAGTCTAATTATCTTTACTGAATAGCAGCTTTTTATTATTATATCTCTAGATTTTTATTTTATAAATATAAGATTATCTTTTAGAACTCAGAATTATATATATTTAAGTATAGAATTTTTACAGTATATATTTATAATACTATAGATTAAAGAATAAATTTTTTTTAAAATAAGTTCTTCTAAACAGTCCAGTCAGCTGTTTCTATACCGGCTTAACTATTAAGATTCTTTAAATTTAATATAATATAGATATTAAATCTAGAGTAATCCTATATATCTTAAGATTTAAACTGAGATTTTTTTTTAATTAAGTTTTTTATTATCAGGGATAATATATCTATAAATTACTTTTAAATCAGGATTAATAATTTCTTTTAAGAAGCAGGCTTTATCTGGAATCTAGAAGATATTCTGGAAAGTTTATTTATTAAATTTAATTTTTTTATTTTATATTTAATAATAAAATTATAAAAAATTAGATTTATAAATTATTAAACTTATTTTCTATTAATCCTGGTTTAATATATAAAAAATTATAAGTTTAAATAGTTAAATAAGATTTTAATTATCTAGAAAGTATCTTTAAAATACTGTTACTACTGTTTAAAAAAATAAATAATAGTAAATAGCTCTTAATCTGGAGTACTATAATTTAGCTCAGTACCGGAGAATTTATAAAATTAGAAAATAACTAGATAGAATATATTTTTATTATTAGATTAAGATAAGATACTACTTATTCTTTTTTTTAATATATCAGTTTCTAAATATCAGGATTTTATAGGATTAAAGTATATTAGTAAAGATATATACTGAAAAACAGTAATTAAACAGTAAAAAATAAGCTGCTTATATAGATTTAAACAGATTTTTTTAGATTTTTAATTATTAACTACTCTATAAAATAGAAAGATAAAAAATAAAATAATTTATAAATAATTTTAAATAAATTAACAGTAAAAATTATAAAATCTTAAAAAAATCTAGATATTATAGTAACTTTCAGAAATCAGCTATAAAATAATATTATTTATTTATTAAAAATCTATAGATACTTTATCAGTATTAATAATATATTCTAAAAATTTGATTTAAGATTAATAAAATAAATACTTAGATAGCTTTATATAGAGTTAAACTTCTCAGAGTCTTTCTAGTACTTAATAAATATATTTTATATAAGATTCTTTATCTGGTAAGAAGATAAAAATATTATTAAAATATACTATATAAAAATTATTAAAAAGTCTACAAAGTACTGTATATATATAGTTTTAAAATATTATAAAGATATTAATTAATCTGAATAGTATAATAATATATTTAAAATAGCTATATCAGATATAAAATACTATTTTTTATTTATTATTTTTTTTAATACAGATTTAGTAGTAAGTATTCTTAATATTAATTTTTAAAAAATATTTACTATCTGAAACTTTATTAAAAATCTCTAAAATAAAAAATAAAAAGTAATAATTTTTAATAGAAATTTTATTAAGATTTCTATAATCTATATAAAAATATAAATTATTATTTTTTTTAGATATAAAAAAAATAGAGGCTTTTACAGGACTTTTTAAAAATTAAATTTAATCTAATTTTAAATTCTTTTTAATATATTTTTATAAAATCTTAAATTAAGCTTCTGATAGAGGATATATAGAATTATAAAAGAATATTTTATCAGATTTAATATTAATAGTATAGTCTACAGGACTATAAAAAGAAAATTATTAGAAAAAATTTATAAAGAATATATCTCAGAATCTCTAAAATTTAATTAGAATTATTTCTAGATTTAAAAATAAATTAGAAGATTTTTTCTCCAGTAGTTAAATATTTTTAGAAAATTTAATAATAGTATATATTTTTACTAAATTTTAGATTATTTTATTAAATTAGATAGTAGAAAAAAAAGAAATAAATAATATACTGAACTACTATTATTAATTTTATACTAATAAATTAATATAAAAATCTTAAAATATAGTTATTAATAACAGGATCAGGCTGTCTTCTAGATAAGAATCTTGATTAATCTCTATATAATATTATTTAAATATACAGATACTTTCCTGCGAATCAGTAGCAGTAATAAAGACTTTTTATATATTATAGATAAAAGTAATAATTTAATTAATAACTTTAATTCTGGATACAGTAACTAGAATATATTAAAAATTATAAATCTTAGTAAATTAATAGCTGATAATATCTATTTCAGTATAACTATCCAGGTCTATAAAGATTTTAAAACTGTTTTAAATATAAATAAAAATATAAAAATAATATATAATCTCTACTATAGATAAAAAAGTTAAAATTATAAAATTTATTTTAACTTTTTTATTTTTTTCTCAGAATCTGATAAATATTAGTAGATTTTAATAGATTAAATCTTCCTGTTTTTAATAGAATATTAATTTATAAGATACTGAATACTATTATATATAAAATATTATAATTAATTACTATTCTTTCCGATAGGATTTTTTTTACAGTTTAATATATTTTTTTTAATTAATTTATTAGAATAGTTTTAGAGATATTTATATAGTTTATAACTGCTGAATTAGTTATTATTTTATTTATATTTTTATTTATTACTCTATAATTTATAATAATAAATAATAATAATTATTATTTTATTCTGTTCTTCCAGTAAATAGAGAATATATTTTTAAATATAATAATTAAAATCAGGTAGTAGCTTAATAAAATATAATAAAAATTTTTTTTTTCTGTCTGATAAGAGAAGTATTACTTTAAAATATTAAAATAAATATAAAACTTTTTCAGATCTTGACTATATTACTGATAAGCTTATTTAAATTAAATTATAATATTTAATTAAAAAATAATAATATTCTGGATCAGAATAAGAATCTAATTCTTAAATTAAAACTATAATTTCTTGAGAGATTATTTTACTGCCGGGCTTTTATTATTAATAAAATAATACTATCCCTGCCTGTATATAGGATTTATATAACTAATAATAGTAAGAATCTTATATTTCTTTAATAAATACTTTTTAAAAATTTTTTAAAATATATATTTTAAATCAGTAATCTATTCTTAATATTTTTAAAAATTAAAATTTAAGATAAAATAAAGAATATTTTTAAATTTAATTTTTTTTTTATTTTTTTCTGATTCAGAAGAGGATTAATAATATATAAAAAAGATTTTACTCAAGGAATTATTTCTTTAAAGATAAGCTATTCTCTTTTACAGATTAGTAGCTTATTTTAATTAATAAATATAATTTTCTAACTATTAGATTTTCTTAGTAGTAGGAACAGTATTTAATAATAATTCTAGATTAATATAATTACTAGATATTTCTCTTTCTATACTGTTTTTAAAAGATAGTATTTTTCTTAGATAGTTAAAAAAAAAAGAATTAGAATATAATAGAATCTATTTATTAGGATAAAAAGTCTGTTAACTAGATAAGGAATTAACTACTAAACAGAATAGATTTATTCAATAATAATAAAGATAGCCTATATCTATAAAATAGACTGATTTTTAAGGGATCAGTAGTCTCCTGCAAAGGAATCAGCACCTTTTAGATATTAAAAAGATATAGAACTGCTATTAATAACCTCACAACTTCTATTACCACCATAATACGTCATCCCGAGGGCTGTTACTATAATAGCTAGACTATTCTATCATATTAAAATAATAATACTTTAAATATATACTAATTATTTTACTATCAGTAAAAAATATTAGAATATTTTTAATAATCTTAATCCAGATTTAATTATCTTTATATCTAAAAAATAAAAATAAAATAAAATAATTATTATTTTTTATATTAGTAAAAATAAGAATATAAATAATTTTAAAAATAATTTAAAAAATAAATTATTATTAGAAACAGAAGAACTAATTTTATTTAAATTTTTAAATATTATATATATTTAGATAGAGATAAAAATCCGGTTTTTTTAATTCTTCTACTACTATAATTATTATTTTAAATAATATAAAAAATAATATAATCTTAATAGTTTATCTAATATCAGATATTATTTTTATTATATTAGATTCTATAAATATTTTTTTTAAAATACAGTATATTTCTTAGAATTAGAAAGAAAGAAATTAAATAAATTATAAAAATTAGATAGATTAAATAAATTAAATAAATTAAATAGATTAAATAGATTAAGCAGATTAAATAGATTATACAGATTAAATAGATTAAATAAATAAACTAAATCTAGAGAATATTATTATATTATAATTAAAAATATATAATATTTTATATATTATTTATATAATAAGAATATATATATTATTAATTAATCTATAGTTATTAATCTATCTGCTATATCTAATCTTTCTAACCAGCAGGTATAAATAGTTAAAGTAATAGTTATATTTTAATCTGACTCTACCTATACAGTTAAAAGTTTTTTATATCTTAACCTGACTACTAGATTATAGCCAGATTAAGGTTAAGGTATAACAGTCAGATTAATCCACTCTAATTAGTACTATATACTGCTCTCGATATAAGAATTATATATCTATTTATATTATACAGATTAACCGGACTGTATAAACAGATATAATATACTATACTGTCTTAGTTTATAGGAGTCCAGAAAGACTATAAAACCCTGGAGATAATAAAGAGAGGAATATAGTCAGAACTGGCAGCAGTCTACAGAGATATAATATCCGGACTGAAGTCACTATTAGATCTTATAAACTGATACTTAACTATATTTTATATCTTTTCTGCTGTACTATTTCTTACCGGACTGAAAAGCTATATCAGATACTCTAGTAGAAAGAGTTAAATAGATAAATTCTGTAGTTTTTATAAAGTTAAATAATCTGATTCTGAAAAACAGAGATATTAATATATAATAATTAAAGAAATAATACTCTTAAACTGTAAATACAGTAATAAGATTTATTATCTAATTATTTAAAATTAAGAAGACTGTCTTCAGAGAATCTTTCTATATATACTAATATAAACAGAATATATTTATCCAGAAACTGTAAAAGGAAGTAAAAATAGAGAAGAATATAATAGATTACTATTAGAATTTATTATAATCAGAATATATTAGTAAGATAGAACTCTTAAAAAAAGAGAAAGAAAAAGATATAAAGAGGATTATATATTTATTATACTTATAATAAGCTATATAAATAAGATATATTTATATAAGTAGTACTAGAATATACTTCTTTTTTCTTACTCTTTTTTATATATATCTATATAATTAGACTACTGAGTATAGCAGGCACGGTCCTTGCTTATAACACATGCTGCTTATATATACATGCCTTCAACAGACATGTAGGGACTAGTCGCGAGCGTGGCTAGCACCCGTTTGCACTATTACCGGAGCTGTCTTTATTTTAATATAATTAAAATAGTAATACTTCAGATATATACTAATTATTTTACTATCAGTAAAAAGTACTAGAATATTTTTAATAATCTTAATCCAGATTTAATTATCTTTATATCTAGAAAATAAAAGAAGAATAAAATAATTTTTATTTTCTATATTAGTAAAAATAAAAATAAAAATAATTTTAAAAATAATCTAGAAAATAGATTATTATTAAAAACAGAAAAGCTAGTTTTATTTAAATTTTAAAATATTATATATACTCAGATAGAGATAAAGATCTAGTTTTTTAAATTTTTTTATTATTATAATTACTGTTCTAGATAATATAAAAAATAATATAATCTTAATAATTTATTTAGTATTAAATATTATTTTTATTATACTAGATTTTATAAAAACTTTTTTTAAAATACAGTATACTTCTTAGAGTTAGAAAAAAAAAATTAAACAGATTATAGAGATTAGATAGATTAAATAGATTAAATAAAATATATAAATTAAATAGATTAAATAAATTAAATAGATTAAATAGATTAAGCAGATTAAATAGATTAAGTAAATAAACTAAATCTAAAGAATATTACTATACTATAATTAAAAATATATTTTATTTTATATATTATCTGTATAATAAAGATATATATATTACTAATTAATCTGTAGTTATTAATCTATTTATTATATCTAATTTTTCTAACTAGTAGATATAAATAATTAAAGTAATAATTATATTTTAATCTGACTATTACTGTACAGTTAAAAATTTTTTATATCTTAATCTGACTGCCAGATTATAGCCAGATTAAGATTAAGATATAATAGTCAGGTTAATCCACTCTAATTATTATTATATTTATAAAGTAGATGACTATATTTATATAATTATAATTATTCTAGACCTGATATTAAAATTTAAGAAGTTTAAAAAGAATATCTAATTAAATAATAATATTAACTAGTATTATAAATACTAAATTATTTTTAAAAAAATATTTTATTTCTATTATAATCAGAATCTGATTATTAATATATTATTAACTATCTCCGGGTTACTGTCAGGCCTGGATAAAGTCTTTTATAATATCTCTAAATACCGGAGACTTTTACCGGCAGCTGAGATATTTAAAAAATTTAAAATATATCTAGATATTAAAGATATATAATTAATAAAAATATTTTTAATTAAATTAATATTATTCTAGATACTATAAAATATACTAATATTCTTATTTACTGGAAGTCTTACTGTAATTAGTTTTCTATTCTTTACTAGATAACTAAAGATTTTTTTTAGTTACTACTAACAGTATCAGTATTAAATATTTACTACTATTACCGGAGCTGTTTTTATTTTAATATAATTAAAATAGTAATACTTTAGATATATACTAATTATTTTATTATTAGTAAAAAATACTAGAATATCTTTAATAATTTTAATCCAGATTTAATTATCTTTATATTTAAGAAGTAAAAAATAATAAAATAATTATTATCTTATATATCAGTAAAAATAAAAATATAAATAATCTTAAAAATAATCTAGAAAATAGATTATTATTAAAAATAAAAAAGCTAATTTTATCTAAGTTTTTAAATATTATATATACTTAGATAAAGATAAAATTCTAATTTTTTTAATTTTTTTACTACTATAATTACTATTTTAAATAATATAAAAAATAATATAATCTTAATAGTTTATTTAATATTAGATACTATCTTTATTATACTTGATTCTGTAAAAGCCTTTTTTAAAATATAGTTTACTTCTTAGAATTAAGAAGAAAAAGATTAAGTAAATTATAGAGATTAGACAGATTAAATAAGTTTAATAAATTAAATAGATTAAACAGATTAAGCAGATTAAATAGATTAAATAAATTAAATAGATTAAACAGATTAAGTAGATAAACTAAATCTAGAGAATATTATTATACTATAATTAAAAATATATTATATTTTATATATTATTTATATAATAGAGATATATATATTACTAATTAATCTATAGTTATTAATCTACCTGCTATACCTGATCTTCCTGACTGGCAGGTATAAACAGTTAAAGTAATAATTATATCTTAACCTAACTATAACTATATAGTTAAAAACTTTTTATATCTTAATCTGACTGCTAGATTATAGCTAGATTAAGGTTAAGATATAACAGTCAGGTTAATCTACTCTAGTTAAGGTATATTCAGATTAAACAGTTATTGACCTGACTATCCTAACTATTGTCTAAAAGTATACAGAAACAAGCTTTTTAAATTAGAAAAAAATAATTAAGAGAAGTATTAGTATCTTCTCTATCTCTATCTAGAAGAGCTAATCAGAAAATTCTAATAATATTAATAAAATTTAGTTTTTTATAAAATTATTATTTTTATAGTAAGAAATATATATAAATATATATAATTACAGCTTAATTTAAACTATATATTTTAGTTATAATATATAATAGCTAAAAAACTATATATTTATTATTAATTAGATTACTAAAAATAAATATACTGTTTTTATTTTATTATTCTTCTTTTTATTCTAGTTTAGATAGTTTATTATATTCTTATTTTCTATCTAAAAGAGCTGAATTATCTGTATTATAAGTTAAATTTAAAGAAAAACCTGTATAATACTATTTATATAGTCTTTCTCAGTAACTGTACTTTTTAATAATTATCTAATTAAATATCAGATACTGTATCTTTTAGAGTGTTCTATAAAAGTCTTTTCCAGACTTTTTCTATTAATATAAAGATTTACTTTTAATAATAGTCTATTATATTCTAATTATCTTTATTTAAAAAAGGAAACTATTTTATAATTCTAGATTTAAAATATATTAGATCTTCTGAAATAAATAAAATATAATAAATATTTTAACTATATTTAAAATATAATAGATTATATTTATATAAAAATATATTTTAAAATAAAATAAACTATTTTTATAAAAGTTTCTATTTTTATTTTTCTATATCTATTATTTACAGTATAATCTTAGAATTATAAATTAATTACAGTTATCTAGCTTATTTTTAAAGAATATTATTAAATTCTTTTCTTTTATTTCTCAGATCTTTATAAACTATAATAATATTTAAATTAATATAAATTTTGTAAGCCAGATCTTTTCTTCTTTTCTAAATCTCCCGATTACGCGTATTATAAAGAATCAGAAGATTATTCTATATCTAACTTATAAAAAAAAACTTTCAATTTTCCAGGATTAGTAATAAAAAATAATCTTTTCTAAAGCCTGTACGCGAGCTTGAAAACTGCTATTTTATTTTAGTCAGAAAAAGATATTAATAATATAAAATGGCTTTCAGAAAGATATATTATTCTCTGATAAAATCTCTTATATTTACTGTACTGTATGTCTTTATATCTTATAATATTTAGGAATTAAAAACTCAGGAACTAGTTCTATAAGCTACTAGTACTATCTTTATAAAGATTATAAGAAGAAAGTACTATCAGTAGCATTTAAATAAATAATTAGTTAGATACTGAGTAAAGGATTATTATAGATATTTATATATTTTTTAAAAATAAAGTTTTTCTAATTATTACTTTCTCTAGATCTCTACAGTCTATAATAAATAGAACTTTTAGAATTAAGTTCTATACTTTATAATTATCTGTTATCTACTATTCTAAACTGTTAAATATATTTAATTTAAATAGATAATTAATCTTACAGCTTTATCTTTCTACTGAAAACTAAGTTCTTTTAATTAAATACAGTTTAAAAAATATCTTTTAAAATTATTAAAAGATATATATATATAACTGTTATGAAAGTTCTTAGATACTAGATAGATATTAATTATAGTAGACTGCTGGAACAGCCCTGATTAGAAAATATTTCTTACTTTAATTAAATATTTTTTAATAGAAGATATAGATTACTATAAAATTCTACTGGACTTCTGACTAGAGTGGCTAACGGCCAGGTCAGGTCAGGTTAATTAAGATTTTTATACCTGACTATAACCTGCAGTCAGGTATAAAAATATATATATTCCTGACCGGCTTAACCTGCAGTTAACCAGCGGGTCTAATTTCTTAGTAACTAAGCCTATTTTAAAAGACAGTAAAATTAGATAAAATACTACTGTCTGATTTTAATCTAATTTCTGTTTATTTTTATCTATTTCTGCCTAATTTCTATTTTAACTAGTCTTTTTAGAACTAGTACAGATATAACAGTTAACTGTAGTTAACTATTCTACCTGACAGTTAATCTGATTTTATACCTTAACCTGACCGCCAGGTTATAGCCAGGTTAAGGTTAAGGTATAACAGTCAGGTTAATCCACTCTAGTAGAAAATAAAGATACAAGATAGAAATTATTTAATACAATTAAATTAATACTATATTTACTATTTATATTATTTAATTTCTTTTTATTTTTAGAATAATAAGATATTTACTATATATATAAATAAATAAAAGTTTTTATCTATAGTTTTAGATAGTCTCTTTATTATATATTTTAAATAGATATTTTATAATTATATTATTCTAGAGTTAATATCTATTAGAATTATTTATTTATTAGATAAGATCTTACTGTATATAAATCTATTAAAATATTTATATAGAAACTGTACAATCTTTATTCTATACAGTATTCGATGACACGGTTAGCAGGGCGCTGGAAACGGCTCCCATTGCACCGCCCGCCTGCCGCCCGCCACCGCCTGCTATCCCGGGGCCGGTCCCTACCCGATCAAGAAAGGTGCCTGCCCGGTTGGGCATAGTGCCTTGCCGCGCTGCCGCCCGCCGCTTTTACTGACGACAACCCGTTTGCGATGGTCTATATAAGACCCAGGTGCGTCCGTCGACCGACAACGCACTTCCTCTTCTCTTCTTTCCCCCTCCCCCTCCGTCGTCGTCGCCCCCTGTCTCCCGTCGCCTCCTCGCCCATCCCGTTCGCCCGACGCACAGCCCCCTTCAGTCGTGCCGTGCGATCCGGCGCTGTTTCTGGCAATGCCTCCACCGTGCGAATTTGCAGCCGACATGGATTTGTGTGAGCCTTGGCCGGGATCGCGATCAATCCCCCCTCCTAAGTCGTTATAATCCGTTCGTTACCTTCCTACCTATATGGGACGCTCACCGGTCGACTTACTATCTTCGTCGCTGAGGCCAGTATTATCGAATCGCCATCCAAGACCGCTCTGGTTCTCTCAGTATGGCCGTCTCACTGCCCTCCCAATCCTCTGTTTTCCTTTCATCTCGCTACCCCGGCTCAGCTCGGGTCTCCGAGTTCAAGGAAACGATCCACTTGGCGTGCTGCGCAGCCATCATGCTGATGTGCCTGAAATTTGCGTCGATTCTCTACTGGCCGTGGGCTCGACCGCCCTTCGCCGATGTGACCCTGTGACAGTACGACACTACCTGCCTCAGCTGGCGCGGGCGATCAATAGCGAAAACCCCGTACTACTTCGCCCGAAATTACTTCAGGACGCGAGGCACAGTCCGGCTATAGGCGGCTAATAGCGAAAATCATGCATTCCCATCCTCACCCTGCCTTGTCTTGAGATGCGAGGCACAGCCTGATCAGGTAGCGTGCTTATAAGATATATAGATTAGCCTAGACCGGGAATAAACAACTGTGAAGGATTACTATTGGCCTTCATACTCTGAATAAGGCAGCTGACCTTGGAGGAGAAAGTGGAGGTAGTCAGCCGGGCGAGGGGTAGAGGATAAATAATACCGTCTTGGACGAAAGCTGACATATAATCGCGCAACCGGGACGGGATGAAAACAAACGCACGTAGTAGAGCCTTCATCGAATGTGGCTGCCCTTGCGTGGCATAGGCACGGCGCTCAACCGGGGAGCAAGAAATTCAGCGCGGCGGGTTTGGTGTCTACCAGATTTCAAAGACTAGCGTTGTCTAGAGTTTCTGTTATCTATAAAAAAGCTGACAAATTCCCAGGGAATATAGCTTAAAAAATCACTTACTTCCCAGTCAAGCACAGCCTAAAACCTATTCCTATTTACTTACCCCTACGTGTTCTTATCCCCCGTTCCTCTGTTCCGTCCATTTTCTGAACCCTACTATTCACTGCCCTAGGTCAGTATAATATTCAGCTTCCATGTTGATAGCTTCAGACCTTGGAAAGCCCCTGCCCCTACTAATACAAGCACATCCACCTCCCAGAGCCCTAAAAGATCCCCTATCCCTGCTGCTGTCAATACTATTCCTGCAACTGATATAAGACCCGTCAGTGACTACTACGAGAAAAGCTTGCTAACTCCCCGAAATCAGCTAAACGAACATCTACTTCCCGCTCGTCTACCAGCTGAAGTGTGTGCTCATGCCAACATGCGCTCCAGCACCGTACCTCGTTCTCTCTATCAATATCTCTCAAGTCCCCAGCCTGCTTTCAAGATTAAGAATATAATCCAGCCTACCTTCACTACAGAGCTTTACTTCTCATCTCCGATATTTCTCCAACCCTCGGCTGCTCTAGAGGGCTTGAAAAAAGATAGTAAAGTCTAATCCAAAATTCAAGTAGACCTATTCTTCCGAGATAATATCCGTACAGGTGATACGTACAATAGCTGCATAGGTGTTTACAATAAGAACTCTAAAACCCTTAACATACTGAATACTTTGCCGGTTGGCTTAGAAGAAACTATATTAGATAAAGATTTTATAGAGACCAGTCAGCCACGTCAGACTATTAATAATACTTATCTGTTTACTATAGATGAGTTATAAGCCGATTTGCCTTATATCAACATTTCACTGGATTTACCACCCCTACGTGATTATAAACAGGATTTCAGCGAATTATCTCTTAACAGTTATAATATAAACTGTCTGGCTGGATCTTTTCGGAATTAAAGCACGCATCAGAATCCCACTCTATATGGTTATAAGACTAGCGCGAGATAAAACAGCAGTAAAAAAAACAGTAATTATAGTAAAAAATTAACAGCCTGCAAGCGAATATCTATCAAAGTTAAGCCGGAAAGACTACCGCCTAAACGTCTTAAAACGGACTAATCCTTGAAATCTCCCAGTACCGGCACCGCGGATAATCGCCTTGGAGACTCTTTAATCTATTTTAGTACTATAAATACTGTTTCTATCAACTCAGTGACTCTCTTACCTGATAAAGATTATCAGAGAGCTAACAGTACATCTTAAGTTGCTCAGCATGCTAATACTGGTATAAGTAATTAACAGGCACTCCGTGTCCGTTACAGTTATTTACTCAATCTACAATCTGTATAAACCTATTCTGTAAGTACTGATCAAAACAGTGTCAAGCAAAAACCCGTCTATGACCAGAACGCGCATCAACCCAGACGGAGTGTTCGCCTAAAACCTCAAGTAGTGGTGGAATCGGATAGTCCAGATAGTACCCCAATAAAGCCTACTCTGTCAAACTCCGACAAGTACTCTGCCCAGCAGATTAAACCAAGAAAGCTAAGAGGGCGACCTGTTAAGAAGATATCAACTGTAAAGACTATACCACGCGAGAATAAATATAAATTTATATCCCTCCGTTTATACTTCCTGTCAACACCGCTCGACATATATTTGTAATTTATCTCGTGGTTATTCGAGGCTGTGCTACCTCGCTGCATGCATGATTCCAAGACTGTCACCAACAGTCCATCTCAGGTGTGCAATGCGGGTAGTAAAGAGAAATAGGAGGTTAAGAAAATAGTAGCCTCGCGAGTTTTTCGCAGGAGGCTCCAGTACCAAGTACAGTAGAAAGAATATGAACCTGACGAGACTTGGTATCCAGTACATGGCCTCAAAGGTGCTCCATACAAGATGCGAGACTTTCACTCCACATGTCCGCATCAACCTGGGCCCCCAAAGCGCTTGGAGGAATGGGTACGAAGTTGGCAGATGGGACATGATCTTGAAGACACCCCAGACGATGACTTAGCACAGCAGTGGAATTAGCATATTCCACAGGCGAGCGGGATGCATAATCGAATTGACCACACAGCACGCGCTACTTACGCGCTCTATTCAATGGAAGCTATTCACATAGTGGCGGTGGGAGACAACCTTGGTTATCTCGCATCAAACCTCCTACCGCCTACTAGCAATCTCACTATCGCACAGCATTATTGCCACTTCCTCTCAGCCAATACTAAGGGTCTCGATAGTAGACTATCTGCTCCGGGGATTAGTGGACAAAAAGTCTGCATTGGATCAGATCGAAAAGAATCGCGGTCGGTGGTTCGCTGGAAGGGATTTGAACTCCCTTGAATCGCGTTGGGCGAGAAACCCGAAGATCGTAACATGGTCAACAAAGTGCCTGACAAAACTTAGGTAAAGGGATGGAGTTACGAACCCCTACCCAGCAATGACCTACTTAGCCGTCAAAATCAACACGTTCAATGCTCCTTTAACTAACCATAACCCAATCAGACGACGTAGATACACCAGGCTGTATCTACCCCCAGTGCATTTAGATCTGTTAATTAGAAATATCGAAATCACTTCACAACCCAACTTCGTTTTCTCACATCCCATAGGAGTCCGATCAAATGTCGTGCCATACTAAAATGCGCTTCATTCTAAGCTTTACTGTTTCCAGTGTTCAGTCCAGATTAGGAATCGTCTTTAGATTATCAAAATATGAAGCGATGGATGCTTATCGATTCAACAAGCCCGGTCGGCTCTGGCTTCTAGCGTGGAGATGACCAATCAAGGGGGCTAAATTGAAAGAGGGAACTGGGTGGGCTTACAGCTCGGCGTGGTCTGAAATAAACTCCGCGTGGTCTAACACTAAATACGGAATAACCCTTTTCTGTCTTAACCATGATAAGCTGTACCAAGAATAATTTCAGACTATAATAAGCTATACTAAGAATAATTTCAGACTATAATAAGATATACTAAGAATATATTTAAACTATAATAAGGTTTAAACCCTACTTAACTGCTCTATAATACTACTAGTCTCTCTTTCCCTTCTTAAACTATATATTGTTACGGGTCCAGGCGGGAAGCTCCTGGCCCTAAAGGAATGGCTCGGCTAACGCCTCGCTCCGACTTTATTCCTTGTACAAAAGAGCGGTAAACCAACAGATAAAAGACTACCTTTCTAATAATATAAAGATTTTTTTTTTAATAATTTTTTTTTATTTATAGATACTTTTGTTGATTATATAAATCCAGAGATTCTTTTTATATTAGGAATTATTTCTTCTACTAAACTCTTACAGAGGTATTCTCAGAGAAAAAAGTAATAATTAAAATAGATAATTATAAATATATATAAAAACTGGTAAATCAGATAATAAATTTATAAACTTAACTTTATAAATTTTATATAATCTAATCAGTTCCTGCTGTAGTACTACCAACCCTAGTCTACTGCTTATAATATCCGGATTCTACTCTATTCAGTAAAGAAGATTTATATAAATATTACTTTTTTCTTATTAATCTTTATATAAAATTTTTAATTAAAAGAAATATCTTTTCTTTTAAAAATATAAAAGTCTTATATACTTATAGTAGACTTAAAAAAAAAACTAGCTAATATCTTCTTTTCTGGATTACTATATAATAAAAAAATAACCAGCTTCTAACTCTTTCTAAATTCTATAACTAACTAGATTTTATATACTCTGATTCTGACTGTAAAAAAAAAATTTTTATATAAGTTAATATAATAAAATAAGAAAAGAAAACTCTCTGCAAATTTTTAAATAAATTTAATCAGACTTTTATAGATATAAGAGATATATTATAAAATAATAAATAAAAGAAAATATTAGTTAAAACAGTAATAAATCTAAACTTATTTAAAATAATAATAGAAATATCTTATATTTAATTATATAAAAAATACTGTAAATAATTCCTGAAGATTAAATATAATATAAAATATCTGATTTAAATTAAAAAAAAAATAAATTATATAATAACAGTTCCTGCTCTATTCTTAAGTAAGAATAAAAAAAATCTTAATAATATAAATTAAAAAGTAACTACTAACTAGATAGTAGTACTCCAGGCTCAGATAGCAGCTCTTTATATAAAAATAAAAAAAACTAATAAGAAGAGAAGAATAAAATAGATCTTTTTTAATAAATTATAAATATATAGATAGAAAAGTATCTATATTTAATATAATAAAAACAGATATTTTATCCGGAATTATATTCTACTTCCAGCAGTTAAACCTTATATAATTACAGCAGTAACTACTAGAACTAAAAAAAAAAAATAGCTATAAAAACTATACTACAGATAAATCTGAAATAGAGTTAAAAAATTAGATACTTTTATATAAAAATATATATAAAAATCCCGGATAATTAAAAAATATTTATTTAATCTTTAGCAGAACTTTAAAAGCTTATATATAAATTTCTGATGTTTTATAATTAATTTATTATTTAACTACTCTATTTTAGTAAAAATATTTATTAATAATAATTATATAATCTACAGTATAATTAGTAAATATTTTATATAATAATACTAATTTCAGAAAATATTTATACTGCTAAAGCCGGTAAAAAAAGTAATTAGAGAAGAAGTACAGATTATTTATATTATATAAATAAAACTTAATATAAAAATATAATTAGAAGAACAGATATTTTTTTATATTCTTAAAAATTATCTAGATTATAATCTAATTTTAGGATTCCCCTGGCTCTACTATAATAATACTTACTTTAAATTAAAATAAGAAAAATTATATCTTTATATAATAGAAGCTAGAATATAAAATAGAAAAAAACAGATTTTTTTAAATCTGAAGATTAAAAGTATTTTAGTAATTATAATAAAAACTTATATTTATTATACAGAAAAAAAGAATAATATATAAATCTTTATTATTATAATAGATAATATTCAGAAAGTCTTAATACTGAAAAAAAAGATTAATTCTTATATAAGATTATCAGAACAGTACCAGAATTTCTTATATCTATTTAAATAAAATTAAGCAGAGAAGCTATCTTCCTATTAAAAAAAAAAAATAGATTATAAAATTAAATTTATATAATAAAATAAATAAGAACTGTTTATCTTCTAGAGACTATTATATAATATAATTTAGAAAGAGTTAGTTATATTATAAAAAATTCTTACAGATTTATTTAATAAGAACTTTATCTAAATAAGCTATTCTTCAGCAGCTACTCCTATTTTCTTTATATAAAAATTAAAAAAAAAGTTATAATTCTATATTAATTACTGGGCTCTGAATATAATTATAAAAAAGAATAAATATTTTTTTTCTTTAATTTAAAAAACTCTTATACAGATTAGTAAGATAAAATAATTTATTAAACTTAATATATTAACTGTTTTTTATAAGATTTAAATTATAAAAGAATAAGAATAGATAACAGCTTTTTATATAAGATATAGATTCTATAAATAATTAGTAACTTCTTTTAGTCTGATAAATACTCTAAGTATCTTCTAGAAGTATATTAATTAGACTTTATAAGAATATCTTGATAAATTTTGTTCTATTTATATTAATAATATTCTTATTTTTACTAACAGTTTTATTATATAATATAAAAAGTATTTATAAAAAGTACTTACTAAACTATAAAAAATAGGTCTATATCTTAATATATTAAAATATAAGTTTAAATATTAAAAGATAAAGTATCTAGAATATATTATACAAACAGATAAAGAAATAGTAATAGATTCTAAAAAAATTTAAATAATTCAGAAATAGAAGACTCTTTAGATAATAAAAAAAATATAAAGATTCTTAAACTTTACTAATTTTTACTGGAAGTTTATCTGAAACTTTTCTGATATTATATAACTACTTACTAAATTAATTAAAAAGAATAAAATATTTAACTAGATATAAAACTACTAATTAAATTTTAATAAATTAAAATCTTTTTTTATTATAGAACTAGTATTAGTAATATTTAACTTTTTTTATATAATTATAGTAAAAACAGACTTCTCCAGATATATTATTAAAAGAGTACTCTTTTAGTTTAATAATAAAAAGATATTACAGCTGTATATATATTTTTTAAAAAAGAATTTATTTACTAAATATAATTATAAGATTTATAATAAGAAGCTACTAGCAGTTATATAATATTTTAAGAAATAGAATACAGAACTATACTCTATATAAAAAAAATTTAAAGTTATTACTAATTATAAGAATTTTAAATACTTTTTTAAATTTAGAAAACTTACAGAGAGATATATATAATAATACTTCTTCTTAAACTAATATAACTTCTAGTTTTAATACCAGAAAGAATAAAATAATAAAAAAACTAATATTTTTTTTTAATATAAATAAGATCTTCTATTTTTAAAAAAGAACCCTTAAATTACTAATTATATAATCCAGTTACTCTAGTAACTAGAAGACAGTTATTATATAACTATATCTCTGATTATAACTAGAGTATATCTAATTATATTTCTTAAATATTTTTTAATTATAAATTATAAAGAGAAGCAGAAGATAGGATTATATAATAATTAAAATATATAAAAAAAAGCCTGAGTTTAAAATAAGATTTACTAGAAAACTATCTAATATCTTAAAGTAGAAAAATAATAATTTTTCTTATATTTAAATCTAAAAGTATCAGTATCAGAATATTATATTAAAAATAGATTCTTATTCTTCTACTAACAGAAATAGATTTCTAATAATAAATCTCTTTATATAAGTATTATTTAAGCAGCTTATAACTCTTCTATAGCTGGCTATTCTAGCAGAAAATAAATAATAATATTAATAATTAAAAAATTTTTCTGGCCAAACTTAGAATAAGATATATAATACTTTATATATAACTGTAATATATATAGAAGAATAAAGATTTAGAAAAAATAGAAATAAAGCCTACTAAAACCTTTTCTAATTTTAGATTAATTATAATAAGAAGTTTCTATAGATTTTATTACTAATCTATCTTTATTAAATAATTATATAATAGTATTAATAATTATAAACAGGCTTATAAAAGAAGTAATTCTTAAGATAATAGACTCTATTATAATAGAAAAGACAGTTTAAACTCTAGTATAAATTCTGGTAAGATAATATAAATTTTTAAGAACTATTATATCTAATAAAAAAATATAATTTATAAATAAAATATAGATTATAGTCTACTGACTGGCTTCTATATAAAGATTACTTTTAACAGTCTACTATTTATAAACTAACAGTTAAATAGAAAAAATAAATAATACTTTTAAAATCTATATTTAAATCTATATCTATTATAACTAATTAAATTAGAAAAAACTTTTTTTTTTTATTAAATTAGTTTTAAATAATTATATAATAATTATTACAGGAATAAATTTCTTCTTTCTAATTTATAGATTTTATTTTTTTTTTTTTAATTTTAAAAAAGACTGAGAATCTTTTATAGAATATTTAATAAAAAATCTAATTTAATAGAATAAAATTATTATATAAATTATTTCTAAAGTAATAAAATAAACTTAAACTTTAATTATCTATTTTTAATAATAAACTAAAAAATAAGTAAATAAAAGACAGAGTACAGTCTTTAAATATTAAAAAAATAATAAAATATAATTAAAACTACAGAATATTTATATAAGCTGTCTAAGCCGGAAGCTAGACTAAAAAAATATAAAATATATAGTTCAGAAATTAATAGACTTATATATTATATAATTTAATATATTTTTTAGAATATATTCTATCTTCTATATAAATCTTCTTTATTTTATAGTAACAGATCTTTTTTTTTTATAAGTAATAAATAATATTTAACTATCTGTAATTCTGGTAGACAGCTAAAAAAAGTAACTAATTAAAGATATTATAGATAAATATTATATAAAAAAAAACTAAAACTGGTAAAGAAAATATAAAATTAAATAAATAGATTATATTTATATAATAACTGAATATACTTTAGCTTTAGAAAAAACTATAATATTAGACTACTAGTTATAAAAAACTATACTATACTAAAATTTAAAAAAAATTTTTAACTAGATAATATAATAAATTTTTATTCTGAACTAATAACTAATTTTTATATAATTATCTAATTAATAAGATCCTGGATAGTATTATAAAAGAAAAGAGATAAAAATAAGTTAGAAATAAATTATATCTTTTTTAATAAACTATAATAAAGATATCTTAATTAATATAATTTCTATTTATATAAAGTATAAGTACCTCTGAAGTATCCAGCTATTTATATAACCGGTCTGAAGTTAGTAAGAAGGGAATTCAAGCAACTAGTATAATAGGTAATTTTTTTAGTAGTAATAAAAAGACTATTTATATAGTTTTATCAGCTAGTTTAAATCTATATAGTATCAGCTCTATATAATAAACTAGAACTTATAACTAACCTATTCTATTATTACTACAGGTTTACTATAAGTATTAAGATAAATAAAGAACTTATAATAAAAAAAATATTAAATTTTTTTTTTTCTAAGAATTAGCTGAGCTATTATATAAAAAGAAGATAGCCTCCTATCTAAATATTAGTATAGTATACAGAATAAAAACAGTAGTTTCTGAATAAAATAAGATAAAACTAAGTATATATATAACCCCTATAATTAATCACCGTATATACTGTATAACTTAGGAGGCTATATACAGTACTAGAGGTACCAGATAAAAAGATAGTACTAAACTTATTACTAGGATTAAACTGGACTATATTTTCGTAATAATAATAATATAACTAGTTAGGATAGAAGAAAAAGAAAAATCTTTAAAATAAATAATACTGAACTGAGCTCTGTTACTATATAATATATAACCCCGGTCTACTACAGTATAGATAACTAAGTAGGATCTATCCCCGTACAACAGTATAATTTACCCCTACCGCCGGGAGAGGAACAGAAGAGTATTATTACAGATCCAGATAGAAAGCTCCTGGCCCTAAAGAAATAGCTCAGCTAATATCTCACTCTGACTTTATTCCTTATATAAAAGAGCAGTGAACTAACAGATAAAAGGCTATCTTCCTAATAATATAAAGATTCCTTCTTCAACAATTCCTTCTTGTTTATAGGCACTTCTATTGATTGTACAAATCCAGAGGTTCCCCTTACAATTAAAGAATATAATTATTTAGATTTAATTATATATATATTATATATATATATAATCTATATCTTAGATATACTAAGTTTATAGAATAACTTATACTGTCTCTATATTTTACAGTAATTTATAATCAGTTTAGTTCTTCTATACTAGCAGCTCTATACTAAGGTTTTTAAGTTAAAGATTAAATTACAGCTTTAATTTAAAAATAGAGATTATTTATCTATCTGTTTAGAATAAATCTATAAGGTAAGATAAAATAATTATAGTATATTCTTAATATATTTATAATATATACTAGGTATATAAAGAGAGTATTTTTTTAATTAATTATAGAATAGTAATAAACAGTAGATCAGAGAGATTTATTTTTTTAATAATATTAATTATTTTCTAATCCTATATTGTATATATACTCAAGCTAAGATTTTTATTAATATTTAATATATTAAAATAGATTTATTATTTAAAATAGTTCAGAGAATAACTAATATTTTTTCTATTTCAGTATAGAATACAGATATTAAGTATATATACTATATATACTACTAATATATTATATTTATACTAAATAACTTACAGGTCTTATTATATATATATATATTTTTATAGATTAAGATATACACCGAGTATATATAATTATATTTAAAAAACTTTTTATAATACTTAGTAATGTAGCCTGTTTATCTGTATATTTTCCTTATATTTAGAAAGGTAAGAATAAGATCTGTACTATTATACTTAACATGTATAAAAAACAGGCTGGAAATATATATAATATAAATAATATTTATATTATATATATATTTAATATATATATATTTAATATATATATATAGGTTTAGATGATTACTTATATAAACTGGATCTAAGATAAGAATAGACTAAGTATCTATCTTATATTATTATCTTTTATTAAATCTATATTTAATATAATTTCTGTAAGAAATTTAGTAATTATTCTATTAAATATAAGATCTGTAGATTATAGAAAGTATTTACTACCTAGGAAATTCTTAAATATATACAGTATTTAAATATAGAATATCCTGAGTTTAAGTACTGGTTAGAAAATAAAAAACTACTCTAGATTTTTAGTAGACTTGCTACTGAGTTATCTAAAATCTTATATTTAGACTAGATCTATATTAAAAAATATACTGGATTTAGTAAAAGCAGTTATTTCTAGAATAATAATTATACAGAATAGAAACTCTCTCTTCTTACTACTATATTTAGATAAAGTATATTCCTAATCTATATATACTATATACTTACTATATATAATATACAGATTAAAGAAATATATAAATAAAGTATTTATAAAGTATAAGCAGCAGATTACTCAGGGAGTTAGTCTAACTTAGTATAATTAAAATCCTACTATATACAGGACGGCAATATTTAAATAGTAAGATTAGTATCTACTCAGTATATACTGTATATATATTTATTATAAGTAGATCACTGCCAGCAGCAGGCTGCTAAGTATTAAAGAAAGTATATCTATCTTTCTTATAATCCTGATAATCTATATAATATACTCCTACTTAAGCCTGCTGCAGAGATCTAATTAGTAACCAGTTCTGATATATACTTAATATATATATTATATATATCTAGAAGATATTAAGTATCTTTGTGATAGTGTCTACTTGTCAGGGTAGAAGGCCTGTCGACTAGGTAAGGAATCAACCACTAAACGCAATGGATTCGTCTAATAATGACAAAGGTAGCCTATATCCACGAAATAGACTGATTCTTGAGGGATCAGTAGTCTCCTGCAGAGGAATCGGCACCTTTTAGGTGTCGAGAGGGTGTAGAACCGCTATCGATGACCTCACAACTTCTATTACCACCATAATACGTCATCCTGAGGGCTGTTACCATGATAGCTAGGCTATTCTATCACAATCTTTTAGAAATTACAGGATCTAATTAATATTTTAAAGTTCTGCTGTATCTGATATAAGTTTTATATATATACTATATATACCTGGAAGATATTAAGTATCTTTTAGGAATCACAAGGTCTAATCAGTATTCTAAAGTTCTGCTATATCTGATATATACTTTATATATACTTTATATATATTAAATTATATCTGTATATATCCTCTAAGTATAGTAGAAACTCTAGAATCAGATAATACTAGTATTAATCTGCCAGAGATATCTCTAGTATAATTAATCCAGGTACTAAATCCAGAATATATACAGCATGTTCTGGATACTTCTATAGTTAAACTAGTTTCAGAATATACTGAGTATATTCTAGATATAGACTCTATAAAGCAGCAGCTTAAAGCTCTGTATAAATAGAAGTAGAAGCAGGATTTAATTAAAAAGATTAGTAAATTAGAGAAAAAGAAAGCCTAGACTAACCAGTTTATATTATATATACAGAATATATATATAGTATATTAAAAGTAGATAATATATTCTAGAATATCTTTATAAATACCAGTAAATATTATATATATAATTAATATATTTTAAAACTCTTGTGATAGGATCTACTTGTCAGGGTAGAAAGCCTGTTAACTAGGTAAGGAATCAACCACTAAACGCAATGGATTCGTCTAATAATGACAAAGATAGCCTATATCCACGAAATAGACTGATTCTTGAGGGATCAGTAGTCTCCTGTAAAGGAATCGGTACCTTTTAAGTATTAAGAAGATATAGAACTGCTATTGATAACCTTATAACTTCTATTACTACTATAATATATTATCCTGAGGGCTGTTACTATAATAGCTAGGCTATTCTATTATAAATAGCGCCCTTCTTTACTGGGACGAGCCACCTGGCTCGAGTATTAGGGATAACCTCATATATTTCTGATTCGGAATGGCGGGGATCTGATAACAAAAGGCGGGGGACCTGTAAAGGTGGCTTGCATCCGATTTATAGCTGTATTAGTGCTGAATAGCAGTAGATTATAATTATTAATATATATAGGCGCAACCTGTCGCCTTGTAACAGTATTTAAAATATATTTATTAATATATTAGTAAAATATTATCTAACTAATTTATTATTAACAGCTGGGTATACTTCTGTAGACTATCTAGTAGTATTTTACTAGATTTTCTTCGGCTGTTATAGTTTCTGAAGTATTCTCTGGTAATTTCTGATACTTTCTTATATATTTACTATATTTTTATTAGAGATTTATTAATTATATTTACTTAGCTATCTTTTCTATTTAATTAGATAGTAGTCTTAGCTGTTATAATATTAGTAGTCTTTAACTTTCTTAATTTTCTATTTATCTTTATTATCTAGCTCCGGTATCGGGAGCAGTTTTTTATAATCTCTTCCAGTATTCTACAGTTCTAATAAAAAAATATAGAATATATTATAAATTTATTTATATTTCTTAGATAGATATAAGTAATACACCTAAAATCTGATATATTTAAAAATCTGAAAAAGTTTTATAAATTTTAGAGCTAACTTCTTTAATTTTTTAAGCTGTAAGTTCTAGATTAATAGCTTTACTAAATCTCTTTTTTTAAAAAAAAATAGTTTTTATATTTATTATAATATTCTTTTTATTTTTCTGTAGTTATTTGCTATATCTTTTATAGCTGTTTTCTTATTTTTTTAAGCTTCTCGATTCTATCTTATACAGCTGGGACCTCTTACTATTAAGAATTATTCTTAATTTTAAGATAAAAGTCTGGTAAATAGCTATATAAGATATTATAAGATAATAGGCCTGTAGTTATATTATTTATATTATTATAAGTAAATTAAGTAATTAATAATATTACCGGCTAGTTAATATTAAATTAGCTGGAGTAGTACTAAAGATAATATTTAAGAATTTAGTTTATCTGTTTTATTTAGTTATTAATTTAAGAATAGAATACTGTTAAAAGCTTTAAAATTATATAGATATTATAAACTAAATTTAATTAGAATTTACTTATAAAGATTAATTCTTAATTAAATATAATACTTATTAGAGATCTGAAAATAAGTTTAATCTATTTATAGAATAGTTCAGCAAGATCTGGAGCAGTTATTATAGATAGAATAGTAAAAAAAAAATAGTATTTTAAGAATTAATTAATAATAATAAAAATAGTATTAACAGTTTTTCTATATTAGATAACCGGAGGTAGTCCTATAATAAAGTCTATTACTAATTTAGTAAATAAATAGAATAGAATTAGTAGTAATTTAAGACTGCTATATAATTAATACTTTAGAATAGTATTATTTTAATATATTAAATAAGTTCAGATATATTCAGCTATATTATAATATAATCTATTCTAATAGAACTTTCTTTATAGAAGTACTTCTATTTATATTTTTCCGAAGTATCCTGTTAACAGATTATTATAGTATAGATAAATAAGTATTTAGTATAATATCTCAGAGGATAAAATATAATAGCAGTTTTTAAAATATAAATAATCTATAGTTTTAATTATCCAGTACTTCTGGTCTGGTTATTTTTACTAAACAGTAGCTTTTTACTGTTATATTTCTAGATTTTTATTCTGTAAATATAAGATTATTTTTTAGAGCTCGGAATTATATATATCTGAGTACAGAACTTTTATAGTATATATCTATAATATTATAAATTAAAGAATAAATCTTTTTTAAAATAAGTTCTTTTAAGTAATCCAGTCAGCTGTTTCTATACCAGCTTGATTATTAGAGTTTTTTAAGCTTAATATAATACAGATATCGAATCTAGAGTAATCCTGTATATCTTAAAATTTAAACTGGGATTTTTTTTTAATTAAGTCCTTTATTATTAGGGATAATATATCTATAAATTACTCTTAAATTAAGATTAATAATTTCTTTTAAGGAGCAGGTTTTATCTGGGATCCAGAAGATATTCTGGAGAATCTATTTATTAGATTTAATCTTTCTATTCTATATTTAATAATAAAATTATAAAAAATCAGATTTATAAATTATTAAGCTTATCTCCTGTTAATCCTGATTTAATATATAAAGAATTATAAGTTTAAATAGTTAAATAAGATTTTAATTATCTGGAGAGTATTTTTAAAATACTGTTACTACTATTTAAAGAAATAAATAATAGTAAATAGCTCTTAATCTGGAGTACTATAGTTTAGCTCAGTACCGGAGAATTTATAAGACTAGAAAATAATTAGATAGAATATATTCTTATTATTAAATTAGAATAAGATACTACTTATTTTTTTTTTTAATATATTAGTTTCTAAATATTAGGATTTTATAGAATTAAAGTATATTAGTAAAGATATATACTAAAAAATAATAATTAAATAGTAAAAAATAAGCTACTTATATAGATTTAGATAGATTTTCTTAGATTTTTAATTATTAACTGCTCTATAAAATAAAGAGATAAGAAATAAAATAATTTATAAATAATTTTAAATAAATTAATAATAGAAGTTACAGAATCCTAGAAAAATCTGGATATTATAATAATTTTTAGGAATCAGTTATAAAATAATATTATTTATCTGTTGAGGATCTATAGATACTCTATTAATATTAATAATATATTTTAAAAATTTAACTTAGGATTAGTAAAATAAATATTTAAATAGTTTTATATAGAGTTAAGCTTCTCAGAGTCTTTCTAGTACTTAATAAATATACTTTATATAAGATTCTTTATCTGGTAAGAAGATAAGAATATTATTAAGATATATTATATAAAAGTTATTAAGAAGTCTACAAAGTACTGTATATATATAGTTTTAGAATATTACAGAGATATTAGTTAGTCTGAATAGTATAATAGTATATTTAAAGTAGCTGTATCAGGTATAAAATACTATTTTTTATTTATTATCTTTCTTAATACAGATTTAGTAGTAAGTATTTTTAATATTAATTTTCGAAAAATATTTACTGTCTGAGACTCTATTAAAAATCTCTGAAATAAGAGATAAAAAATAATAATTCTTAATAAAAACTTTATTAAGATTTCTGTAGTCTATATAAAAGTATAAATTATTATTTTTTTTAAATATAAAAAGAATAGGGGTCCCTGCAGGACTTTTTAAAAGTTAAATTTAGTCTAGTTTTAAGTTTTTTTTAATATATTTTTATAAAATCTTAAGTTCAGTTTCTGATAGAGGGTATATAGGACTGTAAGAGAATATTTTATCAGATTTAATATTAATAGTATAGTCTGCAGGGCTATAAGAAAGAAGTTATTAAAAAAAATTTATAAAAAATATATCTTAAAACTCCTGAAGTTTAATTAGGATTATCTCTAGATTTAGAAATAAATCAGAAAATCTTTTTTCCGGTAGTTAAATATCTTTAAAAAGCTTAATAATAGTATATATTTTTACTGAGTTCCGGGTTATTTTATTAAATTAGATAGTAGAAAGAAAGAAAATAGATAGTATATTAAATTATTATTATTAATTTTATACTGATAGATTAATATAGAGATTTTAAAATATAGTTATTAATAACAGGATCGGACTATTTTTTAGGCGAGAATCTCGATCAATCCTTATATAATATTATTTAAATATACAGATACTTTCCTGTAAATTAGTAATAGTAATAGAGACTTTTTATATACTATAGATAGGAGTAGTAATTTAATTAATAGTTTTAATTCTGGATACAGTAACTAGAGTATATTAAAGATTATAAATCTTAATAAATTAATAACTAATAATATTTACTTCAGTATAACTGTCCAGGTCTGTAAAGATTTTAAGACTATTTTAAATATAAATAGGAATATAAAAATAATAGATAGTTTCTACTGTAGATAAAAAAATTAAAATTATAAGATTTATTCTAATTCTTCTATTTTTTTTTCAGAATCTGATAAATATTAGTAAGTTTTAGCAGATTAAATCTTTCTACTTTTAGTAGGATATTAATTTATAAAATACTGGATATTATTATATATAAAGTATTATAATTAATTATTATTTTTTCTGATAGGATTTTTTTTACAGCTTAATATATCTTCTTTAGTTAGTCTGTTAGAATAGTCTTAGAGGTACTTATATAGTTTATAGCTGCTGAATTAGTTATTATTTTACTTATATTTCTGTTTATTATTCTATAGTTTATAGTAATAGATAGTAATAGCTACTATTTTATCCCGTTTTTCCGGTAAATAGGAAATATATTTTTAAATATAGTGATTAAGATCAGGTAGTAGTTTAGTAAAATATAATAAAATTCTTTCTTTTTCTGCCTGATAAGAGAAGTATTACTTTAAAATATTAAGATAAGTATAAAACTTTTTTAGATCTTGATTATATTACTGGTAAGCTTATTTAAATTAAATTATAGTATCTGATTAAAGAATAGCAGTATTCCGGATCAGAGTAAAAATCTAATTCTTAAATTAAGACTATAATTTCTTAAGGGATTATCTTACTGCCGGGTCTTTATTATTAATAAAATAATATTATCTCTGCCTGTATACAGGATCTATATAACTAATAGCAGTAAGAATCTTATATTTTTCTGATAAATATTTTTTAAAAGCCTCCTGAAATATATATTTTAAATTAATAATCTATTTTTAATATTTTTAGAGATTAAAGTTTAAGATAAAGTAGGAAATATCTTTAAATTTAATCTCTCTCTTATTTTTTTCTGATTCGGAAGAGGATCAGTAGTATATAGAAAAGATCTTACCCGAGGAATTATTTTTCTGGAAATAGACTATTCTCCTTTACAGGTTAGTAGCTTATTCTAATTAATAAATATAATCTTTTAACTGTTAGATTTCCTCAGTAGTAGGAATAGTATTTAATAATAATTCTAGATTAATATAATTACTAGATATCTTTCTTTCTGTACTATCTTTAAGAAGTAGTATCTTTCTTAGATAGTTAAAAAAAGAAGAATCATAATATAATAAGATCTATTTATCAGAATAAAAAGCCTGTTAACTAGATAAGGAATTAACTACTAAATATAATAGATTTATCTAATAATAATAAAGATAGCCTATATCTACGAAATAGACTGATTCTTAAGGGATCAGTAGTCTCCTGTAAAGGAATCAGCACCTTTTAGATATCGAGAGGGTGTAGAACTGCTATCGATGACCTCACGACTTCTATTACCACTATAATACGTCATCCCGAGGGCTGTTACCATGATAGCTAGGCTATTCTATCACAACTCTCTAGTACTCTATTAAATAGTTAAGTCTTTTAAACTCTGTATATACAGTTTATGTACGCTTTATTAAAAAGAAAAAAATAAAAAAATAAAAGAATTTTAAGTATAAGCTAAATATATCCTTAAGAATTAGTACTATATAATTTAACTTATTATAATCTAGCCGGTATATACTAGATATAAGTAGATAATATTCAGAGGGGTAATTACTTAATATATACTAAGTATAAAGTTACTGGAAGATATAAATAAAATATATACTAAGTATATAAAACTTTTAAAAAAATAGTATTTATTATATACTGTACACGGGCTAAATATCTGTATCTTTACTATCTAGATTATTATTCAGATTAATAACTTTATCGGAAAAGATTAAGTTCTTAATATATACAGAGAATATATACTTACCGCAGCTATAATAAAAGAAAAACCTGGTCTTAGTAAGAGCAGTATTTTTAAGCTTCTATATATATTCAGTATATATATAAAATAATATAGAGAAGAACTTATCTTAAAAGTTATAGAAATAGTATTTTTATACTTCTATATATATTCAGTATATATTAGGGGTTGGAAACCCTTATATATAGAGCTTGGTTACCCTGTGCTTAATAGATAAATAAGATGGATATTCTCTCCTATATAAGGCGTAGCGGCTAGTTAACTGTTACTCAGTTAACTTATATTAATCTTTTAATCTAGTAGGAAAGTATCGTCACGTGCTTATCTCTATCCTGTAATATTTTAACTGAGCACTAAGGTTGTATGTTCGAATCCTCCTAACAGTAATATAGTTATTACAGGGTGGTCGAGTGTTACAGATTTTACTAGGGTAAAATTCAGGGTTCTTTATATACAGCTTATATTAGAGTGGCCCTAGTCTTTAATAGGGGTTACATCTTATAGAAGGGGAGAAACGGGGGTAAAACAGGAGTATATATTAGGGGTTGGAAACTCTTATATATAGAGCTTGGTTACCCTGTACTTAATAAATAAATAAGATAGATATTCTCTCCTATATAAGGCGTGGCGGCTAGTTAACTGTTGCTCAGTTAACTTGTGTTGACCTTTTAGTCTAGCGGGAAAGTATCGTCACGTGCTTATCTCTATCCCGTAACAGTATATATATAAAATAATATAGAGGAGGACTTATCTGAGGAGTTACAGGAGCGGATATAGTATCTTACTATAGTATTATTAGTATATATACTATATATATAAAGAATATACTTATATAATAAAAAGTATTACTAAACTTATTTTTAAATCTTTTATTAATAAATCTGTTTTCTCTTAGCTTGATATATACAGGATATATATAAGATATAGTAACTTATACTAATATCTTATATATATTAGTATAGTACCAGATAGGTAACTTATATAAGATCTTATTTCTATATATATTAGATATATCTTTCTTAAATATAAGCTTAATATATATAAAACATATACTTTGGCTCGTATAGATACTGCGCCTGCTGCCAGCCAAGATAGAGTACCCAGTATTTTAAAGTACTGTATTTATTAGTATATACTAAACTGATATATAAATCTAACTTATTTTTTACCGGTAATCTTCTCCTTGAAGCCTGTATTTACTTTAGATAGGTTTTTTACTGTATATTATTAATATATATAGAATATATACATAGTGGCTTGATAGCCTTAGTTGCGAGAGGTTGCAGTTCGTTGTAAAATGGTTACTACTAGTTCCCGCTTGTAGATTACTAATAAATATTAGTTAGTAAGTTCTGAATAATAATATAAAGTTTTAATCTAATTTTAAAACTATATTAAAGTAAATAACTATTATATCTTTCTTCTTAAAAAGTTAAGATATTTTTTAGAGCTTGTTCTCTAATAATCTAATACTGTAAGAAGCTTGTTTCTCTACTTTTACTTTCTATTTTTTAAACTAAAGTAAAACTGTAAGTTTATATTTATTTTATTTTATATATATTAATAGTAAAAATATTCAGACTGTATAATTCTTTTTTTACTGATATTTTTTTTTATTCTTATCTTTTTCTTTATATCTTTTCTCTTTATATAGTTTCTTCAACTTATTTTTTTTTTCTTATTTTATCTCTTCTTTCTATCTTTTTATTTTTTTATTTTTTTATTTCTTTATCTCTTCTCTATCTGTTTTTTTTAATCTTCTCTCTATAATCTCCCCTCTGTAACTAACTATCTATAACTTCTTCTGCTTCTTTTATCTTTATTTATCTTATCTATCTTATCTATTATATCTTTAAATCCTTATAATCAGACTGTCAGTCTAAGTATATTACAGTATAGTAGATAATCAGATACTCCTGTTATAAACAGCTGTTAATACTCAGCAGGATAATAATAATTTTATAGATAATTTAATTAACTAGGATTCTAGTAAGCTGAAACTCTTTTACAGATAAATCAAGCTGACCTGTTCTTATTAAATAGATACTGAAACTCTTTAAATATTAAATATAAAAGTAAATATAAAATAAGTAGAAATACCTGAGTTAAAGACTGAAGTTTTATTTAAGACGAAGAAGATTCTTATAAAAAAAAAGTTGATGGAGCAGCTGTATATTCTGAATAAAAAAAAATAGATAGAGTAGCTTTAGTCTGATATAGTTAAGCCTTTCTGGATTAAGTTATAGAATAAATATATTAAGTATACAAGCCGGACTAAGAGAGGTCTAGGTTTAGCTGCTGTTCAGGAGCAGATAATTAGAAATAAAATATAAGGCCTGGCTAAATATACCAGAAGAAACCTACAGAAATATAACTGGAAAATAAGAAACTATTTAATAATATTTATACTGCAGGTAAAATCAGTAAACCTGAACCAGAGTAATAGGATGTTTTACCAGTACAGATTTACCGAAAACCAGATAGATAATATAGTGTAGGCGCTCAAGAATATTATCAGCAGCCTGTATATACTTATACAGATTTAGAAGAAAAGTAGAGATACAGTAATTTTTAGAATAAAATCAGATAATAAATTCTTAATCTAGTTATAAAAGGCTTTTATAAGCAGATATATATACTAATAGAAAGTAGATAAGAGAAAAAAAAAGAAGAAAAAGTATTAAACTAGAAAAAGAACTGTACTAGAAAAGAGTAATAGTCAGTCTGAGTCTTAATTTAATACTGAGAAGACTGGTAACAGTAAGACAGATATTAATAAATTACTAGAAAAAGAGAAGTTAGTCTAGCTGGATTCAGACTTGGCTGGGAATAAAAACCAGTCCTAGATAGATAAGTTGATTAGTAAGTAAAAGAGAATAATCTTTAAATAAGAGAGTATTATTTATAATATTAAGAATCCTTTCTGGCAGTTTATACTGATTATAGTAATCTTATAAATAATAAAACTAAAAATAATTAAGAAGATTAAGACTATAATCCTAAATAAAGTAATAGAAGTAATAGAAGTAATAGAAATAATAAAAATAATAGAAATCTCTGAAAAGATATTAATATCAGTACCAGTAACCCTTTTAAAATACTAAAAGAAGAATATTCTGAGTATTAAAATAATTATTTCCTATAATCTTTTTAATATAGAATTCTACAGTCAGGTAGAAAACTTTAAGTAGGATTATAAAATTAGCAGTAATAATAGTAAATTAATTACACCAACTCTGGAGTATTTTAAAAGACTTGAAGAACAGAACCGGTGGCTAGATACTATTAAATTTTAATTTAAGAATTATACTGAAGTATATAAAAATCTAGAGATTAAAAATAAGAATAAGCCATATATGCCGGGGATAGCAAGAAATATATTAATAAAGTTTTAGCAACCAGTTACTGTTAATTAATTTATATAAATTTAAAACTGGGGATTAACTACCGGAGCAGTTCTGACTGATGATATTAGTTTAGATAAAATATAGAAGATAATTATATTTATTCTTTATATAAGTTAGTATTAATCCTTTAGTAAAAGGCTTTTATAACTAATATAATATAAATAATTAACAGCTTTAAAAAGAGATATAAAGCAGCTATTAATCAGAATAAGAATAACTATCTAAAAATAAGACCTATTCTTATAGTTGTATCTCTACACCTAATTAAATAATAGGATAAAGAGATACAAACTATTATACTATATCTTAATATCCAGATATACTATAGTAATAGATAATATTAAATCAGGGTAATAGTATTTATTTAAGGACAGTTATTAAAAGATTATAACTATTTCTCAGAGTACCTGAAGAATACTGATACTGTTATTATTACTAGTTATTATATTTTAGAGAGTTATTATAGTCTATAGGTAGTTAAGACCTGGTATATAAAAAAAGACAGGTTTTTTAATACTAAGATAAAGATAATACTAACAGACTTCCTCTAATCTTTTAAAAGTATATTTAAACTAGCTATATTTAATAAAGTATATTATCTTTGTAATAATTTCTCTGGGCAGACTTTAATATATATATAGCTTAAAGCCAGATTTAATCTGTTATTATCTATAATACTATTTTTTAACAGTATTAGAGATTTTTCTAGTTATACTAAACTGCTGCTACCAGTATATGGCTGAGATACAGTATATAGTAATAATATCCCTGCTTTACTTACTGCGAAACCAGGGAGTTCTGAAAAATAATATCTATACAGTTAAGAATTTATTAATAATTATATTTTTAAAAAGGAAATTAGTAATATAGAATATACTGTCCGTCTTCGGGCTGTTATAATATATCTTATAATCAGATATATAAAAGTCTCGGAGATTCTATTTAGAAGTAAGCACAAGATCAGAACTGATATTCCTCTATTAATTAGAAGAATTAAGAAATCTGAATTTATTTCTACTGAATATAATATCTACAGAAATATTAAACTTACTTATTACAGATATTTATTTATTAAAGATAAGGATTACCCGGGGAGATACAGATAGAATATAAAAAAGCTGCGTATCTTAATTATAGTATCTTTATAGCTAAGATTTATTTATATTTAAAGAAGTCTGAAGAAGGCTTATTTAGTAAATATACTGCAAGCAGTTAAATAAGGTACCTGGATATCTAAGATAAAGCAGTCCCTGGATACCAAGACTTATCTTACTAATAATTCTGATATAAAAGTCTTTTATATATAATCCTATAGTACTACCAGTATTAGATATAATATTAAAATTAAGATTAGCAATAAAAATATAATAATTCCGACTCAAGAATTAGAATTCCTAGTACTGGAATTACTAAAAATCAGAAGATTACTGCAGCTACTATAAAAGCAGGTAATTATCAGAAATAAAAAAATATTAATCTTTACTTATTTTTCTAAAAAAGAAATTTACCTCTATACTGCTCTAAAAGAGGCTGGATTTAATACTGAAGTTCTGTATTTTAAGCTTACTCTATCTGAATATAGTAATATTATAAGAAGATTTACCAAGAATCGGAGTATATATAAAGTTCTTATTATAAACTATTTTATAAACTTATCAGGACTGAATCTGCAAACTATATACTATAATATCTACCTCTTTTTTCTATTAATCTTAAGAGCTATTTTTAAGTAAGCAATCAGCCGCCTGGTATATGTTAGACAAACCTATACTATATATATCTATAAATACCGGATTCCTGGTATCTTTAATATATATCTTACTAATTATAATATGCAGAAAGCAATACCAGGTCTTATAGTTATAATATATACTGGTTTAGCACCTGTTTTAAGAAATAATAGATTTTCAGTAGAAGGTTGGGTTATTTATAATAGAAATATAGTATTTTTACAGCCGGGAGAGATAGTATAAAAAAATAATATTATTAATATAAATAAGATAATAAAGCAGGTTTCGCAGGATTTAGACAGTAGTCTCTAACTTAGAGTTAGAGATTAGATCGGATCTGATTCTGCAATTTACAGTTATATATACTTACTTAGACAGAATAGTTTACTGAGTATTTAACAAATCTCTAGTAATATATAGAAAAGACTTTTACAGATATCTCCTATAATAAATATTAAAAAATATATAAAGAGGAAAACTATATTACTAAACTGACAGGGATTATACAGTTTTTAAACTAGTAAAGATTATATATTTATTAATCTTCTAATAACCTTATTAAAAATTCTGTTATATATTATTAACTTCTTTTAATTTTTTTCTTAATAAAGTCCTGCAGTATAATTTTATAAATAGGTTTATATCTAGATCAGCCTGGTAAGATAAAAAACTACCAGATATTGATATAAGGAATATAAGATATTAAGAACTTCTAATCTAATAAATATTAATTCTAATAGAAGCAGACTTATAAGCTAGTTAAATAATATTATCCTCTGTTAATATAAATAAACTGATTAGTAATAGTAATAATAAATTTATACTACAGGTAAGAAGAGGTACTATCTAATTTCTGAATATTATAATAAACTAAAAGCTAAAAAGAGTTAGAAGTAAAGAATAGAAATACAGCTAATTAACTGTATAATAAAAAGAAAAAAGAAGAATAATTCTTCTATCTAGTATTATATATAATCTATATAACTACAGTCTTTCTTTAATTAACTACTCCTAACCAAGCCATTTCAGAGACTAAATCAGTTATTACTGTTAAAAACTTAAAGCTATAACTCAGTACAGAATCTAATTCAGTATATACTATTTTTCTTTAGATCAGAATATCTATCTAGTCAGGATAAATTATTAATTATATCTCTGTCTTCTAGTCAGCTACTACTGCTATTATTACTATTCTTTATTAGCTAACAAGTACTATTAGATATAATTAAAAATAATTCAGAAGCTCGACAGTTACAGTATTATATAAATAGATTAGATATAATAAAAATAAAAGTATCTTAATAAAATAGACTAAAATAGGTTTTATCTAATACAGAGATATTTAATAAATTACAGCAGTATACTTAATAATAATTTATATTCTATCTTAATAACTAAAGAGTTGTCTGGCCAGTAGAGCAGATCTTTTCAGAAATAAACCAGAATAATTACTACTTTAAGACTGCTATATTTTATATTTATAATTTTTATAAGTAGTAGAAGAACCGGATTTTTAAATTTATCTTAAAAAGATTTAATAACTAGATAATAATACTTTTTATAAAGAAAAGAAATTAAGTCAGAAACTATACAGACTATATTATTATCTTTCAGACAGCTGAAGTACAGTTTAATTTTATTTAGATCTTTAAAGTTTTTCCTTAGATATAACCAGTAATCTTAATTAATAATTATATAATACTGGATTAAGAATAGTTAAAATATAAGAATTCTCTGCAAAGACTTTTATAAAAGATACTAATATCTTAGATATTATTCTCTAAATAATAATAGTTTCTTATCTTTATAATATATATAAGTAAAGCTAAGGAAGATCCAGTAGGCTAACCTTAAGTTTAAATAAATATAGTCGGAGCTATATTATTCAGATATTTAATATATTTTATATATTAGACCAGTTTAAATATCTGACAGTAAATAACTTTCCACTACAGGCAGTACTATTAGTGCGGGTTCGAAATATACAGATTAAGCTTAATATAAATAATATTACAGAAGGGGACCTATTATTAATATATTAAAGAGAAAAAGGACTCTTAGATAATTCAGATAATAAAGAGTATATAAATATAATAGAGAGTAAGAGTAAGAAGGAGGGTAAGAAAGAGGGTAAGAATAAAGATAAGAATAAGAATAAAGATAATAATAAGAATAAATAGACTTAATTATACTGTAATTAGAGTATTATATAAAGAATCAGTTACTTCTTTTTTTTTATACTATTATAATTTTTTTACAGTATATTATTCTGTAGTTATTAATATATAAGATTTAGATTTTAATAGTAATATAGTAAAATAATAAACTAATTCTATATTTAAGTCTTCCAGCTGAAGTTTAAATAGTATAAATTTTAAAATACTACTAAGTAGTAGCAGCACTAAAAATTCTGTAGAAGAAATTATAGTAAAGATATATATCTGAATTAGTTATATCTCTAATTTTTAATACTGATCAGGTTAAGTACTTATTACTTACTAATACTTATTATTATTAAAATATATATAAGTCTCTAGATTAGACTGTATATAAGTTAGTTACCAGTATAAAATATAGAATTACTTTTAAAATATTTCTTAAATATATAATTTACAGC
>KZ825871.1:89657-162022 GCA_003184645.1 Aspergillus ellipticus CBS 707.79 | reverse complement strand
CTCCTCCTCCTCCTCCTCCTCCTCCTCCTCCTTCCTCCCCTTCCTCCCCTTCCTGCCTTATCATCCATCCCCGACACCTCGGCCTTGCTTCCTCCGCTCATCTTACAAGATGGGTTTCTTACACTTCCTCAAGAATCGATCTGGGTTCCGGGTTGACAACACCAGAACCACTTCTGCAGCCACCCTAACTCTGCGCCAGAGTCTTTGGCCCTTAACTCTCGTGACTATCCTCTTCTTCCTATGGGTAAGCTGGCGGCTAGAACAGATCCTAACCTCCTTCTGGCTGCTAACTCGTCCCTGCGCAGGGCTTTGCCTATGGCCTGTTGGATACTCTCAATAAACATTTCCAGAATACCCTGCATATTACCCGGACCCGCTCTTCGGGACTTCAGGCGGCCTACTTTGGGTAAGGACTTTGCTAGATTGGCTCATTCCCCGTTGTGGGCAGCCCTCTCATATTCACTAGGGCCTATCCACTCGCGTCTTTGGGATACGCCAACTACATGCTCCGCCACTTTGGGTACAAAGCTGTTTTCATATTTGGGTTGGTTTTATATGGGATTGGAGCTCTCTGTATGTGGCCTGCCGGTTTGCATCGGTCGTTTGGGGGCTTCTGTGCAGCCACCTTTGTCATTGGCTCGGGTTTAGGATCATTGGAAACGGCTGCCAATCCATACCTTACTGGTGAGTCCCCTATCCCCTTTGAGCCGTTGTCAAAGATAAGAATGAGAATGTGCTAAGGTTGACATCAGTCTGCGGTCCCCCGAAATATGCCGAGATCCGAATCAACCTGGCCCAGGCCTTCAACGGTATTGGAACCTGTGTAGCGCCAGCTTTAGCATCATACGTCTTTTTCACATCTACTGAAGATGATGTGAGTGCCCTCAAGCATGTACAATGGGTCTACCTTGCTATCGGCATCTTTGTCTTCATTCTCGCCGGCGTCTTCTTCGTGTCGACAATCCCTGAGGTAACCGATGAAGACATGGCATTTCAAGTTGCCGAAACGCATGTTGGGGAGCAAGATAAACCATTCTGGAAACAATACAAGTTGTTCCATGCCACACTGGCCCAATTCACATATACGGGTGCCCAGGGTAGGTATATTTCTGTTTCTGCTTCTGCTGCCTTTGACACCCCGTGGAACTGACCTGTTTTTATGCAGTTGCTATTGCGAGTTACTTCATCAACTATGTTGTCGACACCTGGCCCGGTACGACAAGTTCGACCGGCTCCAAATACCTTGCTGGAGCTCAGGGAGCCTTTGCTCTCGGTCGGTTCCTGGGAGCAATTATCATGAGATTCGTCAGGGCTCGCTGGGTATTTTTAGTCTATCTTTCATGCACTGTAGCTTTCATCGCTGCTTCCATCACACAACGGGATCGAACTGGCATAGGTACGCTTACCCATTACCACTTATTTGCCTTCCTCACGGCAGACTAACAAACTCTTATAAGCAATGCTTTTCTGCACTCTCTTCTTTGAATCTGTCTGCTTCCCGACCATTGTTGCCTTGGGTATCCGTGGTCTCGGTCGCCACTATAAGCGTGGCTCTGGATTTATTGTTGGCGGCGTCTGTGGCGGGGCCGTTGTGCCTTCAATTTTGGGCCATGTCGCTGATATGCGGAACAGTACGGGGTTTGCTATGATTATTCCAACCATGTTCATGGTCATGGCATGGACGTATGCTGTTTCAGTAAACCTGGCGCCTACGTATCGCGAGACGGTTGATAAGGTCGGATCTAGCGATATCGGACTGGGGACGGATAATGTAACCCCAAAGGACATCGAGAGCAATGGTAGTGTGACAGAAATGGGCAGGTTGTCTCATGGGAAGCATGCTGGGAGATAATGGGCTTGCTTCAGCCGCACGGTCCATCATTCAACGTTTTGGTTTCTGGGTTTCTGGGTTTCTGGGTTTCTGGTGATGTTCGGGATGTGCCCTCCTTCATCTACGAGTTCAGAATGACCATGGTCCGATATATCTGGTATAGCATGATGGACCGATACCAGCACAAACTTGAAATCTCTATCTAGTCTATTCGAACAGAAATTGGCATGTACACAATCCAAGATCAAGGCTCGGGGCGATTCACAACGGACTGCAGACGGATCAAAAATGCATTGCTCACAGGATATCACTCGCACCTAGCCCGGGACCAGCCTGGTAGGCACCTCCCACCCTCCCCAAAAATCAGAATATAAGAATAATAACAATAGCCGTGGAGAAGGGGATATCTCTAGAAGTATGCAATGACAGACCAAAAAATCATTAAAACAGATGTGTAGGGGGGTAGATGAGTCAAAGAAGAAGGGGGGGATACACAGTAAGGAAATGCGCGATGTGCATGATCGGACGGCTGGGGAGAAGGAGGTAAAGAAGCCATATCCTTTCAGGTGAATAAAGACCAATAAATAAGAAGGGGAAGAAAAGCAAAGGACAAATGAAGGGAAGCAAGAAGGATGGTCAAACGCCTTCTAGCTCATCATCCCATCATTATTTTGCGCAACCCATAAAACACTGTCCAAGAAGTTCTAGCTCCATATAGACACGGAAAAGGGGGTATAAATGTGCAGGACAAAAAATGAAACATGCTAATAATGTACTCAAAGAAGCCCCAGTTTTAGATGGCTGCTGCATCTCAGGCTTCAAAAATCCTTTTCCTTTTGTTACCTTTCGAAAGCAGTAACACCAAAATTTTCGACACTTCACATCTATTCCGCGGGTGTCGTTATTTTCCTTCCTCGCAAGGAGCATGAGCGTGGTGGGCATGGATTGGCGTCGAGCTCCGGAGCGGGAGCCAATGTCGGCTTGCGAATTTGCTCAGGAGGCGACTCCTCGGCATGATCCGTAGAAGTGTGTTCTTCCGCACTCATGAACTCAACTGGTGAGCCTGGATCTTCCTCCGCACACTCAAATGTGTCCACTTCCTCGATATCTTCCTCCAGGTCTTCTTCCTCTTCGATGATCTGGCTTTTCCGTGAGGTAGTCCGAGCGGCAGTCGTCACCGCAGGTCCCCCTACACCCACATCACCATTAGAGTATTCTGGGACAGCCATGCCCCCTGATACCATGAGATTGGCTGTATGGATCATAGGCCCCTTAAAAGCCGACCGTTTACGACGCGCAAACACGAGACTTGATGAAGGAGAATAAAGCAGAGGCGTTGGGGCTGCCTCGTTGAACATCGTGTTCATTCTTCCGTTGTGATCATCCAAGTCACGGAAACCATTGTGCATACCACGAACAAGACGAATATTGCTAGGAAAGCGCGCAGAGGTACTTGGTGTTGTGGGAAGAACCTTTACCGAAGAATGCGGGGATTTCGATATCCGAGCCGTGGGAGTTGATGCAGATCCAATACTATTTGACGAAACGGATGATGCTTTGGAATGAGTATGAGTATGATGGATGCTGCGGATAGAGGACACAGAAGAGGAAGTGGATTTGCGACCACGCAAACCTGCAGAAGATCGTCTGTAGGAACCTCTCGGTGTAACCGGGGACGGCGAAAGCGAATTCCGGTGGTTTTGGCTGGTGCTCAGAGGTCGCTGTTGACGAGGAAATGAGTGACGATTGTTTGGATATGAAGCACTACTTGGGGCTAGACTGCTCGCGTTGGATGAGCGCTTGATCTGCGTTGGTGTTGCCAAGTCACCCGGGTGTGCAACAGGCCCAGATGCCGAGATGGGTTTTTTCCCCGCATCCTGGCCTTTTGCAGGACTAAGCTTTTCTGAGAGAAATTTGCGGTGTCCTCCTTGTCCACCAGCAGCCTTGGCATGGGGAGACTTAGCCCTCTTTGCAGACTCCACAAACCAGTGCTTCAACGAGGCCAACTGGCTAATGATCGGGTACTGGCGGCGGCCAGTCCGACGCCTAAACAGGCCATTGTGTTGTGCTAGTTCGGGCTGCGAAGCACTCACATGTAAAGTGCTTGGCCGTCGCGCTTGGTCCTTAGGTGGGGGTGGTGGACGCTGCCGGGTGGAACTAGCGGAGCGAATTGAGTCCTTATCAACTGGAGGCGGGGGGGTGTTGGAATCTGGAGACTGCAAGGGAGCTGGTTCGGGGAGTATCGGTAGCTCCGGGACAACCAATTGAGAGGGAAGACTTCGCCGGTCCCTTCGCCCTCGCTCATGAAGAGGGACGTTTGAGGGAACATGTCCCTCCTCGTCGACTTCGACAAGTGCAGCTGAGATTTTTTCCAAACGGCTGCTCGCTGCACTCAAGCGACGAATATTCTTCGCCTCTGCCTCACGCTCGCGTCGCTTGCGCTCCCTTTTCTGTTCTTTCCGTTGTTCCTTTTCTATCAACAATGCCCACCAGCCTGCGAGCGGGTCGCACCGTTGAGAAAGAACACTTTCGACAACCTCATCAATGTTGACGCCTGCGCTCTTCATGCGCTGTAAAGTTGTCCTTTCCAGCGGGGTCGAGAAAGCCGCCGGGCGAGGGATCTTCAATATCGCTAGCTGTTCTGGGGCATGCTCTGCAAGAAATGGATGCGCAAGGATCTCGTCCAATCCAGGTCGGATGAGAGGCCGTTTGGACAGGAGTAGATTGATGAGAGCTTTTGCATCATCAGGGAATTTCTCGTTGAAAACCGGTTCTTCGGTAAGAATTCGGGCCTTGGTAACCTGATCATCATCCTCGTCAAACGGCAGCTCCCCTGCGAGCAAGGCATACAGAATAATACCCAAACTCCATACATCAACCTTCTCGCCGGCGTATTTCTCGCCCTTCAGCATTTCGGGGGCGCTGTAGCACACCGTTCCACAGAAAGTCTGTAGATAGCTCGCCTTGCCCTCATATTCTCTGGTGAAACCGAAGTCGCAAAGCTTTACATTCTCATGCTTATCAAGCAAGATATTCTCTAGCTTCAAGTCTCGGTGAACGCAAGATTTGCTATGGACGTAAGCAACGGCCCCCACAAGTTGTGTGAAAATTCTCTTGACTTTGTCTACTGGAAGTGGGCCATGTCGAAGGAGGTAATTATATAGTTCATCGCCTAAACAAATGTTGTCAGTGTTTCACCGCAAGTACAACTCTGCTCCGCAACATACCTGGGCAGTACTCGAGTACAAGCCAAACCAGCTTTTCCGTCACAATGACTTCGTAAAGGTGGGCTATATGGGGGTGGAGAAATTGGCGATGGTGATGGATCTCGCGCGCCAAATTTCTGTCTTCTTTACTCGACGATTTGAGCACAACCTTTGCATATTTGGTCAACCTTTTCCAACACCTGTGATAGTTTGCGATTTTCAGTTGGCGCATACCTTGGAGCCATTGGTAAGCTTATGGGAGGCAAGGTAGACTTTGCCAAAGGAACCCTTTCCAATTAATCTGCCAAGAGTATAGTTTCCTACGGTCCGGAGATCTTTCGACGAAAATTCTCTAGAGTAAAGACCATCAGCATCTGTGGCAAAGCATAAGACAGGTCGATGCTTACTCTAACAACGCATTGTATGACTGGGCAAGCTGTTATTGCGTGCAAGCCTTCGATTAGTAAAGCAAACATACCATGTACAAATAAATCAAGACGTCATGCCAAGATAGTGTCTAGCAAGAATGGGCAAGATGTTGAGGGGAAGTAAATAGCAAGATGCAGAGTCATATGACCTTCAAGCTCTTGCTGGGAAAAACCAGACACACACCTTTTCCTTTTGTTTCTGGGCCTGGACCTCCGCTCTCGTCCTAGGAGGTGGCATGTGTTTAGATTATCTCCGCCTATCTGGGGAAGTCCGCGGGGGTAAGATATGCGTGTACTTGATGGTTGTAGGTGGGCGCTGTGCGGTATTGGCCGACGTCGACTGCCATCCAACGAAACAGAACGATTTATATGGGAAGAGGGGAAGGACCGAAGAGACCAGTTTAATTGGAGGGGGGAAAAGTTCGGAGTCGAAGCCGATGCGGACGAAACGGGAAGGAGCGAAACAAGGAGGCAGTGACTCGGCGCAGCTGGAAATACACCAGCGTCTGAAAATTATGCTATAGAGAGCAGGGGTAATGAACGGCAGGCGTCTATGGGGATCTGAAGCACGAGGGAATGTAGGATGGTGGAGACGTCGTAGTAGTTCGTAGTCCGCCGGTGGGAAACTCGGGGCCGCAATATCTCGGGGAAGGGAACGTAGGCAGCAGGGCAGAAAGACAAGGAATCGGTTAGGTTGGACTGTAAGTCGTATGGGCATCAGTACGGGGTTGGAAATCCATACGATATTAGGAACGGCCAGCTGCATGTATGGTGGTTGAGGGCTGAAGGAGAGGAGATGTTCAGGAGGGAAAGGCAAAACACATACCAGGTAGTTTAGCAAGCGGGCCGAAAGAGATGGGAGGCTGATATGGATGTGGTGGAAATTATTAATGGACTGTATGGGTTCCTGGGAAATCAATAGATGCAAATAGGGAGGAAAGCAAGCAAGTCTCAGTCCAGCCAGCCGACCAGCAAGCAAGCAGAGAGACGGAGGTGGAGGTGACGGAGGTGGTAGTGTTGATGAAGGAATGATGGAGATGGACCGGTGCGGATGAAGTTTGGCACTGACGACAGCAGGCAGGGGCGTGCATGGGCCCAAATGGGAGAGGAGGGGGGAGGGGAGGGGAGGGAACTACTACTAAGTCAAATGAATGTGACACCTGATGCGAGTAAGAAGAAGAATCGGCGGCGGCGGTAGAAAGGTAGGGAATACAAAGGGAAAAGATGTTTTGTACCGGTTGTGCCTGGCCAAATTTGACAGTCGCAGTCAGTCCGCCATCCGGCCCATTCCTTCCTTCCCTTCTGGTCGGGTCCCGGCTTCATTCCTCTCTCCCACTGCTAGTGTCGGAACGCCCGAACACCCCCCTTTCGGATCCTCTACATCGGCAAGGCAGGTACCTACCTACCTACCTAGTCTTTACGGTAGGTATGGATCTCTACCTACCTAAGTAGGTACCTAGAGGTAGGTAGGTGTTGGCCTGTAGTATACTTCGATTCTAGGGACGGAGTGGTAGTATCGATCCATTCCCCTGAACCCTCCAAGGTAAGTACTGACAGGTTGTATATATACGCAGTGTAGGCACTACTACTGGTACCTAGGTGGTAGGTACCACATCAAGAATGGTATTTATGTACATATAACCGATTTCCTAAGGAACCAAGGTTGATCAACCACCATCCAGACTTCATGAAGTTATGAACCAACTCTCTCCCAGGCGGATACTCCATACTTACAGCAGGTTGTATGCTCCTGATTAGTTAGCATTATTATTAGCATCTGCTCCCAGCCGCCCGCCACCATTTATCCGGAGGAAAACGTGGGCCGTTTCTGTCACGCCGTTCAGAGTTTAGATTAATTCGGGACCGCCATCAACATGGGCAATAGAATAATATACATACTAGTAGATAGGCACAGAGTACTCCGTACTATCTAGGTAGTATCTACGTACTAGATACGCAATACAATATTAATTAATAATCATTTGGATGCGCCCGTTCGTCCAGTGGGCGTGAACATTACCATTACTGTTTGTGCCAGTCCCTGAGGAAATTCCACGAGATTGTGGGCTCAGTTAAAACATGGAAGAATCCCACACCGTAGGTACCAGGTACCTACCTACCTACTAAGGGTACCTAGGCACGCCGAAATACACAGGATGTAAAATTGCTGCTCCGTCCGTCCCCACGGCCGCCCGGACGAAACAGCCTTGAATCTCAGAGAGTCCGAGGCCGCGGCCGGATGGATTGGTGGAGCCCCCCCGTCTGCCAGACTGCCAGCCCCTGAATGTGCCATCACCGTCATCGGCATCCTCTGGAACAAACTGGATGCTTAGCTTAGCAGGGCGGAGTACGTACAGAACTACTAAGGTACCTACCAGTACCTAGTAGATATCTAGACTAGTAGGTAGTACTCCGTAGTCAACCTTCATCCCTGGGTTAATTTACCGGGCGACCCCCTATCTACTTGCGACTGCGAGTAGTACACAGACAGTGAAACTAATGCAAAGAGATAATCTGATAGGGTCTCGTTCATGATGACATGCTTCCCTAACCTCTCTAGTCGCCGCCGCCTCCCACGGATCGAGTATGGATGTTCCATCCCGTTTCATTACCCCATGAGGCTAGATACTGCTATGTGAGAAACAAATCATATGATGCATTGCATGCATCACATCTATAATTTGCTTGGGTTCATCCCTGCCTCCTGTACACTGCACATCACGGACCACGGGGACCATACAGTTATACATAATCTTGCACCCATTGCGGAGAGTTGGTATAACCATATATCAATCAATCAACCTGGCCGTGCAATCGGGGTATTGTCAAGTCGTTTTACACCTTGAGCCGGAGCCCCAAGCTTCTCATCATTCGTCTCACAGTTTACGCTCTCTCTCCCCACCAAGGGAGAGACTCGAGGTGGCGCACTGCCCGATGACTGATACAGAGAGCTGGATCGACACCATCAAGTCCTTCTTCGCCTTGGAATGCGAGCGCAACCATCCCAAAGTAGGAGTGGAGGAGGTCTGTAGATACTTGTCAATAAACGGCTCAACCTGGAAAGAACCAAATACACGGCTCCTTCGACCTACCTGGCGGCTCTCCGACACCCTTCCCGAACCCGCCGATAATATGCTGGGTCTTCTCGAGGAGATATTGCCGATTTCGAGCTGCATCTATCAAAGGTAGCCTGTCCATCATCTGTCCACAGATTATCAGTTCGGCACTTTCTCTTAACACAACATCAGCATCTTAAAATCTCTTACAGCCAGAGTAGCCATATTCCAAAATGAGTAACACGTGTCGGCGTACTTGTTACACCGTCCATTAAAGCCGGCATATCGTAAAGAATCTTCTGTCGGTGGTGCTATGGAAGGGAGACCAGCAAGCCCCGCATTTAATTCGAATTCTTCGTCGGCGGTCGGTGGTTTCTGGATTTCGTCCGCCTCAGGGCTGTCCTCCTCGTCCGATTCCTCCGCCTCACCAAGCTCGGCTGTCTGCCTGGAGACTAGCCATCGGATGAGGGATTCAAATTCTTTTGCGCCCGGTAAAAGAACTGGTGGCGGTCTTTGGTTCTTCGACATCCGACTCAAGAAGGACAAAGCACCCATGGCGCAATATGTATGACCCGCTGCAAGGTATAGCGAGTCAACAGCCGCCCTGAAACCAAAAGCTTTTGTACATGGGGGAGAGATCTCGGGCAAAACGTACAATGCGCTTCACAAAAGGGCGCCTCTCCCATACCGCCATCATATGCCTGGAAAGTGTCTCAGCCAAAATGCCATGTATCCAAGGAAGAGACGGCGCGCATGTCCCGCTTGTATAGAAGGTTTAGCTTACCTGACAGGCCTGGACAAATGCCGCCAAATTTTCCACATTGATATCGCGAGTGCCGTCCACGTCCGTCTCACCCTTACCCCGTAGTATATACCGCGTGCCCGCTGCGAAACAGCAAAACCGGAGGTCCCCACCACCTTCAATGTTCCCTTCTGGACCAAGCACCTCGCCAAAGCTTCCATTATCACGCTGCATCAGCGGAAGCCATTGTAAACATTCCGTCCGTTTCACTCGCGATAAGTCATCGCCCAGTATGATCAGAACCACCAACGCAAAGAAAGTCGATGGCACATTGGCTGGATCCCAGGCTTCATTCTCTGGCGTCCGATTGTCCGCCCCGAAATCTGTTCCGGTAAACGCTCGAAACCCACCCGTAGGTACCTGGCAGTGATAGATCCACTCAATGTATCCTTGTCTCTCTTCGGGGGTGGTCTTGCTCTGCAAGACACCAAGGAGGTCTAGCCCCGCGACCGTGAAGAAGGCAAGGAGCATGCGATTAGAGTCATTGGAGGTATAGAAGCTCGGGAGGAAGGTCTTGAGGCATCGTAGGAAATACTTGATGTGGCGTTCTCTGTTGAAGGTGACTGTGGTCATGATGTCAGTGACCGTGGTATGCATGTCCCATACGGGATTATGACCATATAACCAGCGGGTTCGGGGAGGGTAAGGCGCGGACACAGGTAGATCCAGGCCGGTTCGAGATGATCAATGTGTTTGGTAGAGTTTCTGGGAGGTATGCTTGGTCTTTCGCATAACGGTCGGTTGTCTTCATCGTTTGGCGGGCGGGCTCTTATCGGAGTTAGCAACGCGCAGCCCCACCGGAGGCCGCAGGGGAAAACCCCATGGCGGATTTAATTGTTATGACTGCTATTACTCCGTAGCTATGGATGCCACCGCAGGCCAACACCCTCTGCGAAATCCCCCTCCCCCAAAGGCCAATACCTGCTCACCTGCTCGTCCTACCAAGAACGACCATCCAGCATGGGTCTGCTTTCATCCAAGACCCTGATCCAGGCGCATGCCCTGTTTCTGTTCGTGCTCGCGGTGTACTTGACAAGATCGCCGGAAGTTGTCACCGAGTCGGATGTTGTGTTTATGCTGGGGGAGTTCCTGAACTTGGTATGTCACTTGCATCATTTTACGTTCAGACGCTGCATGGATTGCTAAGCAGCTCATCGCAACCAGGATGCCTCCCCGAGCCTCTCCCGTCCTCAATCCCCCTTCGCCCTCTGTGGTGTCCTCCTCGTCCTTGATGCACTTGTCGACCTCATCCTCGTGACCAAAGTACCCCAGATCAATGAAATCCTTGCCATGGCCGATGCCGCAAGGACACAGTCCCCTTTCCCCGTAGCAGGGGCTATGCGCACGAACCCATTTCTGGCACGGCTGGCCTCACTATACTCGGAGATCTGGACCATACTATCCGCCGCTCGTTTCTGTCTCTTCTTCGTCGTCTCCTTTTTCATCTACCAGAGTCAACCGTCAGCTTGGGGAATGGATGCCGCCAGCGTGATGGGTAGTTATGGATCTGCGGGCGTGGCTACGTCCGGTCTGGATCAACTGAAGAACAGAGTGGTGTTTACGTACGGTTTCATGGAGATGATGTTCTGGCTATGGGTAAGTCTCCATCGTCGCCACCAAAACCACCACAGGGCTTGGATTCGAGGATTTACTGAATGTCAATAGATCTTCATCACGCTCCGAGAAGAGAGGCAGGAAGTGGCTTCTCGTTTCGTAGAGCACGATCAATAGATAGGGGCCTTCGCCATCCGCTGTCATTTGGTTATTACTAGGTATAGGCATAGACAATATAAAAGATACCAGTATTGAAGCCCCCTTTTGTACATTGGATATGTCACACGCAGTTAAGTACACCGCTTCTACTTCGACACCGATCATCAGTGTCCAAGGGAACAAACATGTCATAGGCAGCTGAAGATACTATCACCGCAACTTAGAGGGAAATTCAAATCGAAATTCAACTCAGAGGACTACCTCACCACATAATCCAACAGCCTTCGTTAACAGGTGATGTCTAAGCAAGCAAAGCAAAGAGAGCCGTCTCGATGACCGCGGCGAAACCGATGTCCTTCCCCTTTGAAAGTCTACCAGCAGCACCACTAGCAGTCGAAGTGCTTGCAGCGTTCTTGTTGGTCGCAGTAGCTTCCTGGGTTTTCACTGATTGTGTGTCGGCGCTAGTTTGGGTAGCATTTGCTGCTGTAGGGCCACCAGTCGAGGTAGGCGTCGCAGAGGTGCTGGAAGTTGGCTCGGTAGCATCCGTTGCACTTGTGCCAGAAGCAGTCTCCGTACTCCCACTTGTACAACTGGCGCTCTGAGGGAGATCGGTTACACCAGCACCACCGCAGATTTGTTGTGCGAAGGTAAGTGCAGCTTTAAACGAGTATAATGATTAGCTAAACCCAATAGTATTGTGAATGTGGGGACCATATATATATATATATATATATGATATATCAGGCTGGTCAGTCATGTATCGGGTCATACCTTGCTGGTCCTGTAGCGAGCATGCATTCGCAACGCAGCAGGAAATGCCAGTGATGAAAGACTTATCGGAGCAAATACAGTTGACGTCGATAGCCTTGCAGGACTTGGGGATCGAATTGGTAGCACAATCTCTCTAATGTTGGTCAGCCATGCATAGTGGGCTAGGACCTACATTCAGTCGCAGTAGCATTGAACAAATACAAAGCACTTACAGCACAGGCTGGAAGACCTTCCATCCCTTGAGCCACGACCGAGCTTAGGCTGGCCAGGAGCGCCACAGAAACGTGGCGGAGCTTCATCTTGACTTTCGACTTTGTTAAAGGGAAATACCAGGCAAAATAGAGTGTTGAGGGCCGACACGGTTGTTTACACTGGGAAACCAGCCAGGAAAGAAAATGCGAGAGAGAGAGAAAGAGGGGGGGAGGAGAGTTGAGGGGAGAGAAGATTGAATGTGACAGATGGTTTGAAAATAGAGGGAACGTTTGGCGAGACGCCTCCCTATACTCTGTAGGGAGTACAGGCCATCAATCAGGCAGTCAGTACTTAGGTGCCTTTTCACTTCAAAGGGTACCATCAGGGGAAAGCTGCATGTTACCAGGGTCTCAGAAGGCGATTCGAATTTAAAACCCCAGCTCCTTGCCTGCAGAGAGTCTAGATCTTTGACTCCATTCTACAGCGTGTCATGTTCTGTGGGCATATGGAAGAAAGGCACTGGTGATATCAGGAACGAGGTGGCACCAGGACAGAAAAGCCAACCAACAGCTGCACAGCGACATCGTTAAGTGGGAATGGGGGTGAAAAGAGGTCAACTATCCTCCAGATCCATCATGCATGAAGATATAGTAACTACTATACCTACTATACTAATTAATGGCATGGGCTCATGTAGTACGTACTGCTGCATGTATGAGCGATCCATGCATCCGCTTCATGGCTCCATTCTAGCCACCATGCCATCCACTACAAAGTCAATGATAGCCCCCCTGGCTGAGGTTACAGAGCTGGACTGGACGCAGGTTGTGATACACCAGAGATCGGTTCAAGTTTCCCACGGAATGAATGTGAATGTGATCATGCATGTTGATCGGGGCTGCCGAGTAACGTCCAACCTTCGGTGCGCCCCCCCACACCCCCTCTTCCTCGGTCGTCACTCCTTGCTTCCTAGGAAGGGTCATGTCTCTCAACCAGTCCCTGGCCCGCCCCTAGTCTGCCTTCAGTGGAATCTGTGCTGGCTTGCTCCGTAGGCTCTTTCACTCGCCAGGGCATGTGCCACGTTCATTCGCAGCGAAGACCCGGAGGTGGCTTGCTCAGAAGCAGCTAAGCAATATGGCGGGTCTTTTCTGCATATGCATCGACTACTCTATCTAGTACTAGCTAAATACAACTCGGCATCCCGTACTCCGTACTCTGTCTTCCAAACACGCCCGGTACTTGCCTAGGTACCCCAAGGCCCGTCCAATCACCCAGACAAAGCCCATTCGGATCGCCGCTGGCCCAAAAGCGTTGCGGAGGCGAGCCAGCAATAGTCAAGGTTTGAGTCAGGCCGCCTTGTCTTGGTTGGGAAGGGCTCGGTACTGTGCATGCTGGACGAGGGGGCTGTTGATCCCCTGGGAGCCCTTGCAGGGTAGAATGCTGCCACCTGTGTTTGAAAATACATCGAATTCCCGCTCCGTAACAGATCAACCTGGGCTTGAGCAACCGCGAAGGTTGTTTGGATAAAGTTTCCCCCGCTTAGCGCCTGTGTGATGTTGGGCTTGTCGATTATATGTAATATAGAGCTCGTGGCGAAAGTCCAGAACTGGCTTTTCTAGATCTCTCCCCTTCTCGGCCCAGGTGCCTCGAGCAATCACTCCCCCAGCCAGCTTGTCTACTGCGACAATGGGGCTTGGCGTGCTGGATAACAAACACACTCACGTACCTGGTAAGACGCCGCCAGTCCAGTCCGATGCATATCCCATTTGTCTTCGTCGGCAGACTTATCGATTTTACGAATAGGAACGTCGGTTATTCTGCGAAGAGAAGACCCCGGTAACGAAGCAGACGTCAATTCAAGCCCGAAATACGATTTCACAGGCTCCGTGCCTATCTTGCTCGTTCCGCAGCCAAGCGATGACCCCAATGACCCATTGGTTCGTTAAAAAAATACTTTAGATGACATTAAGGAGCATGGCCACTGACCAATTCTGGAAACAGAACTGGTCGCGATGGAAGCGCGATGCTACCCTTCTTGCTCTCTGTTTTGTCGCAGTGCTTTGCGCAACCACCAGTTCGCTCATGGCTGCTAATACGGTGACCATTGCACTGCACTACGGGAAAAGCTTCACATCTGTGGCGCTCCTGACCGGATACCACCTTTGCGGCGTTGGGGTTGCCGGCATCTTGATTGTTCCCACCGCCCGGGTCTGGGGAAAGCGTCATCTCTTTCTGCTTGGAAATGCCTTGATGGTGGCCAGTTGTGCCTGGGCTGGGGCAAGCCAACACAACTACCGAAGTCTACTGTGGGCCCGCATTTTTCAGGGCGTTGCTTTGGCCCCCTTCGAAGCCCTGGTAAATGCCTGTGTTGGAGACTTATTCTACGTCCATGTAGGTAGACCCTTCGCCTTGTGTGAGAGAGATTCGAATTCCATGCTCAGAAGATGTACAGGAACGGGGCAAAAGAATGGCGCTTTCCAACGTTGCCCTCTTTGGGGCAGCATTTCTCACGCCAGTCCTGGCTGGTAAGATAACGCATAGCCTCGGTTGGGAGTGGACTTTCTACTTGGTGGCTATTTTTACCGCGGCAGCCTTGCCTCTCACATTCTTCTTTGTCCCCGAGACAGCTTTCAGGCGTTCAGACCTCCCAACTGCAGGCTCAGAGTATGCCAGTGGTAGTCTATCCGAGAGTCGTACGGCCTCGCATGTTCAGCTTACTGATCTTCTGGCATCTGGGAGTCCCCTAGCGCCAACCGAGCCAAAGCAGACTACATCATCCGTGGTAGACGAGCCTTCCCAGGTGTCATCCTCGAATGAGCCGCCGCAAGAGACAAGGAAAGAAGTACTCGCCAAGGTCACCTATCTCGAGACCCTGAAGCCGTTCAATGGACGCAAAACAAATGAAAGCTTCTTCAAGCTCCTTCTGCGGCCGTTCCCCCTTTTCTTCCACCCTGCCATTCTCTGGGTAAGCCCTAAACCCCATATCGGGACTTTAATTGCCACCTAACTGCCGTAGGCCTGTTTGATCCAGGGTGTCATCATCGGATGGACGGTGTTCATCGGTGTCGTGCTGGCCGCCATATTCCTCGGTCCTCCCCTTTGGTTTAATGAAGTGCAAACCGGGTACCTGTATACCGGTGCCTTCATCGGCTCTGTCCTGGGTTTGGTTTTGTCGGGACTCCTCTCCGATTCGATGAACCGTCTCTTGATCAAACTCAATCGTGGGAAGTATGAACCAGAGTTCCGCATCCTCCTTGTGGTCTTCCAGCTAGTCTTCAGTGGTGCAGGACTCTACGGCTTCGGCATCATCGCAGAGGATGTGGCTAGATACGGATGGCTTGTGGCCGATGTATTTTTTGCTCTGGTTATCGTCGGGATGGTCATGGGTGCTGTGGCGAGTGCGCTGTATATCGTAGACGCACATCGTGAGTATTGTTCTTGACATGGAATGCTTGGACTGGACTGACCCCATCCGCAGGCGAGATCGCGATCGAATCATTCACATGCATGATGGTTTTCAAGAATATGTTCAGTTTCGTTCTGACATTCTACGCCTACGACTGGCTGGTGTCCAATGGCGTCAAGCCGGCCTTCTTGGCCATCTCCAGTATCCAGATGGGGATCTGTGCCTTGAGCATTCCGATGTGTATGTGGGGGTCCCATCTTGTCGGGCGATATGAGCTAATGGGGTTGTAGACATCTTCGGGAAATGGAATCGTTCTTTCTTTCACCGGCACGACATATTGAAGCTTCTGCATTTGCGGTGAGGGTTTATCTTAGTCAGTAGCTTAGCGTGACTGTTGCTTCTCGCCATTTACCAGATAATACCCTTCAATTATTTGATGAAGTTCAGTGCTCGAAGATATATACACTCCAAAGAGGATTCCAGCGAATAGACGGGAGGCGCTAACACTGGAAGATATCAGCCAACAGTCCCTATGAAACAAGGTCGTAGCACGTCGGCGTTCCCTCCATCGTCAAATAAAACCGCTCATTTGCAGAAGGTAGTCTGAGCCATGTGTAGAGTCATAAAAGCCCAGGGCGTCCTCCAGAGCCTGCACGGACGCCTCGAATAAGTCTCACTAGGTATGTTGAATAAGCGCGGGGAGAGCACCAAAATAAAATTGACCCGCAAAAAACAAGTAAACAAACAAACCCCAAAAAAAGACAGAAAGAAAGGATAAGAGAAGAAGGCCGTTTAAGTTCATGTCTCATGCCGCCATGTCCCATTCGAGATATCCCCCCCCCCCTCTCCGTTTCGTGCCTTGGTGTGTCTCAGTAATTCGAGGCAAACACCGTGTCCGAAGCGATGACCGCAATGGTCGCAACCTAGACAAGCGGTCAGAAAAACACCCCCACCATCGCAATTGCGATCACCTCTGGAGGAACAAATCTTACCAGCGCCATATCCACACCGGGCGACACAATGACATCCAATACCGGGCGGTAGCCATAGCGAGAAGCGGGTAGGAGAGCCAGCTTATCATTATGGCGAATACTCTCCTTCACCTCGGCAATCTTGCGATCCCCATCGATCACGTCGAACAGCGCCAACACATTACCGTGGCGTTGGACCTCCAGGGTCAGAGTGCGTTCCTCGGGACGTTTCCCCTCCGCGGCCGCTACATTGTCGAAGGTGATGGTAAAATTGCCCCAGCCGGCGGTGCTGAAGGATGAGCGGCGCAAGGCGCCCTTGGCGATGGGGCTGGCAGTTGGGCTGCCAGGCAGAGTGACGGACCAGTTGTTCTTGAAGGAAATTTTGCGGTGCAGCTCGAACAGTGGCAGCCCGGAGGCATCGCGAAACTCGCGACAGGGCCGGTCACTGAACTTGCGACCGGTGGCGGTGTAGAGGGTGATGCCGTCGGAATCCTGGATCTTGTAGGCGACGGCGGACTGGGCGTCGCCCTGGGGCCGGACGATGAGGAGAGTCTTGGTGTCGGTGATGTGGTCCTTGCGGATGGCGATCGGACGGCCGGGGGCCTTGAGGGTTCTACGGATTTGGGACTTGGGGGAGGAAGAGGAGAGGGGAGGGAGCGGTGGAGATGGGGGTTGTTGCTGGTGGGAGGAGAACCAGAACATGGTGAGATATCCTTTTTGTTGTTGTTTATAAGAGAGGAGGGGGGGAGAGGAGTGAGGGGGGATGGGGGATAGAGAGGATATCTGGGGAAGGGGAGGGAGAGGAAGAGAGGGGTAAAAGGAAGGGTTGGTGAGCAAGTGACAGATGATGGTGTTGATGTATAAGGTCAAATTGTCAATAGTGCCGCGCTGTGCTGTGCTGGACTGGGCTAGATTGAACTGGACTGGGCTGTGGTGCTGGTGCTGGTGCTGGTGCTGGTGCTGGTGCTGCGGGGAAATGCGTTTTCCCAAGGGCAGCGATTTATTATCTATTCCTATCTATTAGCATCAGAACAGGGTGCAGCGAAGCGATTAGCCCACAATCACCCCAACAAGGCATGCACCGCCATGATGACATGACTAGAGCGCTGGGGCTGGCGAGCGATTAATGTGGACGAGCCACTACTAGTACTAGTCGAGACTAGTCGCCGCCATGATCTCGAATCCCTGGAATTGGTGGGGATGTTTGACAACTGCCCGGTTAGGCAGGGACGTGCTCATGTAGAGACTACTAGAGAGCACTACTGTGTATGTAACTACTACGGAGTAGTATGTAAGCGCCTACTTAAATAGGCACTTAGAGTACTGCTGCACGTTCGCCGGGAGTCCAGGGCCAGCAGATCAGCAGAACCAGAGTGGAGATCCACAAGAATATCGTGCCCTGTACCGGGTATAAGGCTGAGCTGGTGAAGAAAATACCCTCTTGGCCTCTGCCAGGCACCTCTGCGGGAGGATCGGCGCAAACGGATGGACTCGCGAGTGCAACCAACCCATTTTCATCATGACATCAGCTTCGTCGACGTCACTGACTAGTGGCCCGACCTGGCGGGCCTTCCCCAATAGGCGGTTCCGGGCCTTCCAGTTCCATCCATCCAGTGAGCTGAACCGTCCCGGCAGCAACTCTGACCACTAAAGTGCCACTGTGTGGTACTCGGATACCGGTACTGCTTGCTTAGGTAGCACTCCTACAATCTACACAGGATACCGATACTCCGCTGCTAGGTATACTATACTACCTACGTAGGGAGTCGCAGCACCCACATACGGGGATGTAGGCAAGTAGTTACCTAGATAGGAGGTACTAGGTGAAGTGCTAGCTAGGGTCCCAGGGCTCCCAGGGGCGCCGAACATGGTAGGGCACCGTACTACCCCATCTACCTCACCTTCACCCTTGGCGCCCTTCACCATCATCGGCGTCATTAACTTTCCCTCCCCTCCTCGACCTTTCTTTTAACTTTTCTCTCGCTGCCTCCCCTCGTCAGTTCCGACTTCTTCTCTTCCTCTTTTTTCCCTTCCCTTTCCCTTCCCTTCCCTTTTCTTCCCTCTGTATAGAACTCGCTTCCAGGCATGCCGGCCTGCATCCTCCTGATTCCCTGCAGCCGATCGTCGTCGTTATCTTATCATGGCCACCCTTGAGCAGCCCGTGCCCGTCCAACGCGCCGCCATCCCCCGGTCCCGATCAGCCCGTCTAGCGGGTCAAGGTAAGCGATCTGCGTCTGCTCCCCAGCTCCTGATCCGCTCGGTGCCCTGTTAGCCTGTTTCACATGGCGACTACAATGTACTATGATCATACTATGATTGTTATCATCACCTCCGTCCTGCAATCATCCGATGATCTCATCATCTTCATATCTGCCGAAACAGGTCGGGATACTGTGGCTGACCCAGTCTCCTACCTAGCTGCCACGGCCGCCCTCTATGTGACCCACCCGGAGCGCAGGTTATCCGTTCGCGAACCCTCCGCCGCCGAAACCGAATTGTCCAGTGAGCCCCGACCACCCATCACTTCTGGGTCGCTTTTCACCCCCCATCCATACTAACTGATTGCCCGTGCTGCAGCCTTGAAGGCAACAGGTTCTCGTCCCGGCTTCAGCCATGCATCCGCAGTAGCCGCTCTTGCCCACGCCAGGTCTAGAGGACACGCTACTAAAGAAGCTCCCGCTACTCAATATGCCGACGACAATCGCACGGCCGAGACTCCAAGCCTGGAAGGCTACAAGGCGGCCGCGTTTGTTTTTAGGGATCGTCAACCAGTCTCCAGTCTTCCTGCCACTTCTGCAGACTTCAAATACAATTCATCCGGAGCAAGCCAGACAGCAGATGCCTTTCTAGGAGCCGCAGGTCGAGACAAGGCTCTTCATGCCGCGACGGGAGCCTTATATGCTAACCGGAGGAGAGCCGATTCTGCACCGTCGGAGGCACCCCACGCAGGTATGGACGCCGATGATGTCCTTGGGGACCTCGACAGCGCGATGGAAGCCAGTAGGATTCAGCACATTGCCAATACCAATGCTCGCCTCTACACGGCCACCCCGCCTGTCGCGCCTGAGATGGAGGAGTACAAACGGAGGAGCATCCTCCAAGCAGCTGCAGTCTCCATGGCGCGTGACATGTATGCGATTGCCGAGACCAAGGATCAGGAACAAATTGGCCCCAATCATATGCGCTCCCAGCGATCGGCTACGGGGACCCAGCCGATTATTCTACAACAGGCGTTCAGCTTACAGGATGTCGCTCAGAAGCGTGCGGCTGAGAAACTGGCCAATATGCAAGATGAAACGGCAGTCTACCGCGAGTACTATGGGATTGACCCGCAGACAGCGCGAGCCAACTTGCAGGTTCGCAAGCGAAGAACGTCAATCGACACGGATGCTTCTTCGGTCGATGCAGAGCGGTCGAAGGAAATTAGGAGCCAGATGTACAGCCTGCGATCAAAGCTCGATGCGGTGGATGAACGTAGGGAAAAGGATCGCGCACTTCTGATGGAGGCGGCGAAAAAGAACGTCGATGCCGCCATCCAAGATATGGAGATGCGTGTCTATGCGCAGACCGGGCGTGCTCCTGCTGCTATGCAAAAGGAAATGGAGGAGGCGGCCTTGGTCCAGGCAAAATTGGAAAGACAAGAGATGAAGGCGCATTATCCGTTGGCCGACCGTGTGAATATCAGCTCCCGGAGATACGTCGACATGGCTGATGTGGAGGCTCTTGCCCGTTCCAGACTGCAGCCCACCTTTGACGAGATTGCGGATCGTGCGGAAGCTCAGCGGGCAAGGGAGTTAGAACAGCGTCTTGACCAGGAAGAAGCACAGAGACAGGAGGCAATTGAGCGCGAACGAGAAGCCGACACAAGGGCAGCAGAGAAACGGCTGAAATGTAAGACATCTTATTGATCACCCCATAAGACCAAAAGTCCTAATTGGAAGAAACAGTATTATTGAAAGCAGAATCCAAGCCCAGAGAGGAAAAGGCCCGATTATGGAGCAGAAAGTTGAAGCGCACTTCTGACAATGTATCTGGCGAACGTTATAGTGCAACAGGGGCCGTGGATGGGGCAGTAGATGGTGTACCTACTGAGGCTAGGCTACAGCAGACCGATGGGGCCGCTGAGACTGCTATTCCACGTACGGTCGCAGAAACTGGTCCCAGCGAGGCTGTTTCCAAATCAGAGTCCAAGTTCAAGTCCTGGTTCAAGGGCAGGTTGGGTCGTCGGTCCAGTGGCACCACCACCGAATTTGTGAAGCTCAAAGGAGAAGGCCCAGAAGTGCCGGAAGCTGTGGATACCGGATTAGCAACACGACAACAGGAAGCGACTCAAGCGGGTGGATATGAGGGAATTCGAGAAGCTCAGCCAGAACAAGAAGCTGCAGGTGGTCAAGGAAGGACCTGTGACATTGCCCACCCAGCCGGGAACGCTCCCGAAGTCCCAGAACTCCCCGCGGCCCCCGCGGCCCCCCAGGCTTCCACGGAAGAAGCCGTGGATGATAACTCCCGAAGAGCGGCGCTCAGGTCTCACCCTGTAACCACCAACGACCTTCGTGACGTGCAGACCAAGGTGCCAGCTGATGAAGGCCATCCGGAAGGAGCACACACCGAGGATCATGCGGCGCAGCGGGCTTCCGATTCCATTGAGGAGCCATCCGTCGACAGTAAACGGAAAGGGGTGATATCCGGGTTCAAGAAGATCAACACCAAGCACCCCGCCGATGCGAAGATGAACGGAATTGGGAGTAACGAGATGGCTCGGAGGAGCTCCCAGGCCATCCCCACCCCGGCAGTGGAGACGGAACGGCGCGAGAGTGCCACCGATCCAGGACTGTCGGTACCGGCTGCCACAGGGAAGCGGACGAGCAGTGGCACGGGGCGGGAGTCGCGGTTCTCGGAGAAGCTGTGATGGATGGTAGGTAGTCTTATCATACGTTTTAATGCTGTGTTGTGTACGATGCGACGCGTGCTATGGCCTATACCTTGGTTGCCTGCTAATGTTTCATTTTTATTTTATTTTCATTTTATTTTCATTTTATTTTCATTTTATTTTCATTTTCCTTTTCTGTTTTTATGTCTTGGGATGCCATGTTTCTGTTTACGGCGGCGGCGGCGGCGGCGGCGGCGAAAAAAGGACGGGAGGATGGCGGCGGTTTTCAGGACACCCGGTCCTTCGCCACCATGGCTGGTACGTACTACTAATAATAATACTGTATATTGTACGGAGTACTCCGGACTGTTTCCTCGGTTGTAGTCCCGGTGGTTCCCACCAAGTCCGTCGCCGTATGAGTCCTCACCCGGGGCGTGAACCGTGCGTGGCCTGGAGCACTGAGCACTGAGCACTCTGAGCAGCTCCACCGCCATTTGCCGCGCGGCTCCCCAGCGGCGCATCCACGTTTCACTCCTCGACACGTCCGTCCATCTGCTGTATCTATCTATCTACTGTATCGATCGTTTGTTCGTGCTGCTTCCCAATGTCCTGCTTCAATTAGCGTCCGGCCAGCCTCTGCCCCAGCCCTTCCATTGCCCTTCCCCTCCCCCCGGGCCCTCGCTGCTTTGCTCCGGTATCTATCCATTTTCGCCCTCCCGTCCTTTGTTTCACATCCTGTCATATCATATCGTTCCATATCATATTTCCCCCTCCACCCGCGGTATATAGTAGATACTTGGTTGCCGAGCTCGCGAACTAGATGCCTTCCTCGCATCCCCGCCAATCGAGCGTAGACCTCGACTCCCCCGAGCGGCCCTTCGACAACATCATCAACTTCCGTGATGTCGGCCGCACCATTAACCAGTTCGTAGGGAAGAGGTCGGTTGCTCCTTGCCCCCCCTCCAATGCCTGGCTAATCGTTCCCAGAGTGCTGAAAGAGGGTCTCCTCTTCCGGAGCGCACGGGTACTACCATCCTCCCTGACGCGCCATGTTTCCGCCGTGGCGTTGGCAATGCTGGAGCATCCACACTAACCGGCCCCAAGCTCGACGATGCCTCCGAGCGCGACAAACGCCGTCTCGCGGACGAGCTGCATATCGCCACCATCATCGATCTCCGGTCCAGGTAGGTAGGTCCTCCGAGACCGGATCCTCCCCCGCAATAAGGATCAAAGATCAAAAAAGATCCCAAGTTGATGCCAGAACCCAGCACCGAGCACCAAATGGCGGCCTCCAAACGCCTCTCCGAGCTGGCCTCATCGGCATCTGCCCCCGATCCCTATCCCAACCCCCCGACCACCAACGATATCCACCTCGTTGACCTCCCGCACTGTCAGCGTGCCCTGATCAGTCTCACTGGTAAAGCCTTTGAACGAACCCTCCTCTGGCGCCTAGACTGGTGGACTTTCTTGTATGTGCCTTTTCTTCTTCCGACCCCCGAAATAAGAGGAAGGCCCCCAAACTTACCCCTCTGCCAGCAAAGTCCTTGCCCTGGCAGCCTCCGGCTACCGCACCGACGCTGTCACCATCGTCGGCCAACAGGTCATGTCTCCACGAGGCCTGATCGGACTCGGCATCGACACCCTCGACAGCAGTTTCGGGGAGATGCGGGACGTGTTCGATCTGTTTGCCACTCTCCCTACCGATGACACCGCATCCCCGTACCCCGTCATTGTGCACTGCACGCAAGGCAAGGATCGGACGGGGTTGATCATCTTCCTGCTGTTGTTGGTTGTCGGCGCCGTTGTGCCGGAAGATGCCATGACGGCGGATTATGTTCGGTCGGAAGGGGAGCTGGTCGTCGAGGCCGAAGAACGCATGAAGGAGATTCGCGTATTAGGGCTGTCGGAGGATTATACCAAGTGCCCCGATGGGTTTACCAGGGAGATCCACGCGCATTTGAATGCCCGGTATGGCGGGGTGAAGGGCTATTTGGCGCAGGTGGGCGTGGACGAAGTGAAATTGGAGAGAATTAGGAGCATTTTGATGGCTTGAGGCCTGGGATTTGGGGAGGTGGATAGATGGATAGATGGATGAACAGATGTATAAGTAAATGGGTCGACCGATACAAGACGAGTATTTCTAGAGCAATTAATGGTAATGACGATCATATTCTGCGCGCGATAAGACCGGGGGTTCTATTTATTATTCAAACCGCTGATAGGCCAGAGCTGGGTATAATATGGTCAAAGTAGATAGTGAATCTAATGTACAACAATTGGTAGTGTAAAGCAGATGTCTCTGAAACCAAGACATGGCCAAGGAGCAAAACAACCGAACTTTGTATCGCCAAAAGAAAAGCAGAGTAATAAATATCCATCAGCACATCCAACAAGACCTGCAGACTCCGGTCGGTAGGGAACTACCTGGGTATCTAGATATCATAGAGTGTCATATCAAACCACATTTCACCTTATATGCACTCACTATACACAAAGGAAATCATCTACCACCCACGAAATCAAGCCGTGCCCCCCCCCCCTACAGCCGTTGCCCGCGGTAGAAATTGGCATTTGGACCGGCCGAGTCTGTGGTTACTGGCTCCTCATAGGCCCCATTGGGGAAGGTCGTGGTCTGCTCGGCGCGGGACATCTCTAGGCGCTTCTCGCCCTGCGGGACATGCCGACGGGTGCGCACCGATGGTAGTAGATCGATCACGAAAGAGAGAACATAAAATGTAAAGATCAGTGCGATCACTAGCGCAGGTAATTGTCAGTCAGTCCGCCCACAAAGATATTGGCTGAGTGAAACCTACCCCATTCCAAGATGGCTGCCCCATTCCGATAATGCCCACCCTTTTTACCAAGGACACCAAAGGCGATGGCGAGTGCGATCTCGATGATTACAAAGGAGAGCTTAATCACAAAGCTAGCCAGTAGGACTCGATGTTGTGAGCGGTAAAAGATGCCCAGCCGCCAATATTCGCAGCAGATAAGAATGGCACTGATCAAGTATCCGGCCCTACAGTACAGGCAGGTCAGCATCCTGAACTGTTTCCCGTCCACATCGACCAGCACTCACAGGAACATGGCCAAAAAGCCGTCATGCAGATGCGGATGACGAAGCGTATCGAATATCGAGAGCAGAATTAGGCCCAACGCACCCGCGATGGAGAAGCAGATAGAGGCAATGGCGCATGACTTGTCGAAAAGTCCCTTATTCGGGACCAATTGGCCTGCGTGGCGCAACCACCGTTCCGACAAGAATGAAAGATCCAGAAAAACGACCGTCACACAGCTGCCTGCGATGAACAGCGGTTTCAGCCCCTGCGCACCGACATCGGAAATATACCTGGACGGCCGTGGGTTAGTATCGCAGTCGCTTCGCACGGGTCGCGTGATCACCTACGCGATGGTCTGGCCCGGTTCCATGCTGGCGTATATTGGCGATCCTTCCCTCGCCCATGTCGCCAGCATCGCAATCAGCATGGCTGGAGATCGAGTTAGTCGATACCGCCAGTTCTAGGGCCCCCGCGAGAGGAACGTACCGATCCATGTGCCTGCCGAAACGATGGGGAAGACCCAAAATGATACAATCCACATGTTTGCAGGTCGTTCCTGTCAAGGGGGGGGGTCTTTAGTGTGACTACGGCTTACACCTCCTTGTCAATGAAGAGGGTTTGCTTCTGCGGTGCGACGCGAGTAGAGAATTGCTCGAGAATAGCAAGATTACTAGCAGCAAGCCTCATGGAACGAAGGGCCGAAGTATATAAGCGGATTAGGCTTTCGAGTTCGCCAGTCGATCGGGGTGGCGCCGGAAGGGACGGAAGTGGCTGTGTCCAACCCACAGATCTATATATCAATCAATCAATCAAGATTGTCAATTGTCGGCCAAGAAAGGGGCGCAGGAAGCGGTGGTTGCGAGGCAACAAGACGGGCGGGTTTTGCACGGGGATGACAGGCAACGGCAGGGAAGTTGGGGAGGGGGTTTGGGGGGGAGCCGAAGATGGTGAGAAGAGGGTGAAAAGAATGAACGGGCCGGCGGAAGAGGCTCGCTCAGCATTTAATTAATGACCAACTACGGAGTACTCCGTACTTCAAAGCCAAGCACCACCAGGTAGATGGTGACGACGAACAGGCCCACCCGGTCTCTCCTGGGCCGGCCCAGAAACAACAATATAAGACTCTGTACGTAGTCTGGACGGAGTAATCCAGGACCAGCGCGCCCGGCATGATGACCTCATCGACGTCATCGCCAGCCAACCCTTCCCAGTCAGTCTGCAGTCACTTACTTAGTACTACGTAGTAGTAGTACGGATACATCTCTCAACCCAACACAGCCGATCTACATACACAGCATCCATCCGTGGAACCCCCATCGGGTGCAACCTGGGTTTGACCCGACCCTTGGTTGCTGACTGCAACATGCCTACTACGACTCCCCGGCTGGCCCAAGCCGCCCGTCCGACTACCAGTACCGAGGACATGCCTCTCGCAGGCTACAAAATCTTTCATTCAGATATCCCACTCTATGCGAACTCCCTTACGCTTTTTATTGCAACCGATGGCAACCCACCGCAAGAAACATTAAGGTCAAACCAGAAGGGTAATACTATCACGCAAGAAAGAAGGAAGGAAGGAAGGAAGGAAGGAAGGAAGGAAGGAAGGAAGGAAGGAAGGAAGGAAAGAAAAGCATTATGAAAGGGCACGAGTTTGGGGACTCAAAGGGCGCCTGTTCCGTTGACGACTTTCTCCTCCACCCCGAACTCCCGCTCCTCGTGTCGGGGTTCCTGCAGGCACCCGACGCTCGACCTCATCTCCGCTGTCTCCCAGACCATCCCCTTCGTCCTCGTTGTCTTCACCGAAAGACCCTTCTGTCGCCGCCCCCGACACAGCCAGACCCCGTGCATTGCCATGGAGGTTTTCATCGAAGGTACTGCGATAGTTGGACATGTACGGCATCTGTCCCGGGCGACCCGGCGAACCACGTTGGCGATCAATCGGGTAGGGCGGTTGATCTCTTGGATACGACAGTTGATATGGGGATACCCACTGAAGATCATCGGGGAGTGGCCTCGCAAAGGCTGGTTTCTTCGTGGCTCCTGGGGAGCGAGCAAGTGGGACCGAGGAAAAGCGCTCGGGGGAGTACGCTGGTTGAAGCGGAGATCGGGGCGGTGTTTGGTTCGAGAGAGTCCAAGCGGATGGTGACCGCGGAGAAGCTGAGGTTCCAAGAGAGGCGCCCGAGGTTCTTGCCCAGAAAGCATATGCGGCGTTGTTGTCGGTCAACTGTGATGGCATTCCGTGCTTGCTAGGCGACGATGTATTGGATCCACTTTGTTGTGCCCCATGTTTGCTTTTCGGGCTCTCAGGCGGCTTTAAGTGTCGGTTGCCGCCGGGTGACCCCTGAGGAGTATTTGTCCTGTACTCGGCATCCGATGTGTTGCTTGCTTGCATTCGCTTGCGTTCCAATGCATCCAACTCCCGCTTCGATAAGCGCACGTTCTTTTGGCCCTGTACTTGTGCACGTCTTATCCGATCCAAAGCCTGATCCACCAACCGCTCCTCCTTGTCTTTCATCGCGAGCTGGACCGCATAGGCCACTGTACCATCCATATCATCATACAGGTCATAGTCCGCCCCATCGATTGACGCGTCATCCCCATAGTCGTCGTACTCCACCATCCGTCTCCGCAACCTAGGCCCTCTGTCCCCATCCAGACCAGCTGATTGTCTTGCATACAAAGAGCGAGCCTCCCGCCGGATGTATGCGTCTTCCTCCTCGCCATCGATCTCCTCAACCCGTGTTGCACCGTCCACCCACGGAGCTGCACGCCTCCTGGTTTGTCTCCCCACTCGTGCCCCTGGTGGTCTTCCCCATTGGGGCATACCGTAAGGAGTTCGCGGCCGACCACCTAGACCGCCTCCTCGGAAAAAGCATTCTCGATTGGTTTATCCATAAAAGCGGCGTGGCCGAAAACCGACACACCGGTGGCTCCGATCAGCCAGAGCACGGTCGTAATAGGGGAGGCCCAGAAGCCCAGAGGCACCGCAACAATCAGCAGTCCAGTGTACATCTGGGAGGTGTTGAACCGAGCAAAGCCCAGTTCCAAGTCGCGACCCTCGAGCTTTCCAATCCCGTATAAACCGCCGGTAACCAGGATGATTACAAAGAGTAGCAGAGGATTGGTCAGCAGACTGTAGATGCTAAGCATCACAAAGACGGCGGCATAGTTGCTGGAGAAGTAGGACAGGTTGTAGTTCACGCGGCTCTGGACTTCGCCGAAATTGGCCGGCTTAGACACCCGCTTGATGTCAAAGAACTCGGAAACCGGTCGCAGATTGGCAAAGCGCGTGCTGATAGACTGAGAGCGAACACTGTTGAACCGATCACCGAAGCGCGAGGTAATCGCGTCGATGGGGATCTGAAGGGGACTCATTTCGATGGATTGGATACGACACGAAACGCAGGAGTGTTTACAGTAGAAAACAAAGGATAGACGTTCTGACAGCAAGATACGGCAGTTGCACGAGATACGGCTCAGACAGCGACCGAGTGTCACGGAGAATATGTGAAGACAAGAGAAAAGGGGGAAAGGCCTCAGGACCGGGGGAATGTTGTCGACGGAACTGGCTTACTTGGCCCGACAGGCGAGGAAAAGGAAGAGGGCGTCTGCCTAGCCCGGTTGGGTGCTCAGCCCCGTACTCGGTATTGTATGGTCGGCGGACGATACGTACCTACCTACCTAGGTAGGTACCTGGGTACCTTAAGTAGCAGTAGTACGTATCCGCCGCCCAGCAAACGCTGCAGAGGCAATCGACCAAGTCGTCTGGGAACAAGTGGCGGAGGAAGCAGAGCGGTAGAGAATGGGAAGAGAATAATGATAATGCAGGAGAAACGACAACGACGATAGAGGCTGGAATCAACCGTAATCACTGCTCCGGTTTCATGGATCGAACCCAATCAAGGATCGCTAAGAATAGAAAGCAGGGAAGTGCACGGGGAAGTGGAGAGAGAGGATCGATCTCTTCTACCCTCGGGCTGGGTGCGGAAAAGAAGGCGGGAAGATTGGCCTCTTCTCGGTTCTTACAATCACAGGCACTGCCCCAGAGCCATCCTTTGGTGTCCTCAAGCAGTTCGATTCATCTTCCAGCCTCGTTCCTGGCTGTTGTACTGAAGAAAGGAAGCTGGAAGGAGCATCGACCTGAAATCCCCAAAGCACCTCAGGTAGGTAAAGTAGGTACCAGATAACTTTACCCGGGGGGGGAACTGCCTCGAATTTAAACCCAGCTCTCGCGTCTCCTCCTCCCCTCCCCAAAGCCTGCTGAGCTGGATGGCCACTTCTGCACATGGTATTAGGTATCAATTACATCTCTTTCCCCAATTTTCTCCTCACAGATGAGCCTATTCCCCATCATTGGTCCACGTTGTGCGCCTGCAGAATTAGACAGTGGACCCTGGGTATTAGTATCAGTGTTGTACTCCGTACCTTAAGTAGTAAGGTACCTTAGGTAGCACAGGTACTCCGTGGGTAGGAGGTGCCTACGGAGTACCACATAAGCATTTCATGTCAAGTACGCATTTTATTTCATACAGGTCCGGGCGGTGAGTCTAAATTCGCCCTATCGGCCCTCCGTCTAGTATCGTAATGTCAGTACAGACAAGTACGGTACCATAGATAGGTGGCACGAGTACACCGCCTTCTTTTATGCCTGATGACAGATCATACCTATAGGTATCGTCGCCTGAGGATTCCACCTATCGTTTCGCCCGCCACAATAATAACCACCATCATGATGAACAGCAACGAATAGCCCATTCGTGCGATTGATCCCCACTGCCCCCTCTTGAACGTCTCTTCGTTCCTTACTCTGTCTCCTCTTGGGTTCAGCGGCTTGACCGCTTCCTGATTCCAGAATGAAGGCCTTCACACTGCGTCTGCTTCTGCTCACAGCCCTGGTTGTCCTGGCTGCGGCCTGGTCTAAAGAAGGTAAGTCGTCTTTTTTTCTTCTTTCCCCCATTGACCCATCCTTGGCCCCAACTAAGCTCAATGTTTCCCTAGATTATGAGATATTCCGCCTTCATGACGAAGTTTCCACCACCGAGGGTGCCAATGTGACATTCTATGGTACGTCGCCCCCTCCCTCCCAGAGCCGCCTTTGATACTGGATATTGATTATCTTCCATGGACAGATTTCCTAGGTGTTCGACCCAATGCCAACCAAGATGAAGTGAACAAGGCCTATCGCAAGAAGTCAAGACTCTTGCATCCCGATAAAGTCAAGCGCACCTTCATCGCCAACAGCTCCAAGGACAAGACCCGATCCAAAAACTCCAAGTCGGGCGTCCATGTCAATCAGGGCCCTTCGCAGCGGCAAATTGCTGCCGCCGTAAAGGAGGCCCACGAGCGGTCCGCCCGCCTGAATACTGTTGCGGATATCCTACGCGGCCCAGCACGCGAGCGCTACGATCATTTTTTGAGAAATGGATTCCCGAAGTGGAAGGGGACAGGATACTACTATTCACGTTTTCGCCCAGGATTGGGATCCGTTCTTGTTGGGCTGTTTTTGGTCTTCGGTGGTGGCGCACATTACGCCGCCCTGGTGCTTAGCTGGAAGTGTCAGCGCGAGTTTGTCGATCGGTATATCCGTCAAGCCCGGAGAGCCGCCTGGGGCGATGAGACAGGTGTAAGGGGCATTCCTGGTCTTGACAGTGCTCCAGCCCTAGCCCCAGCCCCAGAACCCGAACCAGAAGCAGCCGCCGTTCCCATGAACCGTCGTCAGAAGCGCATGATGGACAGAGAAAATCGCAAGGAGGGTAAGAAAGGAAGCCGGGCGACATCACGTACCCCAGGCACTGTAACGCCCACCTCTGAGTCTGTGGAACCCACCGGAGAGAGGAAGCGGGTTGTTGCAGAGAATGGAAAAGTACTGATTGTCGACTCGGTCGGTAACGTGTTCTTGGAGGAAGAAACAGAGGATGGGGAGCGTCATGAATTCTTGCTCGACATTGAGGAAATTCAGCGTCCCAAAATCAGTGACACGATGGTGTTCCGCATCCCAGTTTGGTTCTACCACAAAACAGTGGGTAGGACGCTTGGCTCCTCTGCCGCCCCAGACGACGATGTTGACGCGGGCGAAGAACCGTCTGACGTTGTGGAGCAACCGGCTGAAGCCACCAGCAGCTCCACAGCGACTTCTAACACGAGATCTTCCAGGAGGAAGGGGAAGCGCTCACAAAGATCCTAGAAAAAATGTTTTGAAGGGAACCGGGCCCCTTTGTACGCATTTCACTCACTTTTCATTTTTCGCCCATCTTCAAGCGAGGGTGTTGCAAAAGTAACTGTATAAAAAGTGCTTGGTGTCATAGTTCATATCCTGAAATTATCAAGAGCGCCTAATTGAAAAGAGTGTCTGACTACATCATAAGCATTGACAATAAGCCCTCCGGGTGACATCGCCTCTCGTAGCCCGAAATCTCAGCCATGGCTCGTAAAAAGGAAAAGAAAAACCAGACTCTGAGAAAGTAAAAGAAAGGAAGGAAGGAATATCAAGCCAGATTCGCATCATATTGTTTTCGTCATATCGTGATCATGATCGTCTATTTATTGGACTGTTCCACACCAATTCTCCCACCCGACCATGTTGGAAGGGGTCGAGTAAACAGAAGACATATATCTGAGCGATGTCCCCAACCTGAGGAGAATAACATCCAGGCGTCTCAGCCGCTACATCAGCATCTTTGCAATGTTCATGAGGCCATGGATATTGTCTGACAGACCGTTGCCGCCAGACCTCGGAGGATTTCCACCAAAGATATTCTTCGGCAAGCGGATGCCAATCATAGCGAGTAGCTTCTGCAAAACACCACTTGTGAGAAGTGGTATGACCACCAGAATCAGAACCTTCACTGGGTTGCGACGAGCGTAGTCATAGATATCACGGAGCATGCGTTTGATGGAGCGGACCACGCGCTGCACAAAGCCTGATCGGGGCCGCGCACGTCGCGAAGATGATGATGAGAATACCGATGGGCTAGACCTCCCTGTGCGACTGCCACCGCCAGTTATACTGAAGAGCGATGGGGCAGAGTGGCGGGCATGCTGGGATGAATAAGTGGACCGCCCGGAAGGAGAAGAACGTCGACGGACATGATGGTGGGAGGATGAGGATGAGGGTTTTCTATCAAACCAGCCCATCTTGATGGGGTTCACCGCGTGAGGTACCTTGCTTGGTGCAGTAGGTTGTGTAGTGTTGGGTTTTGGAAATTAGGGCAGTAGTGATGCCGTGTCCTCTTGCAAAGACAATATGATGCTTCTGAGACCGATTACCGAAAGCAAGAGGTTAATTCACCCCGCCGAACGTATTTTTGTGTGCTGCTGAGGCACGCAAAAAGCAAGTGCACTACTATTGCGGAGCCGTGCTCTGCTGCAGATGCACACAATTTCAGGTCCAGCCTCCTTGCCGCATTGACCGACTCCACTGCTAGGTTCCCACGAGGTAGTGAACAAATTACCAGCTCAAGGGTTGGTTGATAGAGAATCGAATCCGAATAGGCTCTTGGAGTAAGGTAGACAATGGTTCTTGAAATTTCTGATCACTCAATTGGAAGCCTGCAGATATCAAGGTTGAATAGGAGAAGATGAGGTGAGACCCCCTCCTTCAATTTGCTGCAGGAGGCGAAGCTGAAAACAATCCTACTCCGTACATTGCTTAGCGTTTTCTTTCTTACCTGCAGCACAGTACAGAGTACAGAGTACAGAGTACTACTGAGGTAGTACCTACCTTAGATAGTTAAGGTACATAGTACGTGTAGGCCGTACACAGTACCTAGTTGGTACCTAGTTGGTACCTAAGGTACTCTAATCCGTACGGAGTACTGCAGCCGTAACTAGGGCTCTCTCCGAGTGGCTGGGGGCCAATCCCTATCATTGGCACTGCTCTGCTCAACCTCCAGACTGTCTCAGGGGCTTCCCGTCCCGCATTATTAAGTAAGACAGACCCGAGGTCAGCTTCTGCTCCGGGCAACGCTTGGTCGCCTGAGGCATGAAGATCGGCTCTACGTCATCCCGGCAGAACCCCCTCCAGTCACTCGGCTTTCCGTAACATGGCCACACTAATAAAACCCTCCAGCCATATGAAGCTTCTCTATTTGCCTGTAGAAATTTATACTACGGAGACAAAAAAGCTATGCCGAGTAAGTATTCACCCGTTCATCTTACTATTCTGCTCGTCGAGCTGACAGGATGTGAACAGAACAGCGGGACTACTGTAATTTCCCATCTAGAGGACCCACCTGGGACTCGGGGCTGACTTTAGGAAATTTAGACAAGGTTTTAGGGGTGTCTCCCAAAGCAACGCAACAAGAGATTAGGAGTGCTTACAAAAGGTATGCGCCGATTCAACCTCTCCTCCGTTGATCGTCTCTGAACGATGCAGAGAATCCCTGAAGTCCCATCCTGATCGGGTTCCTTCCGACTCCCCTGAGAGATCAGCCCGGACACGCAAATTCCAAGAGATTAACGATGCCTATTATACACTGTCAGACACAACACGTCGACGGGAGTATGATGCAACGAGAATGGCGGGGGGAATAGAGGAGGAGCAGGAACAGGAAATCCCCCAGGGAGGTACAGGAGGGTTTCCGTGGTCTACTTTCGGATTCAGTACCGCTGGCAGCCAACAGCGTGCGTCCGACCAGTTTGGGTCTGTGTTCGAAGAGATGCTACGCGAAGAAGGCCTCGCCAGTGAAGACACGGATACCAATGGCCAGACTCGTACACAACCAACTTCTCGTTTCTGGTCTTTTGTGGGTGGCATCAGTGGTGGTGCGCTAGGTTTTATTGTTGCCAATGCTCCAGGAGCGTTGGCTGGTGCTGTCGCTGGCAACCGTCTTGGAGCAGTTCGCGATGCAAAAGGAAAGAGCGTCTACGATGTCTTTCTCCAGCTTCCCCAAAGTGACCGTGCTCGATTATTGAGTGAACTAGCAGCCAAGGTCTTCCAAACCACCATGGGCCGTTGAACTGCTCTCGATAGGGGGGGCTCGGGTCGATCTTAGTTGTTCTTGGTTGTGGGTTCATCTGATAGAATACTTGAATGCTTTTAAATTAGGACTGGGGCAGTCTGGCAGTCTGGCAGTCTGGCAGTCTGGCTTTCTGGCTTTCTGGCTACCTATGGACAATAAGTGATAGTTGGTTCCGGTTGAGTTTCTTAATTGATTACCATATATTGTTTTGGATCATACACGAACCCTAGGTGCGTGTATGTATTCTACCTACTAGAGACTGTACCACCCATGATAGTATAAAAGCCGTGGAGGGCTAAAGCCCATTCCAAGCCACCCACCCACCAGTCTTTGAATTCTAGTGTAGAATATTAGATGAAGTAGAACACCTAGGCGGTGCCGGATTCATCTTAGCTATCGATAAGCGATCTAGACCCCACGCGGGGGGATTTTCATACATATGATTGAATCTGACCGCCTTCAGCCTGGCTGTGGGTGCCTCACTGCCTGGAAACGGCTCAAAACAGACAAGCTGGAATATTGGCCTGGAACCCCGCCGTGCCTCCAGCTCACCGCATGCGGTCGGGACACGTTCCCCCCCTGAGAAGAAAGAACTATAATACTTTATCTTGGTACTCCATTGCCCCTCAATTCGTGTCGCAGTTGGGTTCTGCCTTTTCTCTTGACTTGTCCCGAACACGTTTTCATTATGGCCACCGTAGCAGCAAGTGTGTATCCTGCCCTGCAGGACCGTCCCTTGAAGGACACAATCTGTCTCTTCGATGTTGACAAGACATTGACGCCCGCAAGAGGAGTGAGTCCCCCCAATGAGTCGATAATCAGCGCTCTTAACCTTGGATTGATACTGTCCTGTTCTTTATCTGCGAACAAAGGCTGATTATTCCCTGTCCTTGATTTTCAGACCGTGACACCGGAGATGCTTGCGATCCTCTCCCAGCTGCGCCACAAGTGCGCTATTGGATTTGTTAGTTGTTTCCATTCAGTTAACCAGCACACAGTCTCACGCTCTCAGGTTGGCGGCTCGAATCTTCCCAAGCAACAAGAACAACTCGGAACATCTTCAGTCAATGTTACTTCACTTTTCGATTTCTGCTTTGCTGAAAATGGCCTGATCGCTTTCCGCCTGGGCGAGCCTCTGGTCAGCAACAGTTTCATTCAATGGCTGGGAGAGGAAAAATACCAGAAGCTGGTCAATTTTTGTCTCAAATACATGGGGAACCTGGAGCTCCCCAAGAAGCGCGGTACCTTCATCGAGTTCCGTAATGGAATGATCAACATAAGCCCTATTGGTCGAAACGCCAGCGGCGAAGAAAGAAAAGAGTTTGAGGCGTATGTATTCGTGTCAATGTTAAGCCAACTGCATTTTTAAATCCATTGACTGACACTGTGGTTAGTTATGACAAGGTGCATAACATCCGAAGGGATCTTGTGGATGCGCTCAAGAATGAGTTCCCCGACTATGGTCTTAGGTAAGTCATACAAAAAACTTACGGCTGGTAGAGCCACATGTGGACCGAAGGGCTAACGACACATGAATAGCTTCTCTGTTGGCGGTGAAATCTCGTTCGATGTATTCCCAACGGGCTGGGATAAGACTTACTGCCTACAACACGTCGAGGCCGAAAAGGAGATCTCGGGCGTTGAGTATAAGACGATCCACTTTTTTGGAGACAAGACGTTCCCCGGAGGCAACGATTATGAGATTTACATCGACCCTAGGACGATCGGACACTCAGTCGAGGATCCCGATGACACTATCAGACAATTGAAGGAGCTTTTCAATCTATAGATATTCGCAATTTGAGCCTTTGTTTTGGCTTTCTGGGAGAGGTTTGCACGGATTTCGCACCTAAATATAAGTACTACGTACTAACATCTAGCCATGGGGTTGGCGTTTTCTAGAGATAAGAAAGCGAATCTCATTTTGCATAATGCTGCTGTCTCTGGCTTTTTTTTTTTTTTTTTTTTTTTTTTTGGTTCATCTATTCCATAATATTATTTTTGTTCACAAAAATATGACTTGACCTAGAATGAACCTCTTCGATTCCGCATGTGGTCTCTACGGATTTTGCCTACAGGGTTCACACTATATTATTATCGCCGATGATTTGACTCTTCATTGGAGCACCCTATCACCTTACGAGATGGAGAGTATGCGATGGGTCGGTTCCAGCCCTTAAATGACCAGAGCGACTGAATCCCGCAATAGCTAAGAGTCAATTATCTTATGACGAATCATGACCATGAAAATCAAGGCAATCAGGCTGAGCGTGCTGCTATTTTGTCTGAGGCTTTTACATATGTCTAGGTCTCTGCAGAAGTTCTCTGCAGAAGTGCAGAACTCAGGGCTTGTGGGGGGTTTTTTTTCCCAGGTCGCCTCCGTTGTCAAGACGCCAAGACGTCCGCGTCGTTCCTGACTACTTATATCTCTGACGACTTCTGACCTAGCCTTTGCTTCTATGCGGCTTTTGGGTCTTGTTGATGTAGTACTTATGGCTGCCTTGGTTGGATGTGTCGTTGTGATTCTACTTCGCTAACATTTGGCTGCAAATAATCCATCATCTTGTCACTATAACTCTCTTCACCGTTGTGTTAATCCAGGCCGCACTTGCAGGGAGCTTCGCCATACGTCTTCCGGACGAAGGGTCCAAGGTACGGTTGAAGGAGTTACCATAAACTTGAATAAGATAATCATCATGGATTTCGTGCCTCTGCGTCAGCAAATGGTGTGGGTTGGCTATAAAGAAGATGCCTTGTGGGCTATTGATTGACTTTGTATCCGAGCTAGTCACCGGGAGTATCTTGCCACGGGCTGCCTCCTGCAGACGGATTTGTTGGATCAACCCCTTCATATGCCATTGACTTCATCACAGTGATCTCTTCCCTTGATTTCCAAGGCTTGCCAAGTTTGACTGAATGGATGTTATCATAATCACTATATCGACCACAGATTGTCTGAAGGTGTCTCATGGGGTATTCTCATGTATCCCTAGCCCTCATGGCGAACGATTAGTTTCCCTTTTGAGGTTAGAGTGACTCGCAGCTTTGTTTTCATGAGGCTTTAGTTCCACCGGATCCTATTACCTGACCTTCCATTCCAATCGATCAACATCTCTGGTTAACTACTTCGATACATCGATTCGTGATATTGTCCTTGGGTCCCTTCTTTACTATTTGTCACTCTACTAAGTATGAATGTGTCAAAGATTACGATGTGAATGCGTCCGGAGGAACCATCTTTGAGGCGCTTTTGCCATCAAGCTGGGGCACCACCCAGGCTTTGCGCAGCAAGCATTTAGCCTCACACACGGGAGGCGAGCGCGCTGATTAAGACTGTCAAGGCGCCGGACACTGGCGCACTATGATTGTTTAGACCTGCGCTGGCAGCGCGAAGGTTGCCTCGGCCACCATCTTCATTGAAATTGACCGGATAGCTCCGACAAACCGATAGGTCATGGACCATTCTATGTGGGTATATACGGAGTACCAAGACATGGTAGCCTCAGTAGGCGATGGTAGGTAAGACCCGCGTTCACATGATTGACCCACCTACGGGGCTTAGCGTATGACACGACTTTTTTTTCACCGCGTTCACCGCATCGCATTTTCTTCTACTTTCTGCCGTCACCAATTTCTTGCTCACGTACTTTAGCTACCGCAATTTCTCTGGTCGGTCGCTAACGCCAAGATGAAGTACGTTCTGGTTTCTGGAGGTGAGTTTATCTGTCGGGCCTCTTCAAATTGACTATCTTGGCGTCTACATGTGACGAGAACAAGGCTGATGAGGGGCAACTCCCAGGTGTCATCTCCGGTGTGGGCAAGGGCATTATTGCCTCCAGCACCGGTCTGCTCCTCAAGACCACTGGTCTCACGGTCACTAGCATCAAAATTGATCCATACATCAATATCGATGCAGGGACCATGGCACCAACCGAGTCAGTGCCCGCGTCCCGGCTTCTATCGACCCTTCCACCGACCCGTACACTGATCGTTCTAGGCACGGTGAGGTCTACGTGACGGACGACGGCGGCGAGATGGATCTCGACCTCGGTAACTACGAGCGCTATCTCTTGACTACTCTCTCCCGCGACCACAACATAACTACCGGAAAGATTTACCAACACGTCATTGAGAGGGAGCGCATCGGCCATTATCTTGGTAAAACCGTCCAGGTGTAGGTGCTACAGAAGGAATTGCGGGACTCAACAATTGGGTTTCTGACTCTCGATAGCGTTCCTCATGTTACCAATGCAATCCAGGACTGGATTGAGCGGGTTGCTAAGATTCCTGTTGACGAGTCTCGGGCCGAGCCTGATGTGTGCATTATTGAGCTAGGTAAGTGCTGGTATAACCTTGTGACATGAATGTTAGCTTACTTTGCGCAAGGTGGCACGGTGGGAGATATCGAGAGTGCTCCGTTCATCCACGCCATCAGTCAGCTTCAGAGACGGGCCGGCAAAGGCAATTTCATCCAGATTCATGTGTCATATGTGCCCGTTGTGCCGTAAGCTCCTAACCTATTGTGAGCAAAACCATTGATCCAAGCTAATGCTAGGTTAGGCCAGGACCTGGTGGGGAGCAAAAGACAAAGCCCACTCAAAGGGCCATTAGTGACGTACGAAGCGCTGGCCTGAACCCAGACCTGGTATGCTTTTATCTTCCTTATTTTCACACCCGGCAGATCTAAGTTCTGGGATACTTTATTTAATTTCCTGTGCTGATCATTTAATTAAGATTGCCTGCCGTTGTGAGCAGCCGTTGGAGGACGGTACCATCCAGAAGATCGCCAATATGTGCTCGATGGAGGCAAACCAGATTATTGCTGTGCATAACGTGACGACAACGTACCATGTGCCACTGCTTCTCGAAAAGCAGAAGCTCATTACCACAATTAGCGACCTCCTTAACCTTCAGACCATTCAAAGGTCTCCCGAGCATGTCGAACGCGGCAGCCGTATGTGGATGGACTGGGTTGATCTTGCCCGAGGCCAGGATTATCTGCATGATACCGTGTCGATCGCACTTGTTGGGAAATACACCTCGCTGAAGGACGCTTATATTAGCGTTTCGAAGGCGCTTGAGCACGCAGCTATGTACTGCCATAAGAAGATCGAGGTTGTCTGGGTAGACGCATCGCATCTGGAGGACGACACGTTTGAAAACTCGCCGGCTGAGTTCCACAAGGCTTGGCATGCCGTCTGCACAGCCGATGGTGTGCTGGTCCCTGGCGCCTTCGGTACTCGAGCTACCACTGGAATGATCAAGGCTATTACATGGGCACGCACCAAGAAGAAGCCCTTCTTGGGTGTGTGTCTCGGCATGCAGCTTGCCGTCATTGAATTTGCCCGCAATGTTGTTGGCATTGAGGATGCTGGGAGCGAGGAGCTCCACCCGCAAGCTAAGAACCATGCAATTGTCTACATGCCAGAGGTACATCCCCGAATTTGATCCTGAGCAATCGCCAGACTTATACTATGAAGGCCACTACTAACAGAATATTACTAGGTTGACAAGGACAAACTCGGCGGCACTATGCGCCTAGGCAAACACCCGTGTATTTTCCAAAAAGGCACTGAGTGGTCACGACTGCGGTCGCTTTATGGGCCTTCGACATCGCAGATCGAGGAGCGGCACCGTCACCGATATGAAGTTAACCCAGACATGGTTGACCAACTCGAGAAGGCTGGGTTATCTTTTATCGGCAAAGACGTCAAGGGCGAGCGTATGGAGATCATTGAGATTCGCGACCACCCCTGGTTCGTTGGTGTGCAGTTCCACCCCGAATACCTCAGTCGCGTACTGGGGCCGAGCAAGGCATTCTTGGGCTTCTTTGCCGCTGCCGCCGGGTGCTTGGAAGAGGTTACTGAGGCCATTAACCAGGGCCAGCGGAGCCTTGTCAGATCAAAGCAATAGACTGAAAACATCTGGGGACCTGCTGGAGTTCAACAGGGGAAAGGTTCATATATAGACATCCCAAAAAAAAAACTAATGTATCTGGTGACAAATAGTCGATATACTTGATAGTTTGGCCTCTGAGATTTGCCACAACAGTTCCAGGGAGATCTTTGTCACGTAGAACCTTTCGACGAAGGATGTTGAAGGCAATTTGCCTTAAATAACCTGGCAGATAATTAATTTTATTTAACCACAGAGTAGTCCGTAGTTGACTAACAATTGTGGTGCAGGCGGAGAGGAGTGTTAGTCATCGGGCGCCCCCGGGACATCATCATCCGAATGCGAAAGTGAAAGCGGAAGAAGAGCACTCTTCATCAGATAACGGCGCTCCGGTAAATCCACCAACCACTCAATCCTGGAACAGGCCTGCGATATACAGCAGCATGGCGCCGCAGAAGTCCGTAACCGAGGTGCCCCGTTCCATTCTGCCCCGCCTGACCTGGAACGGCACCTCTGCGCGCACCGCCGTCACGTCTCCCCAGACCACCGCACTTTCAGCAGGGCGCCAACAGAAGCAGCAGTCCATACGGACCTGGATCCCCGCTGATAGACAGCTACATAGTCTTGCTCGTTTGCCTCACTCTTCCATTAGCTTCGCCGCAGCAGCCCGAGAAACAGGCACATCCTCGATCGCACGACGGTTCCCCCCACCGAAGCACCTGGCCGCAGAGTCCCTCAGCAACCCTATCCGATACAACGGTGTGTATGTCGCCGCATTCAACCCTGCCCGGAGAGCTTTCCATGCATCCGCTCCGCATCAGAGAGACCACCATTTCGATACCTTGAAGTTTGTCCAACGGTTGAAGGATGAGGGGTTCAGTGAAGAGCAGGCCGTTGCAATGATGAGGGTTCTGAATGACGTTATCCAGGAATCCATCCAGAACTTGACCCGGACAATGGTCCTCCGAGAAGGTCAGTTGTTTTTTTCTTTCCGCGGATCTGTCTTGCCGCCTGGCGGGAACCTGTCTTCGCCCAGTGTCGTGCTATAGAGGCTTAGGATTCTGATATCGCCTCCACAGACACCGAAAGATCCGCCTACACTCAGAAAGTCGACTTCGCCAAGCTTCGCTCCGAACTCCTCAATGCAGACTCCACCGAAGCGCAGCTGACTCGCTCATCGCACGAGAAAATTGCCGCAGATCTCGCCAAACTCAATTCGCGCCTACGTGATGAGATCGGGCGCACTCAAGCATCGGTGCGCCTGGATCTCAACCTCGAAAAAGGTCGGATTCGGGAAGAAGCAAACGGTCAGGAAATGCGCATCAAAGAGACTGAGACACGAATCGAACAGGAGGTGGCTGGCTTAAGGGAGCGTGTGGAAGCCGTCAAGTTTTCCACGCTACAATGGTTGATGTAGGTTGCGTCAGACTTGCCATCAAGTACCATACTAACCTGAACTTACTAGGGGTGTTTGCACCGGTACCGCTGCTCTGATTCTTGGTGCCTGGCGTCTTTTCATGTGAATGGTTGTTGGTCCCAATTCAACGCACTGTGCGTTAAACCACCGCTAACCTGCCTGGGTATGGCAGGTATAGGAGAGATTAACGTCACCCACTTTTTCTTTTATTCTTTCCCTTCTTTTACCTCCTCCCCCTCCTCCTCCCCAAAATTTGTTATATTAGCGATTTTATTGTTGCTGGCATCTTTATCTTTTTGTTACGTGAGGCGGAGTAGATACATTGTGAGGTGGGCTTACTCTTGGATGGCAAACATAATATTTGAATGGAAGAATGCGGCAAGGTTGACCACAAGGAATACCTGGGCTCGGACTACTATTACACAGTACTACTACTACGGAGTACGAAGAGAGGCGTTGCCGACTAGTAGATGGTAGCTCGGCTGATAAGGGAAATGAAGGTCGACCTGGGAGCCCTGAGAAATCACACCATGTAACCATGATTCGGAACCATCCGTCCGCTCAGCAGTCAGAAGAGGGGAAACAACGCCGTCAATCCGGCTCTGCAGGAATCCCCGACTAGACGGGGATGCGATTGGCTGGCAGCGCGCATCGACTGCCAGGTACGACGGAGTACCCGCGGAGTACGGCGACCCCTCGATAGTATGTATCTACCTGATAGATACTAAACAGATACTAACCAGGTACTAGTGGACCGAGTCGGGTTCCGCCCGTATCGGTGCCACTTATCGTCATCGGAACGCGGCAGGAACCAGGGGTATGCATCAATCATCCTTGATCCCACTGGCGACCAGGCGGACGGCCCGACAATGCTTGTTGAACCGGGCTAGCCTGCACTGTTATTCTGAACCGTGACTGGTCGTACGCTGCCCCATCGCCCTTTTCTTTTGCGTCAACGACCCCGTTGATATCGTCAGGACAGGACGTCCGACTGGCGGCAGACGGCAGACGGCAGAGACAGAGTATGATGACCCCGTCAGGGCTGCTACCATCCTGACAGAATCCCCCCGTCTCAGAAATTATGGCCAGATGACACGCAACTAGCTACTGACGTAGCATGTACTCTGGATTGGGCCGGTTCCCCCGTTTTCCCATGCCATCGTACAAATACCCTCTTCAGCCCAGAGTACGAGCGTCAACAGCGGTTGCTGTATGCACTACTCCCGGACATCAATACCACCCACCTCTGGGCCACAGTAGCAGCACTCGGGGTGTTTGTTGCGTGTACCAAGAGTTCCTCGAGAGAACATCCAACTCAGACTCGCCATCCACCTGCACCTTATCTCATCGCTCCCTGGGGGAAGTTTGCGATTTCGACTGGACCGTGCCGTCCCACCTTGAGACAAGGACAAGCAAGACATTGCATATCTCATAAACTAGGGCTACAGCCATGTTGCTCTCTTGGTGCTCTGCCCTCTGGCTCGGGGGTCTGCTGTTTACCCCCGCTTGGGCGACTTTGGAGGAAGTCTTTGAGGTGTATCAACCGGTTCCTACCGAAGGTTCCAGCAGCTCTGGGTGCAATGAAGAAATGCTATTAATGGACTATGTGTTCGGGTACAGCTACGGCGAGCCATACATAGGTGAGAGAGAATCGTCTGACGTTCGGACCATCGCATGTTAACGTAAAATAGGGTTCTATGAGCCACCTCAATGCACATTCGATACAGTCCGAATCAACCTTACCGTCACATCTGAAGGAACGCAGTATGATCGGTTGGCGCTGATGTATTTGGGAGACACCGAGGTATTCCGGACTTCAACCGCCGAGCCAACGACAAATGGAATCATCTGGACTTATATAAAAGACATGTCCCAGTTCAACGTGCTGTGGAAAGAAAGGCAAAAGCTGATCTTTGACCTGGGAAATATCATCACTGATGTCTATACTGGGTCCTACAATACCACACTGACGGCATATTTTTCTTATGAAGGAAATGTCAGGACTCCAGATGCCATTCTTCCCATATCCGCACGAAAATCAGCGCAGAACGCATCGAGTGATTTCGAGCTTCCATCAGACAATGCTACAGTGCTATATCAATTCCCCCCGACAACGTCCCGTGCCGTTGTGTCTATTTCTGCCTGTGGCCAATCGACGGAAGAGTTCTGGTGGTCTAACGTTTTCTCCGAAGACGAATGGTCATTTGAAAACACAATTGGTGAACTATACGGATACTCACCGTTCCGTGAGATCCAGCTCTATATTGATGGTACCCTTGCTGGTGTAGTCTGGCCATTCCCCATCATTTTCACCGGTGGCGTCGCACCGGGATTCTGGCATCCTATTGTTGGAATTGATGCCTTTGATCTACGACAGCCCGAGATTGACATCTCCCCCTTTCTTCCTTTGCTTACTGACAATAGTACTCATTCGTTCGAAATCAAGATCACCGGTCTGGACGTGTCGGAAGACGGCACAGTCACATTTTCCGACACCGTTGGCTCCTACTGGGTTGTCACCGGGACCATATTCCTATACCTAGATGAATCCGCGTCAAATCCCACTGCAAGTTATGCGAACGGCCAGGCGCCTGAGGTATTTGCACCCGCGCCGACGTTCACAGCGACGCGAGACCTGGTCCAGAATTCCACCGGAGGGAACGAAACGCTGTCGTACTCTATCCTGGCCGAGAGGTCTCTCACCGTGAAGTCCTCTGAGTTTTCATGGACCCAGAACCTGTCTTATTCCAACTATGGGCTACTAAACCAGGAAGGATTGAGCCAGAGTAATCTTCAACATACTTCTGGGAAGAGCTCGATTGTGCAGTTGACCGGGAAGAAGACTTCCGATGAGGTTACTTTTGAATATCCTTTATTTGTGAACGAAACATATAGCCTGGATGACGGGCTTACAATCAGTGCATGGATGCGCCGAGGATTAGACATCGAATCGACAGGCGGGCTCGGCGTTTCGACTTATACGCTCACGTCAGGGCCACTAGACCTGCATACCGAGCAAAAGGGCACAGCATATTACCAGTCGCTTTCGGACAACAGTTCAACAATCTCGACTGGTGAAACGACCGACGTGTTTGAGAGTAATGCTTCGGGGGTTCCATACCATCGGAATGTTCATGCGGTGAATGGCACTGTTGTGCAAAACTCAGATAGCTAGAGGGATACAGGCCTGCACTCCTCCACCAAAGCTGCCTGCTTGACTGCTCCAACATCCTCAATCTTGGTCGAACTTGTACATAAACTTAGATCGGCTTTAGATTCAGCTATAACCTTATACATTTCAATTGGGCAACATACTTAGTCCCCCCGCCATTGATCCAGGAATAAGACTCCGGGCGAGTGCGGACTAGGACCGTAGGTACTACTCCGTAGTGCTCTTTACCTACCAGTAACTACCTAGGTACCTTACTGCTGCGCTATCCTTAGGTCCGTACTCCATACTAGGTAACAGAAGCCTGGACCTCTGGATGAAGTTAGGGTCCTTTTTTTTTGACCGATGTTCCTTTTCGAAAATAGAATGACCGAATCATGTGAAATACTATAGACGGGTACTATGGTATGTATTATTTTAGGTAGCTATGCATCTTTCGAAGTTGGCCCGATCTATCTACGGAGTACTTCATACTAGTTAGTACCTTAGCATACCTACTTAGTACATACCGTACCTACCTGCGGTACCTACTCCGTACTTACATGCCTTGGCAGTACTCAATAGTCCAGCCGTGGTACTACTACTGTGTACTGTCCAGTGTCCGACTGCCAGTGGCCCAAGATGATTGGACTGGAAGTTTCCGGATTTCAGATAATCTCCATCCATTCCATCCATTCACTACCACTATCAGCACGTGCTACCTTCCCCGTCCGATAAGATCCCCCAACAGACTACCGAGCACGACTATTGCCAACCTCGTTCTGAGAACAGTGGCGACCAGAGGTAGCAGGAACGTGAGGGTGCAGGATGACTATAGTGAATGCTGAAATATCATATCCCGGTAACATTTATCAACCGTCTCTTTTGATTCCACATTGGAAAATTATTGCTAATTCCCACTTGCCAGGCCATGTTCCGGAGTCGTTGGCCACTGCCTTCATACCGCCTGAGCAGCTCAATGGTCACAATCATCCCACCAAACGCCGCAAGCTGGTTTCGGCACCTCAAAGTCTCAGGGAGTTGAACGGGCTGTCCAGTTCACAGAACCCCCCCGGGTATATTCCTCTTGCACGTCTTCATTTGCGCTTGGTATGTTCTCCTATGGTAGCTACCTAGGGCTGGCGTGGCCCCAAGATCTCTTTTCCCCACCCCTCTCACTAATGTTGAGCAGAGTTTTGCTTCTACAGCACGAGTTCCGGATGGGTGTGATGGCTCTTTTGACCTTGTACAAAGCCTCCCTGTCGTTCTTCGGACAGATAGAGCCCCTCATGCCCAACCCGGAGCTGCTCAAAGTAATTCTCCAAATGACTGTTTCAATCTGGAATTGTTAACGCCATTGGGGCAGGAACCTATATTCACTGATCAAACTCTTGATCCTGAAATTGTCAACTTTGGTAGGGAACTAAATCTTGCTTCAAGTCTTGCGTGCGCCGACCGCTTTCCTAAGAACGCCCCTTCCGTTTGCTATCAGTCAACTCTCCGATGTCTGTTTGATAAGAAAACATATCATCTGGAGACTGTCATTTTATGGAGGGATTCGCTTGATGTATTGAACATCAACAAGTTACCATCTGGATTGTTGAGAGTTTTTTCCAAATATATTCTGCATGAAAACGATGAAGCGGTACCGGATCATGCATGGCACAAAGATAGGCATTGGCGGGAAGCGCGTGGAGCAATGTGGTCACCACGCGACTTTTATGGCAATGTCTATGTCCCCGAGGACACTCCAAATTCCTCGGGGAAGATCGAATGTGGTCTTATGGAGTGCCAGCTCTTTCCTTTCCAGAGGAGAGCGGTCAGATGGCTCTTGAGAAAGGAGGGCGTGGAACTCCTGCCGGATGGACGAGTGATACCGACGGAGCAGAAAATCAGTGCCAATTTACCAATCGCCTTCTTTCAGATCACTGATGCAGACGGCCGAGTATGCTTCGCCAGCCATTTGTTCATGATCATAACCACAGACCTTTCAAATTGGTATGATGTGGAAAACTCTCTCAAGGGCGGGATATTGGCCGAGGAGATGGGCTTAGGCAAAACTGTGGAAATGATCAGCCTGATGTGTCTTAATCGCCGGATATTACCTTCAGACAACTCGCCTTCAAACGCTTCCACCAATGGCTTAAAGTTATCACGTGCAACCCTGATTATAACTCCTCCTGCAATCCTTGAGCAGTGGAGACAGGAGATAGAATTACATGCACCTGGGCTGCGTGTGTTTCAATACAATGGAATTCAGCGTCATCAGAAACTGCCAGATGGTGAACTGGTTGAACTTGTCTCAAACAACGACGTGGTACTCACCACCTATAACATTCTTGCCCGGGAAGTCCACTATTCTGGTGACGCCCCGAAACGGAATCTACGACATGAGAAGAGGTTCGAGCCAAGGAGGACGCCTTTAGTCCAAATCTCATGGTGGCGGGTGTGCCTAGATGAAGCTCAGATGGTTGAAAGTGGCGTGAGCAATGCGGCAAGGGTCGCTCGTCTGATTCCACGCCAAATGGCCTGGGCTGTGACTGGAACGCCGCTCCGTAAAGACATAACAGACTTTCTTGGTCTTTTACTATTTCTTCACTACGAACCCTTTTGCGGTTTGATTTGGAACAGTTTATGCACGTTATTCCAGCCTCTTCTAGCACGCATCGTTCATAATGTCGCTCTCCGGCATAGCAAAGATCATGTCCGTGACGAGCTTCGCTTACCCCCACAGAAACGAGTTGTCATTACAGTCCCCTTCAGTGCAGTTGAGGAGCAACATTATGCTCAATTATATGAACAGATGTGTGAAGATTGTGGTCTTGACTTATCAGGCGCACCTCTCACTGGTGAATGGAACCCTGACCGGCCGTCTGTGATTGAGAAGATGCGGAGTTGGCTCGACAGGCTTCGTCAAATATGCCTTTATCCTGCAGGAAATAGTCGCCGAGGCTTAAACATGGGTAACAATGGCCCATTGCGGTCGGTGAATGAGGTTCTTGAGGTCATGATTGATCAGACAGATGTGCTTATCCACTCAGAAGAGCGATCGCTTCTCCTGTCTCAGCTCCGACGGGGCCAGTTGCTGGAGAATGCAATGCAAAAGTACGAAGCACTTAGCCTTTGGAAAACGTCTTTGGAGCGAACGAGCGCAATTGTCAAAGAATTTCGAGACCGGCTGCAGGTAGAACGCATGAAGACCCGACCCACACTTGCAGATGATTTTCAAGGTTCGGCACCAATCGACTCAGAAAGCGATGACGAGGCGGAGGAAGCAGAGAAGAATACTCGCATAGGTACATATCGGCAGAGGCTTCGTATGGCCCTTGAGATCCAACACATCTGTGTCTTCTTCATTGGAAATGCGTACTACCAGATCAAGTCGGACCCGAAGCTCACTGCACCCGATTCTGATCAGTTTAAGTCTCTTGATAGGCAAGAAGAGGAGGCATATGCTACAGCAAAATCCATCCGAAAAGAAATGCTGGTCGATGTTTCCCGCAAAGTTGGGCATTTCATGAGAGCAATAAGAGAAAAGTCACAGAAGAAGCAGTTTGTCGACATTCCTAGAATGAAACCTCAAATATATAGCACAGGATTAGAGGCCCGTCGTGTTCTCGAGAACCTTGAAGACTTCTGCAAGGCAATGAATCAACATGCTGCACAATATGATGTCTGGCGTCAGACCATGATCGAATTCCTTTCCCAGTCACTTATCGACCAAGAGGATGAGTCGGAGCTCGAAGGTGACGAGTACGAGAAGTCTACCAAACACCAGGACGAAATGTACGTCTATATGGAAGCCTTGCGCGCAATGTTCGCCGATCGCCATGATTGTCTAACTGGACAAAAAAATGTCCTCATTGCCCATGAGGTTAAAGGAGGAATCCTTCAAGCCCAAAAGGGGGAAGGTCCATCGCCAAAACTTTTCTTGCAAGTGATGAATATACGTAGCAACATGAAACCTGACCCACAACTTGGCTCACTCCGCGGGATAATTAGTGAACTTCGAAGCCTGACTACCTCACTTGAGTGGCAGGCAAATGAAGGAAGTTCCCGAGCTCGTGCCGAGCTTGAGGTTGTCAGCTTAGTGCTAAAGCATGCAAGTCAAATGGCGGTCGAACAATCCAAGGTCGCGTCCAACTTGGATAGGGAGGTTGAAATGTTTCGAGATACAATGAATAATCGCCTCGAGTATTATCGTCAGTTGCAACAGATCTCTGATACTGTTGCCCCGTACGATGAAGAAAGTCTTGGCAAGCCCTTGGATGAGGCACTCTTCTCTTTAAAGCTCAAGCAGGAAAGCAATATAGATGGAAAGATCTCTGCTTTGCGAGCAAAACGGCGCTATCTAATTCATCTCCGAGATGAGTCTGGCTCGGACGAATCTTCGAGAATCTGTGTCATATGCCAGTCTGGCTTCGAAGTTGGTACGGGTTTAACATTGTTATTTTATATCTTATAGTTCGTCTTTTTGGACATGCTGACTGTCTGTAGGAGTTCTGACTGTTTGCGGCCACAAATATTGCAAGGATTGCTTACGGATGTGGTGGCATCAGCATCGCACTTGCCCAACTTGTAAGAAGCGCTTGAAAGCCAATGACTTCCATCAGATCACATATAAGCCACAAGAATTTGTTGTGCAGGAGGAGAAAGCACCAGCAAAGTTGGAGTTAGAACGCTCTTCAAAAAATTCAATCTATGCTGATATTAGCTCAAGTACACTGAGAGAGATTAAAAACATTGACCTGGACAGTTCTTTCGGTACGAAGATCGATACATTGGCGCGTCATATCCTATGGATTCGCGAGCATGATCCTGGGACCAAGGCTGTTATTTTCTCTCAGTATAAGAGCTTTCTCGAGAGCCTCGCCATCGCAATGTCCCGGTTCAAAATCGGGTACAGCAATGTGGACAGCAAGGACGGCATATCAAGCTTTAAGAGTGATCCAGCAGTAAGAATTTTGCCCCCCAACATCCCCAAATTGATCTCTAATGCCTACGATCATAACGCAGATCGAGTGTTTTCTCCTGCATGCCAAAGCACATTCTTCGGGACTGAATCTGGTCAATGCAACCCATGTCTTTCTATGCGAGCCTCTTATCAACACGGCGATCGAACTCCAGGCGATTGCCCGTGTGCACCGCATTGGCCAGCATCGACCAACCACTGTCTGGATGTATCTCATTTCCGACACCGTTGAGCAATCGATCTATGACCTTTCGGTGTCACGTCGTCTAGCCCATATCGTGCAGAAGGAGAAAGAGCAAGAGGGGGCGCACTCATCCAACTCTTCTGACGACGGAGCCCTTCTACAGAATCTTACCGAGACAGCAATTGATTCGGCCAACTCCTTGGAAATGCAAGACGCAACACTCTCGAAATTGATGACAGGCGGTGTATGGGGCGGCGAACTCGTAAAAAAGGACGATCTATGGCAATGCCTTTTCGGCGTTCCAAGCCAAAGCAAGCAAGTCAATAGTCGCCTGGTAAACGCCGAGGGCGAGGTTGCAAGGTTTTTGAGGGGGGAGGCAGCGGAACAGAGAAGAATGGCTGTTGGATAGGTAGCCCTGCTGTTCAATAACCTACGGAGTTTGCGGGCTTTGTTTTAAAAGGGACTTTTGAAAGGGACACCAGGTTCGGGTGTTGGGTCTATATTATATAAATAATTTGGGTCTCATCAAGTTGTAGTCAGCACAAATTTGGTTGAGCTTCATGGCGCACCATTCACGTACTCCGTACTGTATCTACTTCGGTAACTGACCCCTTCACTTAGTGTTCCGGGGTCGCACCTAGTACGGCTGTACGATCCGAACAGCTTAACAGAGAAGACAGCTTAACACAGTTTTTATTTTTATATAAGATTCTTATACAAATTTAAAATTTTTGAAAATCTTAATAACTCTGTTAATATTTAAGATATAAAATTATTTTGATTAATAAACTGTAATTAGAGTAATATTCTGTTTAAAAATTAAAAAAATATTTAAAATATCTTTAAATTATTAAGATATTTAAAAATATATTATAATACCTTATATATCAGATATTAATCCAGCTAAAACTTGAGATACTTATATTATTATATAATTTTAAAATAAATTAGAATTTAGATTTATCTGGTTACCTGGTATATATTTATATTATATTTTAATAATTAAGATATATTTTAAATATTAGTAGAGTTATTAAGATTCTAAAATATTTTAAATTTATATAGAAATTTTATATAAAAACAAAAACTATACTAAGCTGTTTTCTTTATTAAGCTGTTGGGGTTGTCACATAATCGGACAACGAACCGCCGGGACAACAAGCCGCCGGCGGTTGGCTGCTCCGCCCACCAAGATATAATGATCAATTCAATATAAAGTAATTTAATACTATACAGATAATATATATAAACTTAAATTAAATATAAATTTTATTTAGATATTTAAAATAATTATAATCTTTTTTATTATAATTATTATAATAGAATAACTAATATTAAATATTTTATATAGCCTGCTTCTGTATAGTTTTAATATTTTTTTTAAATAATCTAATATATAGTATAATTATTTAAAATATTTTTTTTATTTTTTATATTAATCTATTATATAAAATTAATTTAATTTTTATTAAAATAATATAATATTTTAATTTTTTTTTAATAATTTAATTAATAAAAAATTAAAAATATTTTTTTAAAATATATAAATTAATTAATTTAGTAATTATTTATATAAATATAATTTTTAATATTTTCTAATTTTAATTTTAATAATAAAAATTTTTTTATAAAATATTATATTTTTATAATAATAAATAAATAATTTTATAAATTTAATTTAAGAATTCTATATTTTAATATTAATTTATTATTATTAAATAATTTTTATAAATTTACTTCTATTTAAATATAAGATTTAATTTTTTTAATTATTTTTTAAAATATTTATCTTAATATTAAATACTATAGTAGAGTGGCTAACAGCCAGGTCAGGTCAGGTTAATTAGAATTTTTATACCTGACCGCCAGGTTATAGCCAGGTTAAGGAAATTTTTATACCTGACTGCGGTATAGCTAAAAAACAGGTAGTTAACTGCTTTAATTATTTTTAATACTAAGACCTGCCTGCTATATCTATTTAGATTTTAATATAATTAAAATATATTCAGATTAAGTAGTTATTAATCTAACTATTCTAACTATTATTTAAAAGTATACAGAAATAAGCTTTTTAAATTAGAAAAAAATAATTAAAAAAATATCAATATCTTCTTTATTAATATCTTCTTTATTTTTATCTAGAAAAATTAATCAGAAAATTTTAATAATATTAATAAAATTTAATTTTTTATAAAATTATTATTTTTATAATAAAAAATATATATAAATATATATAATTATAGCTTAATTTAGATTATATATTTTAATTATAATATATAATAATTAAAAAACTATATATTTATTATTAATTAGATTATTAAAAATAAATATATTATTTTTATTTTATTATTAATTAGATTATTAAAAATAAATATATTATTTTTATTTTATTAATTTTTTTTTATTTTAGTTTAAATAATCTATTATATTTTTATTTCTTATTTAAAAAAACTGAATTATTTATATTATAAATTAAATTTAAAAAAAATTTTATATAATATTATTTATATAATTTTTTTTAGTAATTATATTTTTTAATAATTATTTAATTAAATATTAGATATTATATCTTTTAAAAGATTCTATAAAAATCTTTTTTAGATTTTTTTTATTAATATAAAGATCTACTTTTAATAATAATTTATTATATTTTAATTATCTTTATTTAAAAAAAAAAACTATTTTATAACTCTAGATTTAAAATATAATTTTTTATTTATTAAATTTTTTAAAATAAATAAAATACAGTAGATATTTTAACTATATTTAAAATATAATAAATTATATTTATATAAAAATATATTTTAAAATAAAATAAATTATCTTTATAGAATTTTTTATTTTTATTTTTTTATATTTATTATTTATAAAGTAATCTTAAAATTATAAATTAATTATAATTATTTAACTTATATTTAAAAAATATTATTAAGTTTTTTTTTTTATTTTTCAGATCTTTATAAATTATAATAATATTTAAATTAAAATAAATTTTTTAAATCAGATTTTTTTTTCTAAATCTCTAGATTATATATATTATAAAGAATTAAAAAATTATTTAATATCTAATTTATAAAAAAAAACTTTTTATTTTTTAAAATTAGTAGTAAAAAATATTTTTTTTAAAAATTTATATATAAATTTAAAAACTGTTATTTTATTTTAATTAAAAAAAGATATTAATAATATAAACTAATTTTTAAAAAAATATATTATTTTTTAATAAAATCTTTTATATCTATTATATTATATATTTTTATATTTTATAATATCTGAAAATTAAAAATTTAGAAACTAGTTTTATAAATTATTATTTTTATAAAAATTATAAAAAAAAATATTATTAATAATATTTAAATAAATAATTAATTAAATACTAAGTAAAAAACTATTACAGATATTTATATATTTTTTAAAAATAAAAATTTTTTAATTATTATTTTTTCTAGACTTCTGTAATTTATAATAAATAAAAATTTTAAAATTAAATTTTATATTTTATAATTATCTATTACTTATTATTCTAAATTATTAAATATATTTAATTTAAATAAATAATTAATCTTATAATTTTATTTTTTTATTAAAAATTAAGTTCTTCTAATTAAATATAAATTAAAGAATATTTTTTAAAATTATTAAAATATATATATATACAGCTGTTATTAAAGTTTTTAAATATTAGATAAATATTAATTATAGTAGACTACTAGACTAGTCCTGATTAAAAAATATTTTTTATTTTAATTAAATATTTTTTAATAAAAAATATAAATTATTATAAAATTTTACTAGATCTTTAACTAGTATTTAGATTTTATACTGATAAGAATCTAGTTATAATTATTTTATTAATTTTATATAAATATAATCTATTTTATTAATTATTAAATATAATAATTAATAATACTAGTAATAATAATTTAATATTTAGTATAATCTTATTTAAACTTCGGACTCAGCTCAGCTAGAGCAGCCAGTTTTATAATATTTTATTTAATTCTAATCTTATAATAATTATTTAAAATTAGTATTATATATCCTGTTTTATTTATATAATTTAATTTATAATTAATGTTTTTTTATAAAAATTTTAGATTAAGATTTTAAATAATACTATTAAATATATATAAAAAAATTATAATAAAAGTTTTAAAATCTCTTTTAATATTTTAAAAATTTTTAAAAAAATATATTCTAAAAGCTATTTATAAAAAACTAATATAAAATATTTTAAAAATTATTTATAAAAAACTAATATAAAAAGTTTCTACTATCTATAATAAAAACTATTTAAATTAATTTTTTATAGACAGATTTTAAAGATTTTTTTTTAATAATAACTAATTATATTAATTTTTAATTATAGATTTAGAAGATTATATAATTTATAAATATAAATTTTTAATATTATAAAAAGTTCTAGCTTATTTAATAATTTAAATTAAATTTAATCTATTATTTTTTTTTAATTATAAAATTTATTAAAATTTAATCTATTTTATAATTTATTAGATATTTAATTTTTATTAAATAATTAAGAATTTTATTCAGTACTATAATTATAATAATATTAATTATTTTTTTTAAATTTTTATATATATTTTTTTTTATATTTTATTTATCTAAAAATAATAAATCTATTATTTATAAAATCTATAATATTTATCATAATTTTTTTAATTATTTAAATTATTTAATTAACTAACTAGTAAGAAAACAGATATTCTAAAAAAAAAAGATTTTTAGAGATTTATAATATATATATTAAAAATTTTAAAAATATTATTATTATATTTACTAGATAAAAGATTATATTTATATAATTATAATTATTCTAGATCTGATATTAAAATTTAAAAAATTTAAAAAAAATATCTAATTAAATAATAATACTGATTAGTATTATAAATACTAAATTATTTTTAAAAAAATATTTTATTTTTATTATAATTAGAATCTAATTATTAATATATTATTAATTATCTCCGGATTATTATTAAGTCTGGATAAAATTTTTTATAATATTTTTAAATACTAAAAACTCTTATCAGTAGCTGAAATATTTAAAATATTTAAAATATTTAAAATATATTTAAATATTAAAGATATATAATTTATAAAAATATCTTTAATTAAATTAATATTATTCTAAATATTATAAAATATATTAATATTTTTATTTATTAAAAGTTTTATTATAATTAATTTTTTATTTTTTATTAAATAATTAAAGATTTTTTTTTAGTTACTATTAATAATATTAATATTAAATATTTATTTAATAATTTTTAAAATATTTATTATTATTACCGGAACTGTTTTTATTTTAATATAATTAAAATAATAATATTTTAAATATATACTAATTATTTTACTATTAATAAAAAATATTAAAATATTTTTAATAATCTTAATCCGGATTTAATTATTTTTTATATTAATAAAAATAAAAATATAAATAATTTTAAAAATAATCTAGAAAATAAATTATTATTAGAAATAAAAGAACTAATTTTTTTTAAATTTTTAAATATTATATATATTTAGATAAAGATAAAAATCTAATTTTTTTAATTTTTTTATTATTATAATTACTATTTTAAATAATATAAAAAATAATATAATTTTAATAATTTATTTAATATCAGATATTATTTTTATTATATTAGATTTTATAAAAATCTTTTTTAAAATATAATATATTTTTTAGAATTAGAAGAAAAAAAATTAAGTAGATTACAGAGATCAGATAGATTAAATAAATTAAATAGATTAAATAAATTAAATAAATTAAGTAGATTAAATAGATTAAATAGATTAAATAAATAAATTAAATCTAGAGAATATTACTATACTATAATTAAAAATATATTATATTTTATATATTATTTGTATAATAGAGATATATATATTACTAATTAACCTGCAGTTATTAATCTATCTGCTATATCTAATCTTTCTGACCGGCAGGTATAAATAGTTAAAGTAATAATTATATCTTAATCTGATTATAACTGTATAGTTAAAAATTTTTTGTACCTTAACCTGACTGCTAGATTATAGTCAGATTAAGGTTAAGATATAACAGTCAGGTTAATCCACTCTATACTATAGTATATATTTACTTAAAAAAAATTAATTTTATATAAAGATCTTACAGATAAGTTTTAATTTTTTATTTTTAAAAAAATTTCTATATATTTAAATAGCTTTAAATTTAAATAAATTAAGTCAAGTTGAATATTGCATGTTGTAGAGGTTTGAAGCGGTGAGATCACCGGCGGTTTGTTGTCCCGGCGGTTCGTTGTCCGATTACGTTACTAGGTGCAACCCTGAAGCATTAGTGGAGGGGGCGGTTAGGTAGGTACCTATCTCAGGTAAGGTATCTGCTAGGTACCTTTATCTGTCCACCTAAGTGCTACCAGGCGGGGCACCGCTCGAAGAAACAATATTTATTACCAGTACTTTAGTAAGGTATTATACCAAACACTCTGTACCTATAGGCCTACCTAAGGTACCTACTTTACTAGATATATGGTAACCTAAATGTAAATACTAGGGGTAGTGGTAATGTAACTGCATAAGATCATGTACGTTACAGTACAAACGTAATCAGAATACCGACGCCTGAGTGTTCGTGATGACTAATACCGTCAGTTCCCAATCGGGATGTAATCGGGATGTTATCGTGGCCTCAGGTTGGCAGGTGACGTTGGAACGTCTGCCTGGAGGGAAGTCGTGAGGTCTCCCTTAAATCCTCTTGTCTTTACCTCAGATTTATCTCATATCGCTTATATTTAATCAATGTGGAAGACTGTCTGTTTGAATCCTTTAGTTCACGACCGTCATGGCCCCAGAGTCCACGCCAGCGAGCTCCGAGGCTCGCGAGTTGAGCCTGATATCCAAGGTTGAGCTTAGGATTGCACTGGCAGATACCGATGCCAAGCTCGAGACTCTTCTTAACACATATCTTCCTCCACTACTCCTGAAGCTGGGATCAGAGAGTCTCGCTGTCCGCAATAAAGTCATCTCTGTGTGCCAGCACGTTAATACTCGAGTCCAAGCACCGTCCATCAAGCTGCCCGTGGCAGTGTTTCTGAAGCAGTTCAAGGAGCAGAAGTCTCAGCTTATCAGACATTTTGATCTACTATACCTTCAACAGGGTATTGATCGCTTGGGCCCTAACGCAAGAGTTGAGATTTTGCTTCCCTTGCTCGAAGGCATTTCCGAAATCGGAACATCAATCAACCAAGCTGCCGTTGTATTCAACCTAGTTTTGCGGCTTCTCCCCTTACTTAAGCTGCCGCCCAAGGATAGTGAGGATGATTTTAAGCTGAAATCTCGGTTGTGTCTCTCCGACCGAGACACGCAATTCCTATCGTCATGGTTCGAGCGACTATTGCTCCTTTACCCCGCAGACAGGAGTTCGTCCACCTGTCCTGGGCTGTCCCCAACTGATTACACGTTTTTGAACAAAGGGGCACCCGTAACCGAAACATGGAATTCATCGTCAGATGGTGGCCTGAACTTGACCGAGACTAAGGCAAATGCTCTAAAGTTTCTCGGAAGCGGAGCTTTCTGCCATACAGAGCGGTTTTTACCTGCTTTAATTGCCTCTGCGGATGCAAACTCTCGCCTCTCCGACCTTGGAGAAGAAATTCTCAAGAGATTTGTTCCAGATCTCGAGGCACCGGGCGTTGTACAGCAGCTTTATGATTTGTACTTCGGGGCCGGAACACCCGAAGGCGCTCCTCCGGCGCGACCTGCTTTGCAGACAAAAATATTGGTCTTTCTAGGGAGATCAATTCGAGCGACAAATGATGGAAGAGTAGTGCGGGTAATTGAAGAGGGACTTCTGTCAGAATCGGCAAGGTCCTCCCAAGGATTGCAAGCCTCGAAGTTGAGAACGCAAATATTCAACTTCACTAACTGGGTCGTTCGAATGGGTTCTCCGTCAGATCTTGAAGAAATGGCGCCAAAGCTTATAATGGGCTTGAGGGACTTCATCCAGTCTCAGGGATGGCCAAGCCCCGGGGCTAGCGGCCAAAAACTTCCATCCACAGACCTGAGCTTGCGGGGTCTTGCCTACGAAAGCATTGGTATAATGGTTCCCAAGGCTAACTTTCAAGTGCGTGATGGGCATGAGGCTCTCTCTGGCTTTGAACTCATTCAATGGCTTTTTACCTCACTGAGCTCTGATGATTCAAGCTCCCAGATATTTGTGAGCATTGAACAGGCCTTGGGGAGTATTCTTAATTCCTCGATAGATAGCTGGGATAAAGGCTTTCAAGACCAGCTGCGACCTTTCCTTGTTCGGCAGATAAGCAACAATCCGGGAGAAGATGACGCAGTGACCGGTTTCGGTGTTGTCCGAGGTCCTCAATATGCTGCTGTACGGTTTGCCAACAGATTTCTACCATACTGTGACATTGTTGCCCGTTGGATAGACCTCATGGCAATTGCAAGGGGGTTAGAAAACCAACAGGAAATTTTGGAAGAAGGCAAAAAAGGCTTGCATCCGTTTTGGTATCGCCTTTTGAATCCTACTTATGAGAGGGCTTCGGCGACCAATAGATTTCCGTGGCACAAATTTCCAACTTTTTCCGAACAAGCCCGATTTTTGCTGGGCTCGACAACTTCAAACAGAGTGCAGGGACTGTGCGCCTCGGAAATACTGTCCGGACCCTACAAAAAGGCATTCCCTACTGCAATATTGTTCCTTCGCAATGTTTTGCTCTGGGAATCACTGTCCACTTCTGATTCTAACATCGAAGTAGATCAAGATTGGGACGTCAAACTGGATGCATTGCTTACCTCCAACGATCAGGCACAATCTTTGAAGAGTTATATTCAATCTGCCGACAAAGAGGCCGTTGTTCTTTTCCTTCAGAGTGCCTTGACTGGCCTTGTCCAAGAAACCCGGGGTAGTTTACAGCAGTGTGGAGCGCACTTTGTCAGTATCTGCTCCTTGGCTTCAAACGACATTGTGGAGTCAGTAGTCTCACAGACGCTGGCTCTGAGAACGCCCTTGAAGAGCAATGACCAAGATATACAAAATGTGGCTGCGCGTGCGATGGGAATACTGGCATCTCATCCCGCACTTCCTGGGCAAGATCTCACGTTGCTCATCGCAGAGTGTTCGGAATGCTTAAAGTCATGGAAATCAGCCGTTGGAGAAGCTGCATTGAGGGTTCGAGGAGCGGTGCTGGCATTATCCTATATATTGAGCAGGCTTGCGTTCCGCAAGATGATAAGCAAAGTGCCCGATGGACATGTTGATCAATTCGTCAGCACTATTCATGACATGCTCGAGAACGCACGCGATTCGCTACTCCGACGCTCTGCACAGGTAGCTATCGGGCAGTTGAGTCTCTCCGGTGTACTATTACATTCTATGCTTCCTGATTCCAGGTGGAATGCAATCCGAGATACCCTTGTACGAGACGCAAAAACTGAAAGCGAAGTGGCCATACTGGCGTTGGGTCTTCTATCTCTAATCTTTCCCAATTTCGCACCAGATGATTCACAATTCGGTGCTTTTGTGGGTGCTCTATATGCCCTACATGAAATCCGCAGCCCAGAAATACATTTTACTGTTGGCGAAGCACTGAGTAATACTGCGGCAGGATGGAGCTCTAAGTCCCTGATTCCGGAATTTGATGTGGATGAAGAAGCCCCGGTTTCGGAAATGTCGCATGCTGTGCTTGCTGGAGTGGTTGACACAGTTATAGCTAACTGTGGTGCACCAAAACCAGCTCTCAAGAGGGCCTCTGCCATTTGGCTGCTAAGTTTGGTCAAGAACTGTGGCCATTTATCTCCGATGCAATTCCGTCTGCGTAGGTGCCAAAATTCATTCAGCAAACTACTTGTTGATCGAGACGAGGTGGTTCAAGAGACTGGTGCCCAGGGATTAAGTCTTGTTTATGGCATGGGAGATCAAGAGCTGAAGGACGATTTGGTGCGTGATCTGGTTAACTCGTTTACTGAAAATAATTCGACCCTCGGAGGTGGCAGGGTGAACGAGGATACCGAACTCTTTGAACCTGGAGCTCTACCTACTGGTGGTGGTTCGTCGGTCAATACATATAAAGACATCATGAACCTCGCTTCCGAAGCTGGTGACCCGACGCTTGTGTACCGGTTCATGTCTATGGCTTCAAATAATGCTATCTGGACGAGCCGCGCGGCGTTCAGCAAGATGGGTATCAGCAGTATATTCTCAGATTCCAGCGTCAACGGCTATCTTGCAAAGAACCCCAAGATCTATCCCAAACTATTTCGCTACCGGTTCGACCCAAACCCCAACGTCCAACGGTCTATGACTACCATCTGGCGAGCGCTGGTCAAAAATCCCACGGAAGTTATAGAGGCCCACTTCGATGATATAATGAATGACCTTTTGAAAAGTCTGCTAGCAGGCCGGGAATGGAGAGTTCGCCAGGCAAGTTGTACCGCCATTGTGGACTTGATCCAGGGGCATCAACCAGAGAGATACGCAAAGTATATGGATGAGATCTTTTCCAAAGCCTTCAAGCTGCTGGACGATATCAAAGAGACTGTTCGTGTATCGGCCTTGAAGCTCTGCCAAACCATGACCAATACGATAATTCGCACACTGGAGTCAAGTGGTACGGGTAATAGGCGAGCTGAAACTATGCTAGAAAGCGCAATCCCGTTCTTGTTAAGCGACAAGGGCATGGAATCCGGAATTGAAGAAGTTCAAGGGTTCGCTATCGGAGCGCTGATCCAGATGATTAAGAAAAGCCCCGGTGGACCATTGCGTTTATTTGTTCCCCGCATAACGGAACAGTTCCTGCATTCTTTGAGTTCCCTGGAACCTCAAGCAGTGAACTATGTCCATCTGAATGCCGACAAGTATGGAATGACAGGCCAAGAAATCGATAAAATGAGGCTGTCTAGCATTCGTACATCTCCCATGATGGAGGTAATTGAACGATACCTCATCGACATGTTGGACGAACACAGCATAGAGGAATTTGCCGGGAAGCTTGAAAATGTGCTACGCTCGGCTGTTGGACTTCCATCCAAGGTTGGTTGCAGTCGTGTTCTGGTACTCCTGAGCATGCGAACCATGCTCTTCCGCCCCTTTGCAGACCGATTTATACAAATCCTCAGCAAGCACGTAGTTGATCGCAATGACACTGTCAGTGCATCCTACTGTACATCAATAGGTTACCTCATGCGTTTAGCCTCCGATGGCCGAGTCTTAAAGACAATCGAACATGCCAAAGAGCTGTACCTGACCGCAGAAGATACTAATCAGCGAGTCATCTCAGCTGAAATTCTACAGGCGGCATCGAAGCTATCGAATGACCGGTTCAAGGCATTCGCTGCTACTGCACTTCCATTTGTTTTTGTATCCAAATGTGACTTGGATGACCACGTTCGAGAGATATTTGAGAAGACCTGGCAGGATAATGTGGGTGGCAACCGCGCAGTATCGCTCTATATCAGAGAAATCACGGATCTGGTCTCCGAGAATCTAGACTCAGCCCGCTGGGCAATCAAGCATACGGCAGCTTTGGGGCTTGCAAAAGCCATCATGTCTCTAGATTCCGATATTGACCTTTCTACAAGTGAGTATATATGGCCTATATTGGAGAAAGCGTTGTCTGGGAAAACATGGGAGGGTAAGGAGGTCGTCCTAGAGGCCTTTGTGAGATTCGCAGGTCAGGCGAAGAGATTGTGGGAAGGAAAGCCAGAATGCAGAGAATCTATGAAGGTATGTCTCCATCGTTTTCTCTCGTTCAATAGGCAACGCCTAACTGTCATTCCAAGACCATTACTATCCGAGAGGCAAAGCGGAATAACCCTGCGTATCGCCCACATGCCCTAATTGGCCTCGGTGGTGTGTCTAAAGCACGCGAAGACCTTGACATATTGTCAGACGCTCTTAGCATTGTCACCAGAGTGTTAGACGAGATGGAAGACCAAGGAGACCCAATGGACATTGATTCGGACAAGGGCCAGAAGCCCAAGTAAGTTCCGACCCTCTCTAGAATGATTTATCCTGCCACTGACCCCACTCTAAGACAAACCCTGGATGACACGTTGGCGGCTTGTGTGAAATGTCTACTACAATGCCTCAGTCCTGCATCGCATGCTTCACCAAGTAGTGAGTTCCCTTGCAGTCCACATGCCGATCATGCCACTGCTAACCGACGTCGAGCCATTCATGGGCACCTCGAGGCCGCGAGGCCAGTCTTACAGCGGGCCGCAGGCCATGGGGGCAGAAATGTGCAGGTTTCTCTGTACAAGGAGCTCCGCGCATTGTTTGACCAGTTGAGGATATGGGCCTCGGAGCCGGGTGGCGAACACGATCTACGCAGGCCGCAAGGGACCTTGGCGGCGCTAGCAGGGGAGATGTTCTCCCACGAGATAGACATGTCGGTGGAAACCATTCGAAACGAGCGTGCCCAAGCGGCTGTCTCGTATGCAGAGCTCTGCAAACAGAGCGGGATACAAATTGACGAGGCCCTTTTGAAGTCCATCAAGGTCTGGCGAGAAGAGGAAAGATCTGGACCCGTGCGACAGGTACTTGACCGGGCGCTCAGTAACCTCTCGTGACCGCCCGACGACTAGTCGCCTGAATATGCGGGGAGGGTGTCTCAGATAGACAGGATAGGAGAGTGGCTAGGTGCAACTGGGCCTGCTTCGTTGTATGATGTACCACTACTACCCAGGACTACTTAGAGGTATTTAGAATTCCACATACAGATATGCCCATGGAGGGACACCACTTCCTAGTACAAGCAGCCTTGCAGCGGTCATGGGACCAGTGGTACCTGGCCCAGCTCTTTCTCGTCCATGGTACAGGAGTGGGTTGGATAATTGTCAGACACGTGGAATGGCGAAGCACAGCCCACCTGAGAGGCTAACGGATTTCAAGGGGTCTTGTGCTGGTGCTGCGGACGGGTGGGAGATCCATGGCGCGAGCGGTGGCTCGGGAACCCCCATCGTAAGATGCCTTGGGTAGTCGTAGAAGTGGTAGATACGCCGATGCCTGAATGAATGAGGACGGGTGCATGATGCCTCCTGCATGGCGGTAGCGTGATGGAGGCCGACAGGCATGTGCTCGGCCAATCGTTCGTCGACCGAATAATTCCTGGAGAGGACGAAAAGTACAGAACGCACGGGGAGTGGAAATAGGAGGGGGTGTTCGTCCCATGGCTGGGGGGGAGGGGGGCGATTAGGCTTGCTTGCCAGCGATGGTGTTTGCTTGGACTTGGAAACGGCTATCCATGCGGTGGCAGCGGCCATCCCGAGGATCTAGATTGGCCCAGGCGAGTCTGGCAGGAAAAAGACCTGATCGGAGCGACGGGCAGACTAAACCATACCAGGACTAGATGCGTAAGGTACTACTACCGTACCGCGGGAAGTGGTAAGGTGTTCTGTGTTACTACGGCAGTACTACCTAGTACCTTACGTACTGTGTAAGAGGTACTGACCGGGGTGGATACCTTACTAGGTACTCCGTACCGATTTAACCTAAGGAGGCAGGTATGGGACCTTAGGTACCTAGGTAGTCCTGCCAGCTGGCCTTACCTTCGGTACTTATCTTGTATTTATTTAGGCAAAGAATAAAGTACCTACCTACCTATAAGCATCTAGTACACTCTATTGCAGATTATAGGTAGGTACCTGATATTAAGAGTACTCTGATACAGAGGTGCAGGTACCTCAGGTACTACAGATACTGTAGCGGTACCATACATGACTGCACGCGTGGTACGGCTCATTATGATTGGTTGGGTAGTGCCCCCGGCATTCAAAGTTCAAACCCGTCTGTCCGACGGAACCGCCCAGGGGATGACGAACTTGATCCCCTCTCCTCTTCCGTTCCCCTCCTCCCTCGCGCAAATGAACCTTTTTAAGGTTGTGTGGTTCAGGTGCAGAACGGAACCACTGCAAAACTAGAACTAGAGAGGCTCGGCCCCGAGAATATGACGTGAACACGCCGAAGGCTGGGCCCAGTGGTCAAAAGGGGCCCAAAGAGGATAGCCCTGGGTGGCACCGCCCTCATGCTTTCTCAATAAGGACGCATCGTCCGATACCAGTCCAAACAGCATGAGACAACCTGGGAAGATGGAGACCATGACTCGTGTTTCGGGTTTCCGTATACCGGCGTCGCCGAACTCACATGATGCGCCCAAAACAGCCTGAACCATAGGCCTTGGCCTTGGGCCTATATCCGCGTCGCAACTATACCTTCCACCCTCTACTACCTTGATTAGTACCTATCGACCCCGATAAGTACTCCCTAAACACTAAAGCGATCAAGCTGAGGATTTGGAAGCAGATCATGTTCCACTCGGATCCACCCATTGATTGGGTGCCACATATGGATCTATCAGAGGTTGAGGAACTGCATCGCCATCGTCGGTGCCAACGTCAGTCTGGCCGGGAATCGTACGCCTCTCTTTGCCCCCCCTTCCCCCCCAGATCGTCCCCCTCTTGTGCTTTTTTTTAGAGGCTTTTTTTTTTCTAGTCTCGTTTGACCTTTTCTTTTTCTTGGAAAGGGGTTTGATCTTCTCCTCTGCCACATGGTTGGCATCTGCACTCCATGCTCTAGATCGGATTGGGTGGTCTTCCTCGTCTGCCCTCCCTTCATTGGGACTAATCTCTCGCCTAAGATACCGGCCTAACCCTAGGGATCAAACCCGTACTTGATCACACCGAGTCACAGACCAACCTGCAAGCTCTAGTACTGTATAGTCGCCAGGTCCGCAGCTGAGGTGGGAATTGGCCCCTGCATTCTCATTCGCTTGCCTTCAGTTCGCCGTCCACCCCGTCTAATACCATCGGAGCCGCCACCGTGGACAGGGCTGGCTGATTTGGGAACGCCTGTTTTCTGCATCAGCTCTGTACCTTATCCTATCTCGCGTCCTTGCTTTCTGGCTATTTTCGTAGACCATATTTTATCTCCGCTTTCAGTCATAGTATTTCTTCTTCCCCCCACCCGATGTTCTTTTCTCGTTGGCTGTTCGATGAACCCAGGTCCTCCTTTCAGTATGCATATTCGATGCTTACAGGCCCTTTTATCTTCATGCTTGACCCCCAACTTTTTTGTTTCTAGCTATCCGGCTATATCACCTTCCCGCCATTTACAGTAGTCACCTCGACATCTTCCATATTGTCATATCCATCATAGTATTAGTCTTAGGAAGCATACAGTATGAGTGCCTCTCCCCCGACCACCACCTAATAGTTGCATTTTTTATTGATGCGTTCTTTCCAGGCATACTTTAAACACAGCCACCTCCATGAAGGTTGCCAGTGCTAGTACACCGATGGCAAACCGACCTGGTCGATCCTTGAGGAAGCAACCTCTAAAGTTGCCTATCATTGCCCCCAAAAAGGGTCTGATAAGCCCCAATGCGGTTTTTGATCTTCCAACGACGACAAAGGCTCCGAACCGACAGCACCGCATACGCTTCCCACCCCGGTCACGAACTGGCTGCTGGTATGTCTGTTGGAAAGGGGAAATCTTTATCATCCGTCCATTGGATCTCTCTAATGTCGTATCACGTTCCTAGGACATGCAGAGTGAGCCCAATCCCCCGTTACGAACGCGGTCGTACCCGGAGTTTCCTATCATGCTAATTTCTTTGCTTATCCTCGATGCAGAGCCGTAAGGGTGAGTTATTCCTCCAAGGCAAAGGGTTGATCAAAAGTCCTTTGTGTGTTGCACCCGACCTCTGGGCTCAAACACTTCTCGATTAGGCCCATTACTTACCAGGAAATAGTTAAATGTGATGAGCTTCGTCCTCAGTGTAATGTATTTCACACTGTCCAATTTCGATACCCCCGAACTCGAGGCTGATTTTGTGTGAAAAAGCAATGTGTGCGCCTAGGCCATGTTTGCGACTACCGGCCCCGTCTATGCTTCCGAGATGATACTCGGCGGGTACGGGAGCGTATGCCGGATGTCCGGACAACGGGCAACACAGTCTGGGACCGTAAGAGAGCCTGTTACTCTACTCACGGTTGAACTATTCCTGACATCGACGATCTTCCTTTATAGCAAATTTCCAAACCACCCAAAAGAGACCATGTCCCATCACGCCCTCATGCGATCTTCTTCCGCCATTTGTGATGCTCACATCAGACGAAGAACGGGAGAGGAAGGCACAAACATCAATACCTGGCACTTATCATGTGGTTGCTGTGCCCGAGAGTTTCTCTCAACTTCCCGAATATACGGACGGGTCCTCTGAAGGTGACCAGGGCAACATTTCAGTCCTCGAGATTGAGAACTGTGATAGTGCGCAAGCCGAGTGTGGTGATTGGGCGTATGGGCCAGATGTCGTTGTTCTGAACAGTTTTAAATATGCGAAAAGGCAACTATTTACCGACAGAAGAAGCAGTCCCCTTTCCCCCGAGTCTGACCAGGCAAGCTTCACATTGTCCGCGGCCTCGATTTCGGAAACGGTCCCGGAATATTCAGATAACAGCTTACAGCACACTCATGGAAACCCTGAGCCAGGCCATTATGCAATGGCTCTCTTCGAACATTTCCGGAACTTTGTATATCCACAGTTAATTCCACGGGACGGCATGTTCAATAGCCATGGTCTGGATGTGGAAGTCTTTGAAAATGAAGCTTCGAGGTTCCCTCCTGTGTGTGATCTTTCCTTCAACTCTACAACACTGTGCACCGAGGCTAATTTCTAGGCTGATAGCTTTATCGTGCTATAATGGCTATATCTGCACTCAGTATTGTTCGCCAAGGGAGTGGTGAGGATGTAGACGCTTCCTATCATTACAGCCAAGTTATCTCTTTCTCCCAAGGCAGCCTCTACAGCAACGAAGATATCTTATCCGATGGACTGTATCTGACCCATTTTCTGTTGCTTATCTATGAGGTCAGGCTTCTTGGGACTTTTTTTTGTTCATGCTTCTGGTCCGAAAGCCGTGAACAAGCGGGCTAACGTTGTCATCCTTAGATCGTGGCTGCCAAACCCAGTAGTTCAAATCTTTGGTCGCACCATATCTCGCAATTACTTCATCTGACTCTTCTGAGACGATCGATATCTAGGGTTGAACGATTTCCTTTCATTATCTGGTGGGTTTCACAAGTAGATTTATATTCCCTTTTTAGTGGCACGGGAGCTGGGGAGTTTGTCCGCGCAGTGCTTGACAATCAATTGCTGGGGGAGCTCCATTCCCTATTCTTCCCCACCAGCTCCAATGGCTCGACGTCAATATACGCGGATGAACACGGCAGTCTGCCTACAATTGTCCGCCTATATCACGATACCTTCACCCTAGCTGTCCGGCTTGGCTTTCTTGTCGAGGACTCGCGGAGGGCAAGAGGATCGTACTTTGGTATCAATTGGCGCTCGCAGCAACAGGAAGCCAAGGATCTACATGATGTACTTATCCGACTCTGGGACGATCAAGAGGTCCGGTTCATGTTTCAAAATCATGCCAGTCTCCCCCAGCAATCGCAGAATATTCTGCAACAGGTCAGCCACCTCTTCCACGCCCCTATCTTCCCTGCCTGTACTCTGTGAAGAGGTTGACCCTTAACACTGACCCGTCTAGCTTTCTATACTGTTTCATACCTGCCTACTTCTCTTTCACACCAGTCTTTTGCCGGAGCAACGTCTGGTACCCGAAGAGGAAGTCCATCATCATGCCACGCGGATCCTGCAGATGGCTTCCACGATCGTCGACCGCGGCCGGGAAGGCGACCGGTGGTTTATCATCTTCCCAGTCTTCGTGTCAGGAGCTGTTGCGACGTCGAGCGGTCTGAAGATGATGGCCTTGGAGCTGCTTTCTAACCTCGAGGAGCAGGAGATGGGGTACAGCGTATCGACGACATGTCAGATGCTGCAAGCGGTGTATGAGCGCCAGATCCAACATTCGGGACGCGGCGGCCATGCCTTGGATGTGGACTGGACTGACTTACTGGCAGAACACGGGTTCCAGCTGGTCAATTATGGATGAATCACAGATGGGAGAGGCGGGTTCCGTTCCGGAAGGTGGGGAAATAGCGGGCCCATACTCCGGACATGCGAGTGCTTTTGAATGTTTGGTTGTTAGAGGTGAAAGTAGCTCACGATTTGTACGAATCCACGATATTTCCCTGGTATCCGGGGCACTAGTTAGCCAGGTATGTTAATCATGTTAATTGTATTATTAGTACTCAAATGTAGGTACCAGTAACTTAGTAGTAAGGCTGTACTTCAGGCAAGGCAGGGACCGCGGCGGGCCGATCTCGATGTCGGGGGAGAGATCCACCGGGTCCCTTCCCCTCGTTCCTATTATCATGTGGGTGACCCAGCGCGTACTGTTCGTATCTACTAGTTCCGTTCCTGCCTGTCTGCCTTGCTACCTCCTACGTGCCTCCTATGTGCCTCCTATGTGCCTCCTACCTACTACTGGAGACGACCCGCGAATCGATGCCTGTCGCGTCATTTGCTGCTGGGCAGCCCCTCCCGCGGAGTCGGGCCCTTTGACCTGGGCCAATGATTCGACGGCGAGCAACAACCCCCGGCGGCTATCAGGGAATCTCGCTGCCTCTCTCCCTCCCTCTTCTGCCTCTTCCTCCTTTTCTTCTCCTTCCCCCCCCCTCTCTTCTTCTTTGGCTCGCTGCGCTCCTGACCCCGGCTTCTGGACGGTCCAAGAATGTTAAGACGAACTCACAACCGGCGCCTCAAGGCAAGTCATTTAGAGCCAGCCCCCCTCCCACCTCCCCCGCTTTTTACTTTGCTTTCTTTTCCTTCGCGTCGCATACCTCCCCGGCTGTCATGTTGGACAGCAATTGATTGCTAACCATAATTGCTCGTTAGCTCTAGCATATTTCCTGCCTTTGGATCCAGGTGTTTGAACTCCTCGAAGCATTGGGACGGCCACAGCGGTTCATTGCCGAACATGAACTCCAACAGAAGCCGCCAGGGCAATCGACCCCAGGAAGAGCTCTTTCTCGATACCACGCCAGGACTGCCGCAAACCGAGTCACCCACTGTTGAGCCGTTACGAATTAGCAAGCGAGAAACTCCTTCCCCCGCCTCGTTACATAGTACGCCTTTGCCCTACCCCGATGATAGTCAGAGGCCTCAACATAGCCATAGCTCGGGCTCTAGTGGATCCAGCCCTGTATTCCATGGCGGAGCACCAGGTGACTCTCCCACCGTTTCGAGTAATATGTCGGCAGGTTCCGGCCTATCAAAACCTACAGACTATCCGGCATCTTTGCGGCTGCGGGATGGTCGCGAGCCCAAGCAAGCTACATTGGCTGAAAGACGGGGCAACGTGCCCAAGCCCTTACCCGAATCCCCAGCTGGAGATTCTCCGGACAGAGAGGGGTTGTTTGCCCGTATTCACCAGCGGCTGCCGGTACCCACAGCCCCGGTTATTGGTGTCCAACCCCAGACGACTGGATATCCAGACCACCGTCAGCAGTATTATCCGCCTCCTCATGCTTCCAACAGACTGCCGACTCCGCAAAATATACAACCATCGAACAGCGCGATTAATCGGATAAGCTCCACGGCGTCGAACTCAACGACCCGTGCTCAGCGAGGCTCCCCGCCGCCGCCTGAAACCCCGGCGATCGAGCCTGGGCAACACCCAACGTCGGACATCGAGGCACGCTATGCAGCCTCTGGAATTGCGGGCACTTCAACACTAGCCGGTCTACGGGCTCAGAGCGTCGCAGCACAAAGAAGAGCTGAGCAGTACGCTGGCCAGCAGCCTAGGAATCAACAGTCGGCACCGCCTGTTCCCCGGCCATGGACTCCAACGGAGCAGCCCGGGACCCAACCACATGGGCCACCTACAGTATATCAAGGTGCTGGGGTTGTGTCCGAAGATAACCCTCCGGCAAGTCCCCTCCTTAGTCGACCTACTGCACCTCCATCGCAGGTACAGTCAACCCAACAGCCGGTCAGAGTCCCATCAAATGCACTTGAGCAGGACCTGGAAAGGATGCGCATAAGTTCCTCGCCTCCCCCGGCCTATTCAAGCGTATTGGGGCCCTCTGCATCCCAAAATTATTCGAATGAGAAGCAGCCTGCTCCAGGATCGACTTCCCAACCTACGCCACCGGCTGGACACCCTGCGAGTGCCGGCCCTATTAATAGTACCACGGTAGCCACCGCGCCGGGGACATCAGCTCACGACCACCCAGCATTTGCAAATGATACAAGACAGCAGCAGCAGCCACAACCACAGCAAAGGCAACAATCGCCACAACAACAATCGCAGTCGGGACCATATTCCCAGATTGGCTCCGTGCAGAGTGGACAACCGGGCCTGCAGCAAACTATTGTCAGTGCGTTGCCAACACCAACAGGGCTTCCACCGGCCTCTCCTCCCCCACTGCCTGAAGGCTGGATTGCTCATCTAGATCCGAATTCTGGCCAATATTACTATATCCATCTACCAACGCAGTCCACTCAGTGGGAGTTCCCCAAAGGGCCGACACCTCTGAATCTCAACGAAACCCCACTGTCCCCGGTAGGCAGCGTATATAGCAGTCATCCCCTGGCATCTCCAGTATTATCGGCCTTTGGTAAACCTTTGACATCTCCCGGACTTCCCTTGACACCGGGGTATGAGAGTTTGCAGTCGCCCATTGTCACGGGATTTACCGGTCCTCCACCGAGCAGTGGGATAGATATGTACAAAGTTGCGCCAACTAATGGAGTCTACTTTGGTCCATATCTCCGCTACGCCAATATGGACGTGGAGCGTGGCATTTGGCTAGGCTCCATTCTCTTGGTGACCGACGCTGCACAACCTCCCACAATACACATCCACCAAAGTGTTGATCTGTCTCCAAATCCGCGCCAGCTTAAAGCAATGCCCATTTCCATTCATCAGCGATGGACATTTTATAAGTATGAAGTGGATTTACCAATGGATGAGGCTGGTCCTGCCAAGTGGACTTACGCCATCACATCGCATCTTGGTTGCACGCGCTACGAGTTTCTGGTTGCCGGACGATACGAAACTGGCTGGCGTTTTATAACCACTTCTGGCAATGACTTTTCTCTGAATGTAAATGCGAATGAGCGATCGCGCCTGGGAGGTGCAGGGTTCATGTGGAAAGATATCATGCAGAAACACAATGAGATCGGAGGGTTTCATGCACAGCTGTGTTTAGGAGGTCAGATTTACGCAGATCGGATGTGGAAGGAGATCCCATGCCTCAAACAGTGGCTTACGATCAGTGGAAAAGAGGCAAGGAAAAAAATGCCCTGGACCACGGCTCATGAGGAAGACGTGTCCCATGCATATTTTCACTACTATACAAGCCACTTTGATCAGCCATATTTGAGGGAATCATTTGCCCAGGTTCCTTATGTTTGCCAGATCGATGATCACGATATGTGAGTCTATGTTTCCCTGACAGAGCGCCGGATATTGACGTATGTAGATTCGACGGGTTCGGCTCATATCCTGAGCATATGCAATTCTCAAATATGTTCAAGAACGTAGGCCGAGTAGGAACAGAGATGTATCTGCTGTTCCAACATCACACCACGCTTGATCTTCTCCGCAGTGTCAGGACCGATACTGATTTGTTTACTATAACGGGCACAGGGTGGCATTTTGTCAAATACCTGGGGCCAGCTGTGGTGGTTGTCGGTCTCGACTGTCGCGCAGAGCGTAACCCGCATCAAGTGGTGGCTGGACCAACATATCAAGGTATTTTTCCCAAAATAGCCATGCTACCCCCAACCGTACAGCATTGCTTGTGGATGCTTTCGGTACCAATCATCTACCCGCGACTCGAGACTGCAGAGCACATTGCACATACGGTTGCCACAGGAAAGAGAGCTGTCACAGGTGCATATAATGTACTGGGAAAAGTTACGAGCTCCGTGGCTGGCGTTGTCGGCGCTAAAGACATGGTGGGGTCGGGCTTTGATTCGGTCAAGCGTGCTGTGGGCAAGACGGGTCTCATGGGTGGAATACTGAGCCCGTTCGGGGAACTTGACCTACTGGATGAGCTCCGAGACCAGTGGACGCATGAGTCCAAAGTATGTCCGCCTCACGTGTATAACCGTGCACTTTGATGCTAAATTTCTCTTTAGGATCTTGAACGGACCTACCTCATCCGTACACTTCAGGGAATTGCGCACCAGAAGTCTCTGCGGATGACTTTCCTTTCTGGTGCTGTCAATGCCTGTGGCGCTGGACTCGTACACGATCCGTCTTTCCCATCAAGCCACAAGACAATGTATCAGCTTATTTCTTCACCGGTTGTGAACAACCCACCGCCATCATATGTCATCAAACTTCTCCACAGCAGCAACAAGCCTCTTTACGTCCCTGCAAATGGCCACCGCTCGACGCCTTCACAGCCCACTGATACCAAGGAAGATATGCTGGAAATCTTTCAGTCCGATGTTACAGGGCAACCTCGTGAGCATCGGAAGCTGATGGGACGTCGTAATTATGTTGCCATTGTTGCTTATGACCCGGATGTCGTTAACACAATGTATGGTCACAATATGGCAAACCATGGGAGTGGAAAGCTGAACCTTGCTGTGGACTTCATGGTGCAGGGAGATGGGACCTTTGGCACAGTTGTCAAGTATGGCCCCGTGATTGTTCCGAGCTTAGAGCCAGGAAAGTGATGGCCGAGAATTAGGGCTGAATTTGACAAATCTGTTTTTCCTGGCATATTTCACTGAGGATCTCCCAACAACCCTTCCTCCTGGGTTTATTCATGTTGTCTCTTTTACTAGTATACGGACTGGTTTTCTAGATTCAGTATTTCGCGCTTCGGCACATGCATTGTTTCTTCTCTACAGTGTTCTTGCATAGTATGGCGACCGATGTTGTGAGAGTGACTTGGAAATATATATGTAGGAACTAAGCTTCTCTGCAGGAGACAACATCCTACCTACCCTGGACAGAATACCCTCTGGCCGAGCTAAATTCAGTTGAGTGGTTGGTCAATCGTGTAACGGTTATCTGCATAACTCCTTGTTGAACTTGTTTTAACTAATTACCCAGTCAAGTTGTGGAGTGTATTGAATATAGATAGTCCGGACGCGTTGAAGTGTTCCTTGATCACCTCCACCACTAACCATTTAACAACCATTCTGTATTCTAGTTCAATCATTGAAATCACGTTGATTATTATTGATCTTGAACTACGTTTGTTATTCCAGTCATCCCGACCTGTCATTTCCTTTGGCCTAATCACACAGGCTAAGATAGGTTAATTAATAATTGTGCTGGAATCTCTCAAGATATCATTATACTAGCATAACATAGGAGATCCCCGAAAACCTACTTGTACGTCCTGTCAAGAATTATCTTCTTGAGCGATGTAGACGATTTGGGTTTGCGATCAGCCGCGAGCCTAGCTCTTAACATCCATAAGTTCCATGTGACTCCAATTTAATTTATTTAATTTATTTAATTTATTTAATTTATTTAATTTATTTAATTTATTTAATTTATTTAATTTATTTAATTTATTTAATTTATTTA
>KZ825871.1:0-80083 GCA_003184645.1 Aspergillus ellipticus CBS 707.79 | reverse complement strand
AAATTATAAATATATAGATAGAAAAATATTTATATTTAATATAATAAAAATAAATATTTTATCTAGAATTATACTTTATTTCTAATAGCTAGATTTTATATAATTATAATAATAATTACTAGAACTAAAAAAAAAATAATTATAAAATTTATATTATAAATAAATCTAAAATAAAATTAAAAAATTAGATATTTTTATATAAAAATATATATAAAAGCTCTAGATAATTAATAAATATTTATTTAATTTTTAATAAAATTTTAAAAATTTATATATAAATTTCTAATTTTTTATAATTAATTTATTATTTAATTATTTTATTTTAATAAGAATATTTATTAATAATAATTATATAATCTACAGTATAATTAATAAATATTTTATATAATAATACTAATTTTAGAAAATATTTATATTACTAAAATTAATAAAAAAATAATTAAAAAAAAATATAGATTATTTATATTATATAAATAAAACTTAATATAAAAATATATTTAGAAAAATAGATATTTTTTTATATTTTTAAAAATTATTTAGATTATAATCTGATTTTAGAACTCTTCTAACTCTATTATAATAATAGTTATTTTAAATTAAAATAAAAAAAATTATATTTTTATATAATAGAAGCTAGAATATAAAATAAAAAAAAAAAATTTTTTAAATTTAAGAATTAAAAATATTTTAATAATTATAATAAAAACTTATATTTATTATATAAAAAAAAATAATATATAAATTTTTATTATTATAATAGATAATATTTAAAAAATCTTAATATTAAAAAAAAGAATTAGTTTTTATATAAGATTATTAGAATAGTACTAGAATTTTTTATATTTATTTAAATAAAATTAAATAAAAAAATTATCTTTTTATTAAAAAAAAAATAAATTATAAAAATAAATTTATATAATAAAATAAATAAAAATTATTTATTTTTTAAAAACTATTATATAATATAATTAAAAAAAATTAATTATATTATAAAACATTTTTATAAATTTATTTAATAAAAATTTTATCTGAATAAATTATTTTTTAATAAATATTTTTATTTTTTTTATATAAAAATTAGAAAAAAAATTATAATTTTATATTAATTACTAAGCTCTAAATATAATTATAAAAAAAAATAAATATATATTTTTTTTTAATTTAGAAGATTTTTATACAGATTAATAAAATAAAATAATTTATTAAATTTAATATATTAGTTATTTTTTATAAAATTTAGATTATAAAAAAATAAAAATAAATAATAATCTTCTATATAAAATATAAATTTTATAAATAGCTAATAATTTTTTTTAATTTAATAAATATTCTAAATATTTTTTAAAAATATATTAATTAAACTTTATAAAAATATTTTAATAAATTTTATTTTATTTATATTAATAATATTCTTATTTTTACTAATAATTTTATTATATAATATAAAAAGTATATATAAAAAATATTTATTAAATTATAAAAAACAGATCTGTATCTTAATATATTAAAATATAAATTTAAATATTAAAAAATAAAATATCTAAAATATATTATATAAGTAGATAAAAAAATAATAATAAATTTTAAAAAAATTTAAATAATTTAATAATAAAAGATTTTTTAAATAGTAAAAAAAATATAAAGATTTTTAAATTTTATTAATTTTTACTAGAAGTTTATTTAAAACTTTTTTAATATTATATAAGTACTTACTAAATTAATTAAAAAAAATAAAAAATTTAATTAAATATAAGATTATTAATTAAATTTTAATAAACTAAAATTTTTTTTTATTATAAAATTAATACTAATAATATTTAATTTTTTTATATAATTATTATAGAAATAGATTTTTTTAAATATATTATTAGAAAAGTATTTTTTTAATTTAATAATAAAAAGATATTACAGTTATATATATATTTTTTAAAAAAAAATTTATCTATTAAATATAATTATAAGATTTATAATAAGAAGCTACTAGTAGTTATATAATATTTTAAAAAATAGAATATAGAATTATACTCTATATAAAAAAAGATTTAAAATTATTATTAATTATAAGAATTTTAAATATTTTTTTAAATTAATATAATTTCTAATTTTAATATCAGAAAGAATAAGATAATAAAAAAACTAATATTTTTTTTAATATAAATAAAATTTCTTATTTTTAGAAAAGAATCTTTAAATTACTAGTTATATAATCTAGTTATTCTAATAATTAAAAAATAATTATTATATAACTATATCTCTGATTATAATTAGAATATATTTAATAATATTTATTAAATATTCTTTAGATATAAGCTATAAAAAAAACAGAAGATAGAATTATATAATAATTAAGATATATAAAAAAATTTTTAAATTTAAAATAAAATTTACTAGAAAATTATATAATATTTTAAAATAAAAAAATAATAATTTCTTTTTTATTTAAGTCTGAAAGTATTAATATTAATATATTATATTAAAAATAGATTTTTATTTTTTTATTAATAAAAATAAATTTTTAATAATAAATCTTTTTATATAAATATTATTTAAATAATTTATAATTTTTTTATAACTAGCTATTCTAGTAGAAAATAAATAATAATATTAATAATTAAAAAATTCTTCTAACTAAATCTAGAATAGGATATATAATATTTTATATATAATTATAATATATATAAAAAAAATAAAATTTAAAAAAAATAAAAATAAAATTTACTAAAATTTTTTTTAATTCTAGATTAATTATAATAAGAAATTTTTATAAATTTTATTATTAATCTATTTTTATTAAATAATTATATAATAGTACTAATAATTATAAATAAATTTATAAAAAAAATAATTTTTAAAATAATAAATTCTACTATAATAAAAAAAATAATTTAAATTTTAATATAAACTCTAGTAAGATAATATAGATTTTTAAAAATTATTATATCTGATAAAAAAATATAATTTATAAATAAAATATAAATTATAGTCTATTAACTAGTTTTTATATAAAAATTATTTTTAATAATTTATTATTTATTTATTAATAATTAAATAAAAAAAATAAATAGTATTTTTAAAATTTATATTTAAATCTATATTTATTATAATTAATTAAATTAAAAAAAAAATTTTTTTATTAAATTAATTCTGAATAATTATATAATAATTATTATAAAAATAAGTTTTTTTTTTCTAATTTATAGATTTTATTTTTTTTTTTTAATTTTAAAAAAGATTAAAAGTCTCTTACAGAATATTTAATAAAAAATTTAATCTAATAGAATAAAACTATTATATAAATTATTTTTAAAATAATAAAATAAATTTAAATTTTAATTATTTATTTTTAATAATAAACTGAAGAATAAATAAATAAAAAATAAAATATAGTTTTTAAATATTAAAAAAATAATAAGATATAATTAAAGCTGTAGAATATTTATATAAATTATTTAAATTAGAAGCTAGACTAAAAAAATATAAAATATATAATCTAAAAATTAATAAATTTATATATTATATAATTTAATATATTTTTTAAAATATATTTTATTTTTTATATAAATCTTTTTTATTTTATAATAATAGATTTATTTTTTTTATAAATAATAAATAATATTTAATTATTTATAATTTTAGTAAATAGCTAAGAAAAGTAGCTAATTAAAAATATTATAAATAAATATTATATAAAAAAAAACTGGAACTGGTAAAAAAAATATAAAATTAAATAAATAAATTATATTTATATAATAATTAAATATATTTTAGTTTTAAAAAAATTATAGTACTAAACTGTTAATTATAAAAAATTATATTATATTAAGATTTAAAAAAGATTTTTAACTAGAAAATATAGTAGATTTTTATTATAAATTAATAACTAACTTTTATATAATTATTTAATTAATAAAATCTTAAATAGTATTATAAGAAGAAAAAAATAAAAATAAATTAAAAATAAATTATACTTTCTCTAATAAATTATAATAAAAATATCTTAATTAATATAATTTTTATTTATATAAAATATAGATATCTCTAAAATATCCGGTTATTTATATAACTAATCTAAAATTAGTAATAAAAAAATTTAATTAACTAATATAATAAATAATCTTTTTAATAATAATAAAAAAATTATTTATATAATTTTATTAATTTATTTAGATTTATATAGTATCAGTTTTATATAATAAATTAAAATCTATAATTAATCTATTTTATTATTATTACAGATTTATTATAAATATTAAGATAGATAAAAAACTTATAATAAAAAAAATATTAAATTTTATTTTTTAAGAATTAATTAAATTATTATATAATAAAAAAATAGTCTCTTATCTAAATATTTATATAATATATAAAATAAAAATAATAGTTTCTAAATAAAATAAAATAAAACTAAATATATTTATAATTTTTATAATTAATTATTATATTTATTATATAATTTAGAAGATTATATATAATATTAAAAATATCAGATAAAAAAATAGTAATAAATTTATTACTATAATTAAACTAAGCTATATTTTATAATAATAATAATAGAAATAGATAGAATAAAAAAAAATTTCTAAAATAAATAATACTAAGCTGAGCTCTGTTATTATATAATATATAACCCCGGTCTATTATAGTATAGATAACTAAATAGGATCTATCTCTGTATAATAGTATAATTTATTCCTACCGCCAGGGAGAACAGGAGGTATTATTACAGGTCCAGACAGGAAGTTCCTGGCCCTAAGGAATAGCTCAGCTAATACCTTACTCTGATATTACTTTTTATATAAAAGAGTAGTAAATCTATAGATAAAAAAACCATCTTCTTAATAATATAAAGATTTCTTCTTTAATAATTCCTTCTTATTTATAAGCACTTCTGTTAATTATATAAATCCAGAGGTTCCCTTTACAATATTAAAATATTAAAATTTTAAAATTTTATTTTATTAATAGTTTATTTATTTATATTTATTTAAATTAAATATTTATCTAATAAAGTTCTTTTTTTTATACTAATTTTTAATATAGATTCTATTTTAAAAAATAATAAATATAAATATAGACTATCTATTTAAATTAGTATATTTAATTATTATAATTTATTTCTAATTATTTAATTAAATAAAATAAAATTTTTTAAATATATTAAATCTTATACTTATTTTAATAATAATAATAAAATTTATTATAAACTCTATTTTATTAAAGTTAAAAATATTATTATCTACTATTCTATATTTTAATTAAATTATTTAAAAATTATTAAATTATTTTTATATAATTTTATAATTTTTATATTTTATTTATTTATAATTATGATATTCAAATAATAAGATCTAATTTTTTTTATTATTTTATAAGATTAGTAATCTATTTTTTTTACTAGTTTTAAATAAGATAAATCTTTTATTTTAATTAAGATTTTTATTATTTTATATATTTTAAAAGATTTTAAAAATATTTTATATAAATCTAGAAAAAATTTTATTAAATAAAAAAAATTTTAATTTTAAAATAATTAATAATTATTTATATAAAAATCTATATAACATTATTGTTTTTTAAAATATATATATAAAATTAATTAAAAAAATATTAAAATCTTCTGCTGTATAATAAATAAAAAAAATTTATTTATTTTAAATTGATTCAATAGCTAGTATAATCCAGCCCTTTTAATTCTCTATTTTTTAAGATAATTAAGTTAATTTTTATATTGTGGTTAATGTTTAAATAGAATTAATTATTCATGTTGTGGTGGAGTTGAAGTGGTGTCCCGCTCGTTGGGGTGTCCCGCTCATCCCGGGAATTACGTTATAAGCAACTAATTCAGCAGACGGTTTCATTACCTTATATCATGGGATTGCTTATAATAATTATATATTAAATCCTCAAGATTAGCCAGTTGTCAAGATATAATATATATAATATTTAATATATTATATTACTTTATACTAGTATTTAAGCCTGATTATTAGCTATGTTTATTTCCACCCAGTCTCTACTATCTTAGTATAAGTAACTTTATATAGAAAAGATCAAGAAATTAAACAAAGATCCAGTATCAGAGTACTAAGTAATTATATATAGTTTTTATAAGTAGAATAAAGGAAAGGGCTTGCTGAATTGCTTGTATCAAGGAATTCCCTGTATCAGAGTTGCTTATATAGGGGTTTCACTGTATTAGATACAGTAGGTACCTACCGGTTATTGTATTGTAAATACGGAAAATATACATGGAGCAAACTACTGTGGTTGACCTCGTTGATTTTGTTAGTACGATGGAGAGGTGCAGGGATTTAAATCCTTTAAGCGGTGTGTCTCTTATCCTATACTGTTTTCTCTATCTAGTTATATATTGAATTCCTGAAGCTGTAAATATATTAATAAATTCTAAATTAATTTTAAATTAGTTATTATTAAATATATATATTAAAATTAATAAATTATTCTAAAAATAAATAAAAATATTAAAATAAAATTATTAGATTTAAAAATTAAAAAAATTATTTAATAAATCTTTAATTTAAAATATATATACTATTTACTTTATTATTATATTATTAAAAATTTTAAATTTTTTATTAAAGTAACTACTTTAATATATATATTTAAAAAAAAATTATTTCTAATATAAAATATTTTATAAATTATTTCTTTTTTTAGTTAATAAATAAATAAAACTAATCTAGGTTTTTAAATATTTAAATTAAATATACAATTAGTAGAATTAAAATTTTTAAACTAATAAAATCTAGATAATCTTAAATTTTTATAAATAAATTTATATTATTTATAAAATTAGTAAAAAATTATATATTTTTTTAAAAAAAACTAGAATAGTATTAATATTAAATATTATTATAAATAAATTATTCTAATAATTAATAATTATATATATTTTATTAAATATAATAAACAATTATAATTTTAATTAATATAAGATAATATATCTAGATATATAAATAAAAATATAATCTAAAATCTTTAAGAATATAAGATTTTTTTAATAAATCAATGTATTTTTTATCTAATTTTTATCTAATTTTAATTTAATTAAGACTGTATAGAATTAGATAAAGAATTAGTTTAATTAATTCTTTTTTAATAATAAATAATTATTATATAATCAGCTATAAGAGATTATAGAGGCTGCTTAAGATACTTTACTACCGGAATTCTTAAAAGAATTGATTAAAAGTATAAAGATAAGATACGAGGCAGTTATCAACACTGAAGGTGGCCATATAAAGTATTTATAATCATATATGTGGCAGAATTTCAAAGGATTCAAATCCCTACATTTCTCCACCGTACTAACAAAATCAACGAGGTCAACCACAGTAATGTCGCAAAGGCATTTGTTAGTGTACATCATCCCAAAGACCTTTGATCGAAGTACCCGAAGCTCTTTTAAGAAGTCTCCTCCCCTGCTACGAAGCACCAGGGCCGGGCACGTATCGAAATGAAGTGTAGTCCTTAAGTGTAGATCAAACGCGATCAGACACATCTAATACGAATTGCTCTGTGTACTTAGATGGTCCAGATAACCACTCGGCCATCAACCCCACTCGCTATCATTAAATATTAGCGCAACTGTTAAAACCGGGATAATAAGAACAATCTTACTGCTAAACTTGCGCACAGCACCGTTAGCTGCTTCAAATACCCTCACCGTACTGATAGTATTTTGGTGGGTTGTCTGGAGTTGGGTGTCGGCTTGGGTTTGTCCCTTGAGGTCCATTTGACGGAACATATGAAGGGCAGACTCCTCACGAGCATTCCCAGCACCTGGTCCTGCCTTATTCTCGATGGTTCCAGTGAGTTGCCACCCACTTTCATCGCCACGGAGGAGGTATGGTTCGCAATCCTAATTCCATGGCTGTTAGCTACATAACCAACGTTCCACCTGACAGAGCAAATGGGGTAAACTTGCGTGACCTGCAGCGATGATCTCATTCTCATCTTTCCAAATTAAACTGTTGAATGGTAGAAAGCGAGTGGTGATATTCAGCATTGCCCGAGGGGGCTGTTCCGGGGCACTCGGGTATACAACGGTGATACTACTATCATGGCCGGTAAAGGCAAGCGCATTCCCACTTGGAGAGAAAGATAATCCGTGAATCCACCCTGCCGAATCATTCAGATATTCACCGCAGATCGTGTTGAAGGGCAGACGCTCTCCCCAGGCACTTGGCTCAGGACGGGTATCGACGCCCTTGATGAAACTAGAAAAGACTCGGGCATGAGAATCTGTTGAGCCTGCAGCCAGGAGGACCGAATTAGGATGCCAGGCAAGAGTAGTTATAGTGCTCCTAATAGGCTTCTTCAGATGTTTCGAGATCCACCAGTCATTCTCTTCCTCAAAGTAGCAGACTGCAATCACTCGGGCACCGGATCCGACGGCGAACTTCTGCTCAGATGGCGACCATCGCACAAAAGTAGCTGCTCTATTGATCCGAAGGAGAACCAATGTCGGTTTCCAGCCCGAGGGAGTTTGCTCCCAAACATAGGCGTTGCGGTCTGTATCCAAATTTATTCAGGTGAGAGCAAATGCAAAACCAGAAGTAAGCACTAACCCTGGGAGCAAGTAACAATACGGCCGCTGTTAGGCGCGATATCAACACCGGTCACAGTCTTCTCATGACCTTTGAGCTCGTCGGTCAATGAGAACTTGTTGCCTGATCTCCGGTAGAGCTCCACGCTGCTATCCCGTGCAACTGCAAGGGTCGTCTTGTCAGTTGAGAAAGAATGATCGGCAATTGGATTGTGGAAAAGATGATGAGCTTCGGGAGCTGCCATGCTGGCTTAGGCGGCAGGAGGGACTCTCTACTGCCGTGATGTGGACGTGGTTATAATAGTAATTGGCCAGATAGGTAGTTAGGGGTGACAATGATCCGCCTGATGAGGGGAAAGATGACGCGGGCCAGGCCTCGATTAGATAATATATCACATGACTGGCGTTCTCTAAGCTCAGGTTCAACCTCAGTTGTAGCCCGGCAATGATACTGCTAGCCACGCGGAATTCAAGTTCCACCCATGTTGTCTTTCTTCCATGAGCAGGAGCGTACCTTTCTATTTTTGTAATTCATCCTGTCCGGACAGTGTTGTATCATCATCACCCCCACATTCTTAATCTTAAACCTGCAGTGATGGCTACCAGAGTGGTACCAGCGCGCGGTGGTCAAGGTAAACCCCCGTCTATGGGTCTACCAAACCAAAGGTCAGTCTTTAAATCTTGCATGCTTGCCCCGAATGACAACATTGACAAGTTGCTAGTTTATATTGCACCAACCTACCGGACAAATTACGAAAGCATGACCTACGACTTTCACTCTACATGCTCTTTTCGACCTATGGCACTGTTTTGGACGTCGTCGCCCTAAAAACCAAAAAAATGCGCGGCCAAGCCCATATAGTTTTCAAAGATGTACAAGCAAGTACTCAAGCTATGCGAGCTCTCCAGGGTGTTGAATTCTTCGGTAAACAAATGGTATGCTCTTTGTACGATGGAATGCAATTCTTTCTGGCTCATTGACACGAAAATCTAGAAAATTGTTTACGCTAAAGGGACATCCGATGTTATCGCCCGACTCCGTGGAACCTATCATATTCCAACTTCAAATGTCCCCGGGAAAACCGTGGGGGCGTCTACGGACCTTCAAAAGTCGATATTCAGCGGCCCGCCAGGATCGGTGGCATTACCATCAAAGCCCGCTGGGGAAGTCAATGGAGAGGCTCTCGCAGTTCATGGCATCAAAAGGCCTCGCGAGGAAGAAAGTGATGAAGAGGAAGCACCAATGGATGAGGATAGTGATGTGCCGATGGAGGCTTCATCAGATGAAGATTAAGGTGTTTCTTTTCGGTTGTGGGCATATGTTAGCCAGTCCGAGATGCATCCCATGGAAGAAAGGAGTGCTGCCAATTTTCTTCAGGGCCAGTCACGGTACCCGAGAATTCAGCATCCTCTCCGTAGTGAAGAGCTCCTTTGGCAGTTGAAGGCCAAGACGATGACCCACGAGTCCTAGCCAGATTATGAGGTAACTCTCGGGAGTGATACACCGCTGCCCAGTGATACGCCTCATCGCATCCGCCGTTTGGCATGGATGGACGAAAAACGCCGGAGTTCCGGAGTCTGGATGATACTACGAATCATAAGCTCTAGCTTCGACTAGGGTTGAAAACACATGCACGTACACCGAAACTAATACCACCCATGATACCAACGCTTTGGAGTTCATTTTTGTACTGGTCCGGTACTAGGTATTGATAGACTGCATCAATTCCCAGAGGCCCCGGCTGGTTGCCCTGCCGTAACTGAAAATACAAGACGGGGACTTGGTACGTTGGGGAAAGAAGAATATCATAGAATACTTGTAAAGCGCTTGGTTCAGGTGTACGGATGAGTGCTTCCTGTCAAATGTTAGACAACGCCTCCCAAAAATCGAGTACAATGACAAGAGTCGTTCCACGGACAGGGTCATCTTCCAAAGCTTCCCATCTCAACCCTTGATCCATTCTAGGGTTTGAATAGAGCCCATCATTATGGTGAGCACTCCCATGACCAATTTTTCGCGATATGCTCAGAATTGAACTCGTTGTCTAATGGGTTAGCTGGATGTTGGCAAGAAAGAACAAAGAAAAGTATAAGTTTATAACCGCAACCGATGATAATCCATTAAAACCAGCGATTCTCATCTGAATGATTGCAATTAAGACAGCAGATAGTAACAAAACAATAAACCCGGAAAAGAAAAGCTGGATAACAAGGGAAAGGCAACTACTAACTCGATTATGGAGTCGGATCGACGACCATCCCATAACAGTATCACCTACCACGTGAACTCGATTCAGAAAGGCGCGGCAAGCAGCATCAAATTCCTCGGCAGTAACCAAAGGGAAGGCCGATAAGGTTCGTTGGCTCGAGGGAGGGGACGCCATGCGACTGGTAAAGACGCGGTGTAATTCGACCCTGACCGACAAACAAGGCTGCAGAAACCTTTGCGTTGCATAAAACCTATGCTATCCTCCCCAAAAGCACACCGATCCGGCTCGTAGCGTATGCGGACTGACTAACCCAAGCCGTTCTCGGGTAGGAGACAGGGATATCTTGTAGAGTTGCAGTAGTGGGCGCGCGGACGTGCATCGGACTGCCCGACCCAGAGGGAGCCGAACCCGGAAATGCTCAAGAGCGGTATGAGAAAGCTCGTTTGTTAGGACTTAAATCGGAGATGTCCTGATTGACTGCCTATACCAGTACCAGAACAGAGAGGAGCTAGTTCGGGTAGCTTAATGATCTAGGCAATATACATCATATGAGAGGGTTGAGGTGCGATACATCTCCGACAGATAGACTGTGCGAGCCGGTGTCGGTGGTACTGGTGCTGGGCCCTGTCGGTGCTGACACTAGTTAGTAAGGAAATGTCAGGTAGGTACGGAGTACGGAGTAGATACTTTATATGGCCTTTGTTATAGCCATCATGACGGAAGGGGCAATGGGAGGAGAGAAGGAGAAATGCTATTGGAAGACCAGCAACCAACAATCAGTTGTCCTTAGTAATAACATGTAAATACGTATTTACATAAAGAACTCCCACCTAGTTACCTAACTACTACCTTACCTGAGTATATCCATACTTGCAACTTTAAGTACCTAAGGATTTCCAGTTGCCTACTGAGTACTCCGTAGCTAGGTACCTACCTAAGGACTTAGTACTTACAGGTACTGTACAATACGGAGCATAGAATCCAACACAAACCCGAAATCAGATGAGAGAGATTGTTACTTAATTGGTACCTGTAGCTTAAGGTACCTAAGATGCTACCGGAGTATCTACACCGTACCGGGTACACACGTACCTTAAGGTATGGACCTATCTACCTAGGTAGGTAGGTACTCAACCCCATCTACTCCGTACCTAACAGGTACCTAGGTATCTATCTACCTTAGGTACTATCAGTATTCGTATCTCATTGTACGGAGTATCACCATCCTTACTACGGAGTATTACCACTGACCAAGGTACGGAATAAGGGACTAGTTCTTTAGCTCTGGTTGCGGCCGCTCACCACCAATCATGACCCCATTGCCGTCAAGCTTTCTCTCCTGAGGGATCCACGGCTAGAGCTAAACCCAGCCGATGGTCCTGACGATCCAAATGGGGTTTAACTAGCAGCATGGCGTTATCCCCTCCCCGATAGTTACCTACGTTTCTTTCTTTCTTGGGCGCTTCTGGCTGCGTGGCCTCGGCTGCAACAGTCCAAAACTGCATGGTACTGCACTCGACTTGTCCGCTTTCGGGGAGTAGATGGCGTGGTCTCTGGACCAGTTCCTCGTCTCTGACACTCACCCTGAGCTACCTCTGGGTGGGTAGCTACCTTTTTACTACCTATCTTGGCTCAGTAGTGACTGACTGACTGACCTGCTGTTCATAATTGATCAAAAGCTGGTTCCCATCCCGACCGGCTGCAACCTGACGATCCATCGTTTCGCTTCCACTTCCGCTGTCCGTGAGAGCTACAGTTACCAGTGGATAACGCATTCGTCATTGTTGTGTCTTTCGTGCATCCTTAATCATGGCAGCCCAGTCCAACTCCACTTCACCCATGTATCTAGTTATTTCCCTTACTTTACCCCAGGTGCAATTCTTAATCTTCTAGTACTTCGCTCATCCCGGAATCCACCCTCCCCCTCCCCCCCTCTGTGTTCTCCAGTCAGATTAAATATTTTTTTATTTCCCTTCTTGTACCTTTTTTGGCACTGCATCACGCTCTCCCATATCCCTGGACTTGTTTCTCTCCGCCAGGATCTAAATGATTAGGCTTTGTCTATAGCTTATCCCTCTCTTTTTTGTAATTCGGGGGGAGACAAGAGGCCTTTAGCGCCACAGGGCTCAGTTGGCCTCGTGTCCTGTTTGATTTCTATTCTATTATTATTTTCTCCTTCGAATTTGTTATACTGTTCACTACCTCTGCTTTCTATTCCGTCTCCTCAGGAGAGATCTTCCGATTCTCGTTCACCGAGTTGAGCATCATCATTTGTGGCTCGGATCAAAGTTCGAAACGAGTCTTGGAAGTATCCTCTTTTTTCGGCGGGTCCGAGAGGTTTTTGGTCGATTTGAGGCGAATCGCCACATACAGACAAAGATCTCGTTCTTCAAAGCCCATCTCGCAGGTAGGAGCCTGGCGCTTCCCACTTGGTCAGTGCCTGTATTTTGCTCATTAGGTTGACCACTCTTCAGCACGGCTGCACTGACTTGGAAGGGGGGGAAGAAAAGAAAAGGAAAAGTCCATACCACAGGATATTGACGTTGTTGGAACCGCCCGACGTTGAGGGCTATCCATGTCGTGTTTGCATTGTCTGGCCAGTGGATATCGGGTTGTTTTTAAACCTCTCCCAGTTTTGTTCATGGGACCAAGTCATGGGGGGGTTTCTTTCCATACAGAGCAAAGACAAACGCCGCCGTTCGAATCGGCTGTCGAAACCACCTCCAAACAAAGCAACATTGGCATCGGCCAGCTCCCACACATCCCATCAAGCTTCCGGTTCTAACTCTGCATGTTCCCCGGTCGGTGAATGGCAAAATCCTTGGACTGGAACTTCCATTCCAATCAATTCCCCGGACCCTGGAGTGGCCGGGCGAAGATCGCAGTCTCTTCCATCTGTCTCGTATCAGCCCGGGGCACCATGGCCAGTTGTCGACAGAGCCCGAAAATGCCAGTCCATAGTGAAAGAGTCAGGTGACCTTTGTCTGCGTTCACCCACTCCTACTACGGCGATATCAAGTCCATTGAGCAGACGAGCTTCTCTTCAAACCTCCAAGCAAGGCACTTTCCACCAGGCAGCTCCCTGGAATGGCCCACGAGCTTCGATGGTTCACCAACCAAGAAGGTCATTTTCTGCCCACTCCCCACCTCATAGAACGCAAACTGCCATCCATCGGAGTACAATTGAAGAAGCCACATCATCTAATACTCTTTTCATGGTTGACAGCCAAGGATTTTCTCTCATCCGCCGGCGTTCTCTGTTAACTCGACCGGGGGTCGCAACAAGAAGGTCCACTAGGGATGCCACTCGACGACTACCTTCCTCAGTCGGCCAGGAAATCAACCTCCCTAAAAATTATGGAAATGAGGCCCGTGTCTCGCCACAATTGCTGTTGTCTTGTGAAAAAGATACTGGTCTTGGGCCTTCCGTTCCACTTGCTCAGTTGCGTCCACCCACACCTAGTGATTTCGAATACACCCATTTAGGGGCTCTCAAATTGGGATCTTTACGAGTGGTGAATAGCTCTACATCGCCTTGCCCTAGCGATAGGGCCCGATTAAATCGTCCCAGTAGCCCAACTCTTGAAGCAAGTCAAGTCTACACGCACCATTTGGATCTGATACGCCACAATGAAGATCATTCGTATATGCCGAAACCGAAAATGCACGAGTCTTACGACGGTGTGAAACCGCAAATACCCTGTGACAGAGTCTTCGATGATTACCAGAATGCAGAGGGTGCCGGTGGTAACTTGCAAGGCAAGCGGAATAGCTCTGTTGATACCCTATCGACTGGCCTACATAGGGCTAGGCCCTCTACATCTAAGCTGAAAATTCCAACTGTGTCTGGGCCTGACAAGCATGATGAATACCCTGCAAGCCCCTTTTCCTTCGATAGATCACCAACGATCACATCCCCTCATATATTTCGGACAGATGAAACGGAATATGAGGAAGTATCGGCTCTTACAGTTGAAAAGATTGCAACTCCTCCTTTGGAACCTGATTTTCAGGAAAAGAAGCTTCAACATTCACACAGAAAGGCAGACAGCGGTTACAGTTCCGCAGCTTCTGATCGTTCCTTGCAGGACACTCATCTCAGAAGTTCCACGGATTCTCGCAGATTTATTCTTAGTGGTAGCTCAAGAGACCTCGAAATCCAGCATGCCCAAAACTTTCCGGGCCTTTGCAATCAGCTCCCTGTGCACCGCCATTCAAGCCTTCAAGGACCGGGAACAAGGTTCAAGGCTAATTGTGGTTGGCCGACCAACACATCTTCAATGTGTCATGACAATCAACAGAATCCCGTGGAAGAACGCGTGAGAGGCGTATCATTTGTAGATGTGCCTGAGTCTACCAACGTGATGCCATTCTCCCACTATTGCCATCACCTGCGAAAGCTTGAATCCGCTCTTCCTGAGTTGTCAGTTGCGCCCGCACAAATTTTATCCCACCGAGAGTCCGAAAATCAAAAGAAAGGGTCCTACATATTGTCAGAGGAAGACTCTACGGGAAAATCTCCTAGTAGCGCAGCAAGTGATTTCGATACACCAGACCCCAGCGTCGCAAACGGAACCGATTCCCTTCCAAGTCCAAGGTTTGATGCTCTCCGCATGCCAATATCAGAAGAAATGGGGAATGTGGACTCTGGAAGTATTGGAAGCCCCGGAAGCCCCGGGCTGGAACCGCCGCGAGGAAGAGCCCGGAGCCGAAGTGTCGAATATCAACAGAAAAGTCTAGCGAAATATGCCAAACGCTCAAATCTCTATATTGCAGCCTCACCCTTCATCTTTCATTGACGCGCTATAGCTTTTATTTTGTTGTTTCGTGCTGCACTTTCGTTTTCTCTTTAAAGATGCTTTCGATTGGTGTCAGTTCTGGCGTTGCGATACCACTTTCAAGTTAGGGCGGAGGCCTTAGGCTGCTTTGTTGATTTTTTTTATTTCTACAAATACCCTTCTGGTCACGTTTATTGTCGTCTGTATTCTGTCTTTCTATTGTACCATGCTGTGTTCCATTGGGGCCAAGGTGACAAGGAGTTTTATTTTATCTTTGGTTTTGTGTTGGTTTAACCTTCAAGTTCGGTAAATTTCTATCCACACCTTCTCAAGCTATGTTGCTTTCATGTGTATATATCCAGGACGCCGCAGATGAAAAGCAAGACATAATAATGGTTAATTTATCAGCACTCCAAAACCGTGATGGTCTGCTAGCTGCAGTGATAGCTCATCAGCACCAAGTGAAAATATGCGGCATGCTACTAAAAGTCCATGAAAAAATTCGGTGAGATATACACCAAGGTAGCGGTAGATCTTGAATTCTTTAATGACTGATCACAGCACCAGTACATTATTTAAGTAGATGCATCTGACGATATCGGGCGGGCCGTAAATTGAGCTAGATTGAGCAACACCCAACGAACAAGACACCATCAACACGACCCCATAGGCAGGATGGGGCTGGCCACACCTAGCAAATTCTAGGATTAATCTACCCTGTTACTGGATATACTCAAGATAACCCAGTGAGCGTTAAGTCTTTAGTAGGCATGGAGTGTACACCGGGGGTGTCTGCACATAAAGCAGAATACTAGTCTGGGCTAAGGTTGATTGTGGCTCTTGCATGAGCCTCTGATCCACAGACGCAAAGGTTCCTGGTGATAGTGCATCAAGCATGCATAATATTGAAGTAGATGTGCATGTGGTATCGGAGGCAAGGGATAGATGCTTGGGGTTATGGGAGGGCCATTCCCACAATGACGAATTGAAATTTCCGTATGAAGAACTATCCTCTTTGTATCTTTACCTACCTAAGTCCATGTTGATACCTCAACATACCAGTTAACTCGGATGGAGTAAGATTACCGGATGCCATCAATTACATGAATCAGTCAAGCATCGAAAGAGCCGTGGCTCTCGCAGCAGAGAATATGCCAAATATCAGAGATCGGAGAGACAGATAGATGGTGATAACAGTCTAATGAGCTTATAGGTCAAGCTTCTCGCCGCTCCACTTAACACACATCCTCCTAACCCGAGAGCAGGCTCGTGCGGACTAACAGTAATGAAATACCATTCTCTAATTTGCCTCAATTGCATTTTGATGCACCATTGTACCTATTTTAGGGAATATGTATGGCCAAGGAAACTCGCCAACTGAGTGTTCTAAAACTTCCGAATCGCCTCAGGCGGTTATTATATGTTCATGGGCGCAGAAATGATGTTCGGTGAACTTCTACATGCCTTTCCATACATTTTGCTGTCGTCTTCCTATGTTGTTCGGTGAAAATTCGTTAGTGAAGTCTGGCTCTGCACGTCCTCTCTTTGCACGACATTTGTGGCCAGAGCATCAGAATTGGCGAGTTCTATTTCAAGGTTTCCCGTATCAATCGCCCATGAAATCACCACCAAAGTGGTTTGCATCGTTCACTTCCTATACATTGATTGCAGAGTCGAAAAACAAGCATATGTGACCTTGCTGTTCGTAGGATAACTGATATAATGATCATCATAGTCTCCCTAGGAGTTGGAATAATATAGATCACCTGTGAGTCAGAGGTGGAAACCCATTCGAGTGACAATGTCTGAAAGATTCTGAGAGAATCTTGAATGTGCTTCATTTTCGCGTTGGATAGCAAGTACTAGTCTTGCGTTGAAGGATCTGGGGTTTGGGGAAAGGCAAGCAGATACAATTGGTTACAATCCATCATTATATATATCAAGAGGCTGGCTGGGTTCTACTGCGGAAGGTGTCACCATACGGATGGTACCATCATCCAGAGACAACCCGAGGGTGGTAGCAGATGTTTGATAATAATAGAACTCCTTATGCATTCGATCGTTGGCGCTGATAAGGTAGGCCGCAGAAACTGTGCGAACCATTCCAGAGGTTCAAGCGAAGACAACCCCACTGGACTCTTCCGAGCAGAATGCGGGTTCTGGCGGAGATTCGAGTAAAGGATGTAGGTCATAGGTGTAGTAGGTATGCTCCTTCTTATTCCGTACCAGCGGGCCATACGGCAGGTAAACTTGCATGAGAAGGGGACCGGGCTGATTGGAGCACTAGATTGTCTTCAGAAGGCCCAGGGTATCGCAATCATCGAATGTTACGAATACCCGGAGAAGAATACATCTCCAGCTGCCTCTGCCCTTTCCGGAGCAGAAATTCTATCGCGTTGAAGTCCTTCTTGCTGACCGTAGCATGTTTTCGGAACTCAACCCTAGTTAAAAGTTAGTAAGTTAGCACAAGCCCATTTGGTCAGGGTCTGAGCTGGTTGTCGAATGCTCCGTGGTTTGCGAGGCAATTCCCACGTCGTTCGGTAGTCGCACCTAGTATATGCCATGAAATTACCTCTTGTTTCCTGGTAACGCAAAAAAGGCGGAAGGCGGAGCGAATTAGCTAGGGGTCCTTCGTTGGAACATTTAACAGCGGCTTAAGAGGTGCTCACGAGGGGTTTCTTCCGAGTCTCCCTCAAGCATCTCCTGTAGAGAGACAGAACCTCCCGTTGGAGACCTGAGAGTCGAGCCATAGAGGGTGATTGCTGCTGCTGCTGTTCTTCTTGCTTCACCGGGCTGAGAGCCTGGGTGAAGTAGTCGGGTCGTAGGCTTACGGATAGTCGATAACAAAGCCCCGGTTACTAGCTAAGCTTCCTCGGCCGAGAGCTCGAGCCGAGGGAGTCAAGATACCCGTTCCGGAGTACAACCAAGACAGGAGTACTCCGTACAAAGTATATACATATGGGTAGAGGGATAGCCAAGCTCTCCTTCATACGCAGTTTTTTCCATCCGCTCTAGAACCCGACGTGCAGCTCAACAGTCTAAGTCAGTTCACTCACAACGATCTCCCCACTATACTATAATTACGTACTACCGAGATGGCTACCTTTTCGGTGAGTTGTTCGACCCATCTCACTTCCCCGACATCATGCGGCGGCCTATAGGCAACAACTGATCCGTTCATTATCACACAGCGGCTCATTCGATTTTTGGCCAAGGACGGTAATGTATACTACGGCGATGCCCTTCTGTCTGAGGGCGTCAGCGACATTGCGCAGGTCACCCGGGCACGGGTTATTCAGGGCAATATATTCGGACCGCATCACGTCACAGACCAAGTCGCCGAGGTAAAGATGCTTCTGGCACCATTAGCAAGGAATGACATTAGAACTGTGCGTTGCCTGGGTCTGAACTATGAACAACATGCGAAAGAGTCAAACCTACCGTCACCAAAGTACCCCGTCCTGTTCTATAAACCCGTAACTTCTGTCACGGGGCCATTCGATGACATTTCGGTTTCTAGCATGGCTCAAGCAAGCAAAGGTCTAGATTACGAATGTGAACTGGTCGTTGTGGTTGGTAAGGAAGCCAAAGATGTACCAGAGAGCCAGGCTTTGGACTACGTCCTCGGCTATGCCGTAGGAAACGATGTGTCTCATCGCGAATGGCAACTGAATTTGGGAGGAGGCCAATGGGGATTGGGCAAAGGCTTCGATAGATGGGCACCATTTGGACCGGGGATCGTGTCCTCCAAGTTAATTTCTGATCCGAACAGCCTGCAGATATCAACAAAACTAAACGGCCAGGAGGTTCAGTCTTCCTCGACTAAAGATATGATCTTCAACGTGGCTAAAACAGTATCATTCCTGTCCAAGGGAACTACTCTGTTGCCGGGGGACCTCATTTTTACGGGAACGTAAGTTGGATATTCAACTCCGCAACAAACAAATCATTCGTAGACAAGGCTCACGCACCTCTAGGCCCCAGGGTGTTGGTATGGGCCGGAAGCCTGCATTGTGGTTGAATGACGGTGATCTGGTCGAAGTTTCTCTTGAGGGCGTCGGCTCATGCCTGAATCGCATTGTGTTTGACAGACCTTCGTCTAAGCTTTGAGACAATAATTTCACAGGACAATATCTTTCTTGGTGATTACTGGTGTTGCAGTGATTGGCCAACGAGTTTACAGCTCCTATGTCATTCTTGGATTTGCTCCGAGTGTCCTGTCCAATGGCTACGTTAAAGGTACAAATAGTAAAGTCGCGAATACATGGATTTGTTGGGGGCGCCCTTTAATCAAGTTTCGCATGTAGAATGTGAAAGCCAAAATTGGATTAGTTAACCTGAGCTCCGTATCCCTTGATAGCCTCGGCGAACGCCCAGCTCTGGGCTTCAATCTGCTGGTCCTCCTCAATTTCAATACCTGCTTCGGAGATAACTGCTATCGAGTACTTGTCGAGACTCCGAGCATCCCGGTACCAGAGAACCTTGAGACACTCCCTGAGTGCTGCCACAGCCTCGTCCCTGCTGACCGCCTCGGCAGGTTTCTCATCTGGGAACAGTCGACGAAGGATTGGGACGGCAAGATGAGCCCCAAAACCAGTTGCCAGATGTGGTGCTGAAAATGTGGTTCCGAGAAGATCTGCAGAGCTGAGAAATGGCTTCTTATCTTCATCAAACCCGGCCACGAGGATGTGGTTCCAGAGTGGGTTGAATTCAGAACGACGCTTGTAAAGTACTTTGGACAGATAGGTATGAAGATTTTTGGCGTTCAGAGTATTGCCGTGAGTAGAGTAGTTCTCTCTGATATCGATGGATTCCAATAGACGGTCGATATACTGCATGTCGGAGACATCCCCGCTAAATCCAACAACCGCAGAATTGCCAAATTTGCGAAGTCGTTTCACATCAGTAAACCGGGCAAGAGACCCGTAGGATGCTATAGGTAAAGTCGAAGGGCATTAGGTTGCTTTTGCAGAGCATTCTGTAGTCTAGGGCTGGGCCATACCTAGATTATCGGCAGCAATCGCAACTCCGCCGTTGAATTTGACGGCAACTACCGACGTTCCAGTCACAGCAGGTGACTGAGTATGGGTTTTTGGTCCAGTAGTCTGAAGATATGATGGGTTGTAGGGTCCATAGACATCATCCCTGGGCTTTAGAATGACCAGTTAGCACCACAAGAAGACCTGTCTGTAATAATGCCCTTACGCGACCCCAAGCTTCGGGGAAGTGATTCATGACGGACGGATGACGAAAAGTATCACGATGATTAATTCCGCCGTTGTGTACTAGGATGTTTATATTTGAATGCAGACTCGATAACGGGACTTGCAGGAGAAACTCGTTGCCTGTGATGGTGCCGATGCCGTTCTGTTAAGGTAGTAGTAGTAGTATTAGTAGTTACTAGGTAGTAGAGCTGACGGAGCTCATGTTACGTGAGCAATGCTATCACACCCGCCACGCGCCTACTGGAGCTGGTACCCGCGCTTAGCGAGGATTAAGTACGGAGTAACTACTCCGTGCTCCGTAGATTATTCGATAGGTACCATACATAATACTAGTATCCAGACATCCGGCCTCCCATGGTCAACTTAGATGTCTTGCATGTCTTTTTTGAATTGCCTTGACTTGCCTTGACTCGCTTCGGTTTATTCCCTACGTGTGCGAAGGAGGTAGCGACTTCATTTATATGGAGTCTTCACAAAAATATTTATCATGCTAATCATGAGCAAAGGTTGTCCCCAGCACAATTTACGCTAGCGGTTATACAATAAGGTGATGTATGAACATGGAGAAGAGAGGCAAATGTGCTGCAAAAACCCGACATTTTGACCCTCAGGATGGTTTCTTCTCTCCAACCCTTAGAGCTTTCCCTAAAGACTCCCCGCTTTTCAACCATAGTGTTCTGATATTAGATTGTATGCACCCCTTAGTTCCTGCAACATGGAGCAACCCATCGTTAACACTATCTTTGTTTTGTCCCGGGTTCGGAAGCAGATCATTAAAAAGTTGACTCGCCAGGCGAAGCAGCCACAAATTTGATGGGGTCTCGCTGATCTTTCGACCTCATATCCTCCACTTTATTATGAATATCTCGTTGTACCTTGAGAAGTTCATCTTTAAACCCCCAATTTGGCAAATTCGAAGAAGCATTCCATGTCTCAACTGGGAGCGAAGTATGATATTGTGTTTGACCATCAATACCCGCATGATCCATCATTTTCCTCATTAGACTTGGGTTTTTAAGGGACGTGGAACCGGCAAGCTTCTCGTTGAAATGCATTCCTTGTTTCTTTAGTGATAGGAAGTGTGAAAACTTCGCACTTGCTGCACGATCAGGGGAGCCGGGCGGCGATGGTGGTATGTCTAAGTTTGGTAGTGGAGGAAGCGTCAAGTCATGGATCAATGTGCGGCTTGTTGAGAAGGCAAGCGGGTGTCCATCTTGTGAAACTGGCGAGCGCTGATGTGTTGGCCCAAAGACAGGCTGATCGGATTCCGCGGTCATCTTTTCTGACGGTGAGTGCTGATTGATAGGTCCTGCTTCAGATACAGTGGTTAGATATGAAAATATTTTAGCAAGTGGGTAGCTTGATCGATCACCTATATCCTCAATTTTCTGTGATCCTTGGGATGGTGAGCCTTCACTTTTCCGCTACCTTCAAATCAGTTGACATCAAGAACACGGCCGTGCTTTTAAACCTTTGATTCGGTTGAAGATGTTGAAGGTGTTTCATGCTCACGCTCATCTTCGCTGCTGCTTTCATAAGCTCCCAGGCCTAGCATAGTTACCAACTGGACCTTTACACAGTTCTGGTTCTGGTTTACATAGGCTTCTTTCACCCCAGCGCAGTCTTTGAATGAATGCCAGTTTAGTATGACTGCGCAGAAGTGTGTTACATAGAAGTTAAGTAAATTTGTAAATGAAAATAAAGAATTTTTAGGGTTTGAGGGGGCTATGGCGGCCTAACAAATAAGCCATTTTTGTACGGAGTAAGTTGCCTTTGTTCGTGGATAGTAGATTAATGACGAAGTCGAGGTATGATTATATAAGCGCAAGGCGGCCACAGCACCGCGTCAGACAGCTAACAACAGCTCGATTAGATGTCTGCCCCTACTATTTAAGTCTACGTCCTCATACTTACACCATCTCCTGTGCTGTCTCAGGAACAACCAAAAAGATACGGTTTACAAAATTATATCCATTTTGTGCTATAATAATTACCTGATCCCCTAGTCGAGCTCTCTTCGAAGAATGACGACTTTAACCGGCCAACCTTCTAGCGAGGCTATCGGATACTCTTTTTCCAAAGCCACATCTGCTCCAATCAGGGAGCACTCTTTTTACCCGTATGGGCTTCCCCTAACTCACTCTTCACACATAACGCTCACTTTGATCGATAGATATACCGACAATGGCGGTTCAACCCTAGGCATCACTGGTTCCGATTTCGCGATTCTTGCGGGAGATACTCGCTCTGTTGCGGGATATAATATCAACTCCCGCTACGCTCCTAAAGTGTTCAAAATCGGTGGTGACGATGAAACTGGCGAAGGTGCCCACATACTGTTGTCAGTCGTGGGCTTCGCAGCAGATGGCCAGGCGCTTAAGGAACGACTAGACGCAGTGGTGAAGATGTACAAATACCAACACGGAAAGCCCATGTCTGTCATGGCATGTGCTCAGCGATTGTCGACAATTTTTTACCAGAAACGGTTCTTCCCCTATTACGTTCATGCTATTCTTGCAGGCTTGGATGAAGATGGTAAAGGCGCGTTGTACAGCTACGATCCGGTAGGCTCATACGAAAGAGAGCAATGCAGGGCCGCAGGGTCTGCAGCAAGTTTGATCATGCCGTTTTTGGATAACCAGGTCAATTTCAAGAATCAATACATCCCTGGGAGTGGCGAAGGGCATGCTCTGGAGCCTAAAAAACCGGAGCCGCTGCCAAGAAATACCGTTGAACAGCTTGTGCGAGATGCGTTTACTAGTGCCGTTGAAAGGCATATCGAAGTCGGAGATGGCTTGCAGATGATGGTTATCACCAAGGGTGGGATAGAGGAGATTTATTATCCCCTGAAGAAGGACTAAATACCACAGGTCTCACCTTTGTCAAATGACTCGTTACTGCAATACATTGTGATTTTCCCATGGGATGAGTTGCTTTCTATGGACAGGTACAATCTCCAGTGGAGTGCACGTTACCTCTTACTCCAGGGATGTCATAACAATTAAATTCTGTTCAGGTCATATACCTCCTCAATCCTTAACGCCGGTACCATGTCGTAATGTAAATATAATGAAAGGGTGGGAGGGAGAACGACAATATAAATGTCTTAATCTCCACGGCTCTGCCGATTAAAAGCGTTCCTTCATGCGCGATGCCACCTTACGAAGGTTGCCATACACCTTGCCCTGTTCAGATGTGAGCAGCTGTCGCTTGGAATAAAAACATTAAATCACTGACCGGTGGACTGCCCAGAATTAGGCTGACGATAGCCTGCTGGGCGCAGTCAACATTTTTTACAGCTCCTAGTAGGTGGATCTTTTGGTCTGCAATAACAATTCTCGTCCGAGTAGCGTTCTCAATGGCGAACTTGGTTCGTCCATCTTTACCTGCGCAACGTCCAATCGCACGGCCAAGATGTTCTCCATTGAGAGCTTTGATATCCCGAATCTCAAAAGAGCGAATATAGAGGTCATCTAGTCTCAAAAGGGCGATGGCATCGTCAACATCGAATCCAAGAGTGAAGGCCTTGACGAAGTCTTCGCCTTTCTGCAGAGCCTCCGTGTCGGTTGTGAATCGCGATGTACGTAGTTCCACGGCTCGATTCTTTATGTTCATCCTCACTTGTAGTTTCAGATGCTCAACAAGAGGGGGATAAATGCGTGGCCAGCTAGCTTTCAATGGTGTCATTCTGTGCGGCGGAACAGGAACTTTGCGGTTTTCAATTCGGTGTACCCGACTCGTGTCTTTTGCTGGCGTGAAAATAGGCCGTCCCTCTTCATCAATATGCATATCGCGATCCTGGGTGGATTCAAAAGCAGGGGAGAGCGCTAATGGGGTCTGCTCTACCATTGTTTGAGCATCAATCAGAACCTCTTCATCTTGTCCTAGTAGACGTTTAGCATGATCACGCAATTGACAAGTAGAGCACCGAGTACAACTAACCTAAGGTAGGTGGAACTGGCGCTTCCGCCATGACTGTCTCAGCGGACTGCCTTAAAGCTGTGGGTGCAGGCATTGCGGTTTAATGCTGAAGTAAAGAATTATGGATCTGTTTTGGTGGTTGGTTGGATGTAAGGTCCGTTCTCGCAGATTTTCATTTGTATGGAAAAGAAGTGTGGTTATAGTGGGAAATTGTAAAATTTCGGTGCAAACAGAGCAAACAGGTCGGTCCCGCTCAAGTTAGTTGCGGGATGATTTCATGGAAATTTATTCGAGGTCCCGACCAAAGATCCGTCCGGCGCCCGTTATCCTAACTGTATCTCTAGGCATTTCCTCCGTGTGACAACATTTGGACAAACTCCGAGAAGCTACATGCCCCTAGCCTGCCTCAGCAGACTGTCCAGTATGTGACGGTGACCATGTCTGGCAATCTCGGACGCAGGGTGTACACCAACTTCTGGGGAACTACGAATCCATTAATTGGACCCGGGCAGCGAACATGCCGCAAGTCCTTTCTATCAAATACATTCGACCCAGATAGATTTACCTTCGACTGCCTCCAAAGACGAACGGGGGAGGTAACTCAGTTACCTTTGAGGGAAACGACAACACGTTTTATCCCCGCAAACTTTTCTGTATTTGGAGTCTCTCCCAATTCAACTGCACCGAAGACCGGGATCGCTTGTGCTATCTCTGCACAGAAATCAATACCGCTTAGATTTCATCGCTACCATATAACATTTACTGGCATTTTACCACGCCATGGACTGAAGCGGGGTTTCCATACGGACCGAGGTGACTTGGGAAAGACCGAGCTACGGGGAAATAGCCGAAAATCTGACAATGGAACCTACTGCTCTCGCCAAAATACTGAGAATCCAAAGATTAATCTCCGCAATCATGGTCAGGATTCAGAGCAGAAATGGGATGAGATGCACCACAAAGGACAGTTGAACCGCCATTTGATGGGCCGCTTGTCGCACATGCCACATTTGCATAGGCCCACTAAAGAGGAACTTCTGGCTGCTGCAAATGGGTTTTGGTCGCGACTCAAAGTCCGATTCAAGTGGTTCTCAATAAGAAGTGTTAGACCATTCAACCTAGACGAATTGACTGCTTTGTTCTCCTGGGTGCTTTTGGGACATGTGGTTTGGATTGTCCTTGGCACCACAACGTTTTTCTCGTTGCTAATAATTGCGATAAATACAGTGTTTGCTCAAGGTATGTCTGGTGTGAGCAAGTGTGATCATGATCCCCTGCTAATTTTATCAGAAACTCTAGCTGGTTGGATAGGCAACTATTTTACCAAATCTTCTGGTGTAAAGGTTGTGTTTGAATCAGCAATTGTACCCAGGTGGAGAGATGGCGTGATAACCTTCAAGAATGTTTTTGTCTCGAGACGTCCAGGGCAAGGAACAGGACATGTCAGTAAAGGTTCGTCAAAGACTGCTGCCGCAGTAGCTGCAGCTGCAGCTCTCGGCGGTCAGTCTAAACCTGAAATGACCGACCAGCGATCCTTGTCTGATGAAGAGGACACCAACTACACTCATTTTGACGTGTCAATCGAAACAGTCAATGTCACCCTATCTTTCACGAAATGGATTAACGGCAAAGGACTACTCCGTGATGTCGAGGTGCGAGGGATTCGAGGAGTAGTTGATCGCCGATATGTCCATTGGTCAGATGATGATCTTGACCCGAAATCGTATCGACATGAACACAATCCCGGTGACTTTGAGATCGATTCTTTTAAGATGAACGATGTGTTGGTTACCGTATACCAGCCAGATAAATTTAGACCTTTCCCTGTCAGCATTTTCTCCTGTGATTTACCCCAACTGAGGAAGCAGTGGCTGCTCTATGACTTCATGTCGGCCAACATGATGTCAGGATCTTTTGACAACTCCTTGTTCACAATCCATCCCCGGCAGACCCATAGTTTTACTGGAGCGCAGCTTGATAGTGGCACTGACGATGATGGCAAACCTAGCCCGTGGAAAAAACACAGCAGAATTCGGATCGATGGGTTGAACATCGACCATTTAAACCGCGGGGTACAGGGCCCTTTCTCTTGGATACACGAGGGCACGGTCGACATTGTTGCCGACATTATGTTCCCGGCTGAGAATGACGAAGGTCTCGCGAAGGTCATGGCCGACTTCTATGATCGATTAGAAGCGACAGTCTCTTCGAATGGAGCCTTTGACTCAGCATTGCCCAATTTCTCGTCATCTAGTGAAGTCACTTCTGAGGAAGACAGGCGATTTTTAGTCACCGACTTACGTCTCCACTTAAACAACGTCAAAGCAGTCGTTCCCATTTTTACGCGTGATCTGTCATATATCAACAATGCGCTTATACGGCCCATTGTTGCCTATATCAATTCAAGGCGCACTTTCATCCCTGTAAACTGCCGCCTTGTGAAACGAGTCGGTGACTTTGATGGCAGCTGGACCACCTTTGATAGCGGCTTAATGGATGATCTTTCGGCAGCAGTAAGCCCTACTTGATTTTGTTCCTTTTGGGTTCCTCCACTGACATTTAGCAGGTATATGATGCCTTCGCTCGAGATGTAGTTGACGAACAGGCTCGGAAGCGACGTTTTAAGAAAGTCGGCTTCTGGTCACTTCAATTAGCCGCCCAGGCCATTTTCATGGGTATGGCCGGAAATATAGCATAGCATTCACTGTGTTTTAACATACGGTACAAGGAGTTCAAGCTGGATTAGCGGGCTTTCTGGCATATGGGCGTTGGAGAGGAAAAGTGTTTTTGTTTCTGCACCCTCTACTAGTTTATTTTCTCGGAGACGCATAAAAAAGGTGTTTTCGCAATCATGTCTCATTAGATGTCTCTCTGCTCACCAAACTGTCAATCAACCTGACACATTATTGGTCCTTTGCTTGGTCTGGCCAAGTTCATCCAAATAGAAGGAAAGAATCAATATATTACCAAAATACAGTGACCCCTAGGAACTCTTGTGTGGGCTTCATCTTCAATGGTGTCGCGTGCTTTCCGCGACCTGGCTGGGATAGTCTAACGTTTGCTACTTACAAAACAATGCAGAGTATAGGCCCCATTAGTTGTGGGAGACAGAATATGTGCCATATGCACTTTTGAGAGACATGGGCTTTTGACTCAGCTTCTATTACAGCACTTGGACCACTTTGACTACATCACTAATAAAATACTATACGGCGTAAATGCGACAGAGATAGAAGAACGGCGGGAAAAGGATAGATCATATCTTTGCACGATAGTACTCCGTACGTGGTAGACAATTCGTGCTTATGGTCCGTCCCCCTTTTGCGCCCCCGATCCCTTCCCCACTCAGAGTGAGTGTTGTCTCATGGAATATTGGAGCAACCATACGTATGTCAACGTTCTCCAATTCAGGCCTCCTCCCTCTCTAATTTAATGCGTCTAGTCAATTCACGGAATACAAGTCATTTACTGTGCTTAAAATAGGAATGTTGTGTTTTTATCTTGATATGGCGTAAATCTGTATAGACTCGTTGCTCTGGCCCCTGGCCCACTGGCGCTGAAACCCCCAGCCGAACCGTCCGAGTCTAGCGTGGAGTCGCCGTTTGGTTCCGCCTCCCACCCCTCAAAGCGTGGAAACTGGAAGGGGAGCCCCAACTCGTCTAACGAGCCATATCGCAAACCCGGCGGCAAGGCAACGATAATCCTAGTTTCATTCACTTGCCTACAATCCTCTCCAGCCCATGTACATCAAAGCACCCGATCTTAGTTCGCCCATCACACACCGGTGGACTCCATTCCCGCCGACTATTTAGGCTCGCAATTTGACAGACAGGTCTTGCATTCTGAGACTATTACTATTGCTTCCTTTGATGAACCTTCACGATCACCCCTACATACAAGCGTGCACTCCCGGTTATACCAGAAAGCCATCTCCAGTCCATCTCAAATCCCGCTCTCTCCGAGATCATCTATCCAAACATCTCCCTTTCAAAGCCACCCTACGAGCAGCCGCATAACACATGCAACATTCCCGACTCCTCCATCCAATATTCGTTCAGAGCACCTAACACATCAGAAGTAGCAGCCAATTGCCCGCAGTATGGTCTCGAGCAGTATGATATGAACGACAAAATGAACGACACCCGGGCACAGAAAGTCCCAGATCCAGCGGACTTGCATGGATCAAGGATGTCTTCCCCTATTTCACCCGCGAACTCTTTACAATCAACACCCGGAAATCGACCGGGGCAACGTATGATGCCCCGCACATCCTCAATTGACTCGGCAATCTCCTCACTTTCATCCGCTTCGCAGTCACACAAGACTTCTTTTGATGCTAATGCGCTAAGCCAGGCGGATATTGGGAATTTGGTCGCTACTGCAGGATCGGCCGAGGCTGTAATCATACACCTGCTTAAAGAGAAGCATCATGCAGCGTCTCAGAACTCACAACTATGGAGGCTAGTTGATAAGCAGCGAACACTTATTCTGGGTTTGAATCGAGATCTCGAACGTGCCTTGAAGGAAAAGGAACGCTACAGGAAGAGACTCAAGGAAATACAGAGCTCGCCGCCACCACTGCCAGTTGAATCAAAAACGCAGCAACGAGTCACTGCAACTGACAGCATTCCGATCACTCAAGGGACTTCCCAAAAAGATCAACTGCAGTCCCAAGGAGGTCTTTTAAAGCACAACCATTCGAATACTCGGGGGCAAGATTTAACATCACACCAGGCGACCACTGTTGAGAGTCCCCATTCTCCAAGGTTGGATACATTACAAGGCCTTGGTGTTGGCGAGTTGCCCACTGGGCTGGACAATGAATCTGCGGCATCAAATTCCATAGATCATTCTGCTCAGCCCCGTAGAGCACCGAATATCCAGTCGCTGGTCTATACTCGGCAAGAACTAGCAAGAGCGAGCCCAACTACTTCGACAAGCTCTACCATTGACGACCATGCGCCTTGTCAAGGTGAACAAAGAGTGACACATCCGGCTCGAAAAAAACCTCCTGCGCCTTTAAACCTTGGCCTAGGGGATCATACGATGATAGAGAATCCTGTTGTCTCTGCTTCTGATTCTGAATACGAGGATATTTTGACTGCGGATGAGTTGCCAGTGGAACGTGGAAGGAGGAGGACCAGAGACGACGATGATCGGGAACGCGAAGCAGCACTCGCTAGAGACAGGGACACTTTACAGGCCCCTGGCACGCAAGGAAATGATGTTCACAGTTTGATGACGCTCGAGTCCACGCCATACCCCCGGCAAGACATACCACCAGTTAATCATTCCGATTCTCCAGCTTCCAGTCCTGGTATAAAACAAACAGACTCATTTGGAAATTGCCTCGCCATCACTATCCCGAAGAGCCCGGGGTTGCCAGTGAGCCCCAGGCCCGAGGATCGACCTCTTGGTTCTCCTTTACCACGTATGCCTAGGGGAAATACCGGTTCCTTACCTATGTCCCCGGAGAGTAATCTTTCTGCATTCCCTCTTTCGCCCCGTATCGGCAAGTATCAAACCCCTGTCTCTATGAGTACATCTTCTTCGTCGGCTACAACGGCCAACAGTTCGACATCTACTTCAAGGCCCGTTGATACCTTCCCTCGGTCTATTCCGTCAATTGATGCAACCGTTGCAATCGATTTTCCTCAGTCTACATTTGTGAGGAACAATGCTATATATCAGGGTCTGGTTTCAGAGTTATTTCCTGATCTTTTATTGCCTCCAAATGCTCTTCCTTCCATATATGTGAAAGTATCATCATCACGACTTCGACCGTCTAGAAACAGCTATATGACTTCTAAGCCGTTGGAGGAAGAGCCGGTCTTTACATTGGGCATCTTTTCAAGATCTGAAAAGACGGAATTATGGCGCATCGAAAAGGTTATCGCGGCCTTACCTCAACTTGACCAACAGATACAACATCTGTCTTCATTCGGGGGGAGACTACCTGATCGATCTATCTTCAGTGGCCATTCTCCGGCCAAAGTTGATGCAAGACGTGCTGCATTAAACTCCTACTTCGAGGATCTCCTCGATACTCAAATGGATGACAAGGCAGCATTGGTAATATGTCAGTTCCTTACATCTGACGCGATTGAGCCTCGAGATGATGAAATGAGTTTACTGGATGGGAATCAACAAGCGGGGGCCGAGATCATACGTGGCTCGGATGGGAAACCCAGGAAGGAGGGCTATTTAACGAAAAGGGGGAAGAATTTCGGTGGCTGGAAGGCACGATATTTCGTCTTACATGGCCCCGAGCTTAAATATTTCGAATCTCCAGGGGGGCCTCACCTTGGGACCATCAAAATCTATAATGCCCAAATTGGTAAGCAGTCGCAGAGTGCGAGCCATCACAACAACTCTCCCTCTCGTGCTGAAGAAGACTCCGATAATCAATATCGCCACGCCTTTCTCATTCTTGAGCCTAAACGCAAGGACTCGTCGGCCCTTGTTCGCCATGTTTTGTGTGCTGAGAGTGACGAAGAGAGAGATGCTTGGGTCGATGCACTCCTGCAATACGTTGATAGCCAATCCGAAAACGATGGCGTAAATAACATCTCAACATCTCAAATTCCAGGAAAGCAGATCGCTAATACCACTGCCAAATCTAAACTGTTTTCTAGTGGAGGCAAAAAGGCGGGGAAGGGAGCAGATAATTTTGACATGGAGGGCTCTGATGCTGTTCAGGGGTTCTGTTACGATGACGCTGTGCCTGCTGAGCCACCTGTCCTCGGACCATCGTTTGATAAGCAGATCCCTAAATCCCCCATGGTCTCCACGATGCCTCCAGTGGATACGGTAGACACCAACCAAGAGCATGCTCAACTCCCATCTAGACTCATATCTGGGCCCACCAATGGAGCAGTGATACAGGATGCAGGGGCTTGGGGTAACAAGGCTGCTACGAGTGTCAAGGAAAAGAAGCGCAGTATTTGGGGCTTCCGTACGAGATCATCTTTCGACCTTGCTTCCCAGCTTCAGGCCAGCCATGAATCTCAGGTATCTCAGGCTAACAACATTGGAGACAGAAGAGAACTTATCAGGCCAGTTTTTGGTCTGCCTTTGGCTGAAGCTGTTCAGTTCTGTGCACCTTACGGGATCGATGTGGATCTCCCTGCTGTTGTTTATCGTTGTATAGAATACCTCAAGGCCAAGGGAGCTGAGTCGGAAGAAGGCATTTTCCGATTGAGCGGGTCTAATCTTGTTGTTAAAGCGCTAAAGGAGCGGTTCAACACCGAAGGCGATGTGGATTTTCTTGCCGATGACCAGTATCATGATGTGCATGCCGTCGCGTCTCTCTTCAAACAATACCTTCGCGAGCTTCCCACAACGGTACTAACCCGTGAACTCCATTTGGAGTTCTTGCGTGTGCTTGGTAAGCGCGTATTCACAAATATCTGAAGCTCTACTTATTTATTGATCCACAGAACTCCATGAGAAACAACAAAAGATCGCTGCATTCAATCTCCTTGTTCACCGACTTCCAAAGCCAAACTTGGCTTTGCTACGAGCATTGGTCCAGTTTCTAATAATCATTGTTAACAACTCTGATGTTAACAAGATGACAATCCGAAATGTTGGCATTGTTTTCGCTCCTACCCTAAATATCCCCGCGCCAGTTTTCTCAATGTTTCTCACTGAATTCGAGGACATTTTCAATGAGCGGTCAGTCGCTAATTCAGAATTGCTGGAGCGGAGGGTTGACCATTCGGCATCATCTGACGATGGTCGCTACCCCCGCCTCCCGTTGATCTCTGATACCCCTACAATGGGTTATGGCCAAATGTCATTCCGCGAGCATCCAGGTCCTCTCGACGAGCCCAATACGGAGAATTTTACTGGTTCTATCTCAACCCAGCCAAGCTATGACCATTTCACTATTAATGGGCCAGACGAATATAATTATGCCCAGTCAACCTCGCCTTCTACAAACAGAATGTTGTCACCTAACATTGATGGCTCTCGCTCGTCCAAGGCAAAAAGAAGGGAAAGTTCTCTTCTTCTTATGGAATTTAACCATCAAGACTTCCCTACTTCACTCAATGGTGAACACAGTAGGTGATCCCTTCCCCTGTTCTTTGTCGCTTGCAAAGAGCCTCTGTTGACCATTCGAAGTATGAGCTCTAGACATGTCCCGTTTGAGAAGTTATGATGCGGCCAACGAAACCAATGATGTTGCTCAATTACATCGGCCACTTAATATTCATTTTAGGCAAATCATCTTGTCGCCAATTCTCCTTTGTCTTTTTTTAGACCGGGATTTTTCTGTTATCGCTGTGGCTTTAAAACTCCTCCGGCATTGCACCGTATCTATGACCGAGCTCGACGATTCAAACGAATATGATATGACCTCAATAGACCCCCCTCACAATCATTCAAGAAAACATGGGGACGTTAATACCTACTAATTATAATTGGATTGATTGGTTTCTTCTCCAGCGGTCTTTCCAGTCTTTGCTTGTTCTTTGTCCAGAGTCTGCAAAGTAGGATTATTCCTCTGCTTTAACATCAGTTGTACACCCTTTAAAGGACGTTCAATGCTTTTTTTACACTTCGCGAGACGCATGTTCAGGAACTAATATACCCAAGCTTGACGAGTTTATGCTTTGGTTTTGTGTCTACTACACCGATCCCATGCTATGTTTGAAAATTGCAAACACTCTTTGGCCTGTTCCTGTTCTTTCACCTCATATAGCTACATGAACCTAAAAATATTTCTTTGAAAAGTTGCTGTTAATCAATGAACTCATGGAGATTGTGATTGTTTGGTCCTTAATATTACGGGGAATCTTTAAGAAGCAAAGTTAATGGTGAATATAGCCAATATGATGTTTTTATTCGTTGAAACTTGTAGACCCAGGACGAAGTCCTCTTGAGAACGGGAAAAAATGAACTTTAGAAGCTTTTTGACCGTTCGCCTTTCCAGAAGCCCATCACTTCTCCATTTTCTCTAACCCAGTCTCGAAGGCCATCAACCAAAGCCTTTGCCATCCCCTTATTCTTCGATCTTCCATCTGATAGATGAGGGGTCCGGGAAAACCCTGAGCTAGACATGCGCTCGCCTGTAGCATACTCGGAGCCCATGCTGGGCAGAACATTCTCGCCTGCACTGAGACTGACAAAGAGCGCAAAGGGAACAAGCCAGACACAAAGTCCAAAGTAAGATGCAACTTCAGTAAAGGTTGGCATGTCCTCGAAATTGACTTGATACGGTTGACGCCAGCTGTTTGCGGCGCGCGACGAAGGCAATGGCCGGGAAAAGTGGCGGAACCAAAGCCAATGGTTCAAGCCAACAAGAAGACAGGACAAGAGGAAAAGTGGATCCGATAGTTTGACAATTGGGAACCGGCGAAGGTTGCTGGCATAGACGATATGCGAACCAATGCTGAGAGCAGACAAGCCAAAGGGAAATCCGTCAAACACAAGTAGAAGGACCTGAACGAGGATAATACTGTATATCAGCCGGGATAATAGCCGACGCGCAAGGACCGTATGCTCCTCCACAAGCTCTGACAGATAGTAAAGCCCAGATGCTAATAAACAAACGTCAGTCTTCGGGACCGAATGTGCTCAGGAGTGTTAGGACATGATATCCTTTGCGATGAACGAGGGATCCACAGCATCCCGGCGCACAGCGGCATATCGTACCTATCGCCAATGTGAGGAAAGCAAAGCCTATTATAACCCCCAAGTACCCTAGTAAGGGCAGAATCCACATTTCGCAGGAATGAAGGCGTTGTATCCGGTCTGCTATCGGTGGTTTGCAGATGTAATGTACTATGTACGAAATCGGCGGACAACCTTTATCCTTTGGCGTCGTAGGGATAGGAATACAGTCAATTGAATCTCATAACCCGGCACCGATATGATAGCGGAGGTAGCAAGTGCACGACGGAGGGGATATCTTAAGCTTGACACTGAATAATAGGTGGTAGGCGGCACTCCCGTGGAAGACGAAGCGCCCCAAGCCGCACGACACGAGACACATCGACACCTCAGGCTAACAATAACGCCAAGCCCCCGCTCGGGCTGCTTCTCCGTCCGCTGAAAGATTTCGAAACTACTCCGTAGAACTAACTTCTTGCATCTAGTTAGCACTCACTACAGGTAATACCTAAGCAAGCACCAGGCGGGCCACTTCATTCTCACTCTTACACGTGCTGACCCCACTGGCAATTCAACGGCCCTGGCCTGGCCTTTTTGCAAACATGTCACGTCCTGAAGATGTCTTGTAGGTAATATCACTCATAATGAAAATTGATTGAGATCACTAACACTCCCCCAATCTCTGGGGACAAAGGCCTCCGGACCTCTTCTACGATGATAATGAATCTCGTAAATACACAACCTCATCACGTATCCGAAATATTCAATCGAATATGGCTCATCGGGCCCTCGATCTTCTAGATCTTCGTTCTCCATCTCTCATACTTGATATTGGCTGCGGTTCCGGCCTCTCTGGGGAGATTCTTTCGCAGGTGCCTCCCGAACAAGGTGGTCCACACACTTGGGTTGGCATGGACATTTCTCCAAGCATGCTTGATGTTGCACTTCAACGTGGTGTAGAAGGTGACCTGTTTCTCGCTGACATCGGGCAAGGGGTACCATTCCGGCCGGGGACATTCGATGCGGCTATCAGCATCAGTGCTATACAATGGCTTTGCAATGCGGAGACAAGCGACGTTAGTCCTGAAGGTCGTCTGCGTCGCTTCTTTGAAGGTCTCTATGCTAGCTTGCGGCGTGGAGGCCGTGCAGTCTGCCAGTTTTATCCAAAGAACGACGCTCAACGGAGTATGATAAGTGGTGCTGCCATGAAGGCTGGGTTTGGAGCCGGTATTCTAGAAGATGACCCTGGGACAAAAAATAGCAAGCTTTATCTCGTTCTCACGGTTGGTGGGGGTGGCTTACAAGGCGACATCACCGGTATTGTGGACGGCATGAATGATATCGATGTCCTAGATGCCCGGAAAAGGGCCATGGAACGGGGCAAGCAGTCATCAAAAAAGGGAGACAAAACCTGGATCCTACGCAAGAAAGAACAAATGACACGGAAGGGCAAGATTGTTAAAGCAGATTCAAAATACACTGGCAGAAAACGACGCCCTGCTTTTTGATGTCGATCCTTCTATTGAACACCACACAGCAAACTCACGGAGTAGCCAAATTGTTTGCCCCAATAATGAGTATCGACCGCATCGCAAGTGGATCTTCCAGTCATGGCCTCTCAGCACTGGTGAGCTTTTTTTTTTTTTTTTCGCAATCTGAGGTTGACCTTTGCCGGTGAGCGAGGGAACTTCTCAAGAGCAAAATTACGGCCATCTTGGTGTTGCATACATCGGGTATCTCCTTTTTTCCCTTTCCTGACTCTTGGTCGAGTTGTTCCCTGGAACATCCTGGGGAAGCCCATATCTGAAGATCATGGTATAGGAGGCTAAAATCTCCTCTACTGCCAATAGGAACGTACGAGGGTCATCCAGTGGCTGAGGATGGCGCATGGACATGCTTTAAATATCAAACAATGAGTATAATTTCGCACACCTCAGCCTGTCTTTGCCTGACGCCTTGATTCGTTCCACAAGACGCTATTGGTGTTGTTCACGTTATGTATAGTACAAAAAACAGCGATGCTCCATGAGTGTCAAACATGGTCTACAAACAAGGCGAAATGGGTCCAGTAAAGCGGCCTATACAAGCTCTCATAATCATAATTGTAGCAGGTGCCAGAAGTAGAGTGGGGAAACAATTACAAAGCAGCCTCCATCTTGTCAAGAACGGCTCTAGTGAATTCGTGAGTGGTAGCCTGTCCACCCATGTCGCGGGTCCTTGTTTGACTGAAAATTTGCGCGTTAGTAAATGCCAATCATGAATTCAAGATTAATTTCAGAGTATACTACTTACCCCTCACCAATCACATCATAGACGGCCTTCGAGATTCGGTTTGCGTGGTCATCCAAGCCAAGGTGTCGGAGGAGCATAGATCCGGAAAGAATCATAGCGCTAGGGTTCGCTTGATCTTTGCCCTTGATGTCAAGTCCAACATGACGGCAGCCGGGTTCGAACACAGCAACGTCACGCCCCATGTTACAACCAGGGACCACACCCGGGCCGCCGACTAGGGCAGCACCAACGTTGGAGAGAATACCTCCGTACAGGTTGGGCATGACCATCACATCGAACTGCTGAGGCCGCGAAACAGCCTGCATGGAGGCGTTGTCGACGATCATATCGTTGACCTCCAAAGTGGGATAATTCTCCGCGACCTTGTGGAAGGTGCTGCGGAAAAGACCGTCGGCGAGCTTCATGATGTTGGCCTTGTGGATGCAAGTAACCTTCTTCCTGTTATTGGCAAGAGCAAAGCCAAAAGCGAACTTAGCGATGCGCTCGGATTTGGCGCGAGTGATAATCTTCAACGACTCCACAACGCCCTGAACAGACTGATGTTCGAGGCCCGAATATTCACCCTCGGTATTCTCGCGGATGATACACAGATCCACATTTTCATGGCGGGTCTTGTAGCCCGGGATGTTTTTAATGAGAACGATCGAGGCGAAAATATCGAGCTCCTGTCTGAGGGCAACGTTGAAGGACTGGTGGCCAGAGCGCTCAACTGGGGTAAACAATATACCCTTGAGACCCAGCTTGTTGCGCCGCAAGGAGGCAATCGATTCCTTGAAGAGCTCTTCCGAGTGCTTGTTACCAGTGTCCACACCGCTAACATCTACCTGCTCCCATTCAATGGGAACATTGTCGGCCTTGAAGATAGTCTTGACGGACTCGGCAACTTCGGCTCCGATTCCGTCGCCTAGATAACAAAACATAAATGCATTAGCAAGGCCATTATGACAGCTTTATGTGGAGGGAGGAGGGGAGGGATGCATAGGTACCTGGGATGAGAGTAACAGTGTATTTGCCGCCATACTTCGTGGGCTTGAAGATGTCCGACTGCACACTAGCAAAAGCTATTATATAGTCAATGACACGGGATTCCCCTGGCTACGAGGCAGCTATTTGCAGATTAAGGTCAACGCACATCTTGCCGGAATAGAGGAGCGGGCAAAGGAGGTCGGCACCGCAACGCGACGGAGGAGGGACTACCGCACAAACTCGCGTTAGTAGACAGGAAGACACAGAAGATCAGGCCCTGTTGAAGGTAGGGTTATGTATATAGGCAAGCCAATAGAGCAACTCGGGGAGCTTCGTTGCCAGCCAGGGAAGTGGTGGATGTAGCAGGCGGCAATGGCAAAGAAAGGAGAAGCGAATAAATGAATCGATTGATCAGTCGGCAAAGAACCAGAATAATCCACTTACCTGGGCAGGCTGCGCCGTCCTCAGGGAAAACATTTTGGTTGAACAATTAAGTGGCTAAAGACAATAAGAATTTGGGAACAAGAAATGAGAGGGATATTCCAAAAACGTACGGACTACCGGGGCGGGCGGGGAAGAGGAGAGTGGAAGACAAAGACGGAGACGGCGACGGACAAGAAAAGAAAGGTGAGAGCGAAAGACGAGAGAAGCCAGCCATGCACAAGACACCGGAAAAAACGGCGGATCGTCTCGGCATCCATCCACTAGTCCGGACGAAGTACTAGTCTAGTGACACCGTCTTGTTGGAGACACGGGCCGATCTTATCTCCCAGGCATAAATCATTATTCCGTCACAGTACGAAGTACACCTTACTACTTCTCAACCACATGATATCATTATTCTCTACTTCAGATCTTACAATATAATGATCGGGAATAAAAATTTTTATCACGGATACTGACTGTGTGAAAACAAATCTTAGAAGATGGGAGGGGGTCCGCTATAGATCAGATAAACCAGGTATGAAAGAGTTACTTCTCTACCTACCGTACTCCATATCGGTCCCGGTTATCTGGCCCGTAAGTTCCGCTGGTTTTACCCCCTTGAGGGAATACTCTTTGTTCATGGCCGCAACTTGCTTAACCTGTAATAAAAATTCGAGGCTTATTGATGGCTCCATTCGGCCAGGATTGTCTAATTGACAACTGTGGTCACCACACGGAGTCCATAAAGATCTCAGGCTTATTCAGGTACGGATCCAGATATTCCACGCCCGGTGGAGGATTGGGGGAAAGGAAATGGACAGAGAAAAGAGTCTAGATACTTTGTGTCTCTTTCACTTTGCCTCTCCCCCCGGTCATGCCCTTTTCGTCCAGTGTTCGAAGTTCAAACGCTCACTCGGGTACTGCGAATCGGATTTGATGTCTTGTCCCGTGCCGGGTTATTGATGGATGACTCCATAGGATGACTCTCTGTCTTTTCTTTTCATCTGAATCCATCAGAGATACAGTTTCTATTGGCTTTATTGATTGCTGTGTTATCACTTGCTAATTGATGCTCGATCCGTCGTTCTATCACGCCTTCTTGCTCTCGGTCCCCTTAGAAGGGCTTTTGATCGACATGAATAGACAAATCTGTCTCTTTGACGCATGCTATGCTAGCCTTCTCCGGGCTTCATGTTGGACCTGTCCAGGCATGTATATAAGGAGCTAAGTCCTCTAAGGCCATGGAAGATTAGAAAATATTACCTCCAACCCACAGAAAACAATTTGTCTGATCAAACTATCTTTCAAAGTTGCTCTTTTTCCACCGCAAAAATGAAGCTTGTTTCTCTTGTTCTTGCCGCTCTTGCTGCCACCACTGTGCAAGCTGGCGCTATGCAGAGATGGTGTGTCCTTCCCGGTCAGCCATGTAATAAGATGAAACGCGCGGCCGATGTTAGTGTGGAAGTCAAGCGCTCAGCGGATGCTTTGGCCGAGGCCATGGCTGATGCCTCTCCCGAAACATTGCAAAGATGGTGTGTCTTGCCCGGTCAGCCATGCAACAAAATCAAACGGGCTGCGGAAGCTGTTAGCGAAGTCAAACGTTCGGCCGATGCTCTTGCGGAGGCCATGGCTGCTATCGATGAGGAATACACCGAATAAACCGATCCACGGGCTCTATTTATCTGTATCTCTCTTTGTTTGCACATTGCCAGTCTATCTTCTTGGTTCTTTACCTTGAGATTTTTCTTTTCTTTCGACGTTGATATACCAGCACTTTCTGACACTTATCTTGACCATTACGAAGGCCTACGAGAGATGAACTAAGAGCAAGACTCGCGGAGCAGGTGTTGGATATCGACAAATCACTCTTTTCAGCAGTATATTTACTGCGCAAAGTTTCTCAGATGTTGACAACTACATCTTTGCAATTACACCCTTGTCTTTGGGTCTCAAAATCAGTGGAATATTTATGTCGAAAAATATGCAAAGATTGGGCTTCGAACGATGTGGGTGAGTAGTGAAACATTAAGGGGAAAGGATGGGAGGAGGGAAGGGGAATCGAACGGGCGTAGTCATGTCATCACTCATCTGAAAACCAGAAACCTCTATATATATATCTATACACACATATGTTGATTTGTTTATCTACGGAGTACACAACATTCAAATGTATAGGCCGACACAACCCGGCATCTTTATTCTTCTATATACATTTTCAATGTGTAATATTTGCATCATGTCGGTGGGCATTTCTCCCAGTAAGAACCACATTAGTGATAAACAGGGGCGTGTAAAATAAAAATCACTTGGTCATGGCATGGGTTAACCTGTCTAAGAAATCCACCCTTGAACCCAGATTGGCCTTGCCAATAAGAGTTAATGGGCCTATCTTTAGTTCCATTTATTATGATGCGGTAGACCACAATGGGAGTGACGTTCCATCTCCTCGAACAGTCCATACTGATACTCCATCGAGCCTGATTGTACAGATTCCCACCATCCCCGACTCTGAGCATAGTGATAAACTGGGTCGGTTGCAAGTCTGCGAGGTCGCCCACTTGTAGGCTCATTTATTGGATGCATGGCCTGTGGCGCAGAAAGTACATTGTTTTCCCGAGCCTCATATCCATTGACCATATAGGGCTCAGCATACGGCAGTGAATCATCCACATTTTTGTGGCCACTGGATGCAGGAGTCCGATATGATTGATATGGAGCTTCTGCCATAGTGCTAACGCCAGACGATGCTTCAAGCTTTGGCAGGCTGTCCCCGATGATGTCATGATTTGGCTCATAGCGATGTTCTGGAGAGATCTGCCAAATTTGGATGAGCCGTGACCTTTGTTCCGGTATTGCACCCTCAAAAAGCTCCAATTGTTGCAATGAAAGAGATGAAGGGTCAATTTTGTGCTGCCTGAGTATATCGGTGCCTTCGGTGTGCATACGGAAATCCTTTGCCAAGGGATCTGCCGTAGCCATCTGGCGAGCTATATGTGCAGAGTGGTGATAGTGCTGTGTGATGCTATACATTGCCGGGGAGCTATGAGGGCAACATTTCTCCCGATCTTCAGAAGACAACGGCAACCCTATATTCATACTCTTGTCAAAGAGTATTGCAAGATCGTCATGTAAATGGACAGTACTTTCAGTTGCCGATAAACCACACTGCATAGCCCTCTAGTCAGGAAACCAGCGAAAGAACAGACTAGATGATAACGAAATATCTACCTGGCTGCAGTATGGATTCTCGACAAATGCTCCAAGCGCATTTGAGACAGCCGTCGCCTGCCCGCAAAATGAACAGTGATGCAATATAGACGAGTCCATGCCTTAGAAGCCTCGGAAACCTGATTGGATCAAGAAGGTTCGCCGATGGATGTCGGGTTTATTAGCTCTTTAGGGTAGAAGATGTCACCGAGGAAATGATAAGGGAAGAGCTGAAAGTTGACTCGCTGGCCACTAGTAAACAAACCTTGTAAAAAGGAGGGCCCAAAGACAAGGATACAGAACTGGATAGCGCTGCTGCGTGGGAAATGGTTGACTAGGAATATATGGCGCACGTTGGTGGGGGGCTAAGAAGGGAAAGATATCATAGACACCGTCGATGCCCAAAGCACTAACAGAACAGGGTTGGGCAGTACAAAAGAACCATCAATACTGAGGGGCTGCCTCCGTCCGCACGTAGAGCTCCGATCCACCTGGTGGCCCATTGGACGCACCCAGGTTTTTCCCATCAGGCGTAAATAGTCAATAATAAGTTTAGAAATCCCATATCCATGTGTAGTTGAGCATCAGTGCAGAGTATTATACAATGATTGGACTGGACTTAAAATCTTCTTCCTGCAAACACGGAGACTGACGATAGTAGAGACATTCGACATCCATACAGGTGTAAATTCATCATACATATACATAGGAAAGCACATAAACCAGTGCCGTCAACAACGGCTGAAATCACCTGACTTCTCCGGGCAGCTAACAATTACTACTAAGCAGGACTACTCCGGACTCCGGAGTCTGGACTAGTTCGCAGTAGCTGAGTGGATGATGCGCCTGCCCCAGGCACTACCCTACCTACGCGTTCCTACCACCTACCTACCATTACATCTCGCCTGCTTTTTATCAGAACCCTGAGAATTTCCCAATTTTTTTTCAGTCAAACATCCTCCCATCACCTCATTCCTGCCAGGTCACCCAGTTCGTCAGTCCTACCCTCGAGACTCTAAAATCGTGTCAAACCCCTCTCTACAGCCATGGTTTGTTTGAGCTGTTTCTCAAGCTGGGAGCCCTCATAGCTAATATTGCCACATCCAGACGTCCATCGGTACTGGCTATGATCTTTCTAACTCGGTATTCTCTCCCGATGGTCGCAACTTCCAGGTATTACCTCTGTCTCCCCAGAGAAGATAATAAGTACAGGCTATTGACAGCTCATGCTAGGTCGAATATGCTGTTAAAGCCGTCGAGAACGGAGGAACGGCCATTGGGATAAGGTGCAAAGATGGTGTAGTACTGGCGGTAGAAAAGATCATCACTAGCAAGCTGCTGAAGCCTGGTGCCAACAAGAGAACAGCGACCGTTGATCGTCACGTTGGTATTGTAAGGCCCGCCAAACTGCATCGTTATTTAACAGCTCTTTGGATTGCCCTGGATTAATAATTCGCACTAACATTTGAACGTTGCCACTACAGGTTTCAGCTGGATTGGTCCCTGACGGTCGGCATTTTGTTTCCCGGGCTCGCGACGAAGCTTCTTCATGGAGAAGTGTCTACAAAGGACCAATTCCGGTTTCCGCGCTAGCAAACCGACTCGGCAGCTATGTGCAGGCTTACACGCTTTATTCCAGTGTGCGGCCTTTTGGGGTGACTGCAATTGTCGGAGGCTGGGACTCTGAAGCTGAGCTTGCTGTCGACGGACAAGTCGGAAGTGGCCCTGAATCAGGCTCCGGTGGCAAGATGGAAGGAGCTAAAACCGGGGGTCCGGGTCTATACATGATTGAGCCAAGCGGTCTGTATTGGGTAGGTTACTGTGAGAAGTGTACTTGGTTATGTTTAAGGCTGATGTTATTTCAGGGCTACTATGGTGCTGCCACTGGGAAAGGGAGACAAGCAGCTAAAGCCGAGCTTGAAAAGCTAGATCTAAGCTCCGGAACTCTGAGTCTTGTTGATGGTGTGAAGGAAGCGGCTCGGATCATTTACGTGGCCCACGAAGACAGCAAGGACAAGGAATTCGAGTTGGAAATGACTTGGATCAGCTCGTTAAACGGCCCCACAAATGGAAGACATGAAGAGGTGCCTAAGGAACTTCTCGAGGAGGCGGAGCGGGCGGCGAAAAGAGCATTAGAAGGAGAGGACGAGGAAGAGGATGCAAACAAGGATGTCAATGATAGCGAGCGGATGGAAGAATAAAGCTGCAAATTTAGAAAGCATATATGAGACCTGGTTTTGAGGTTGAGACTCTTTGCAGTTTTGCTTAGTCGCGGCTCAACTTTGTTTTCTTTTATATTTTTCACCCAATGAATTTATGCAACATCAGATCCCATCAAATGACGACTAACAAATTGAAATGAGTAGATATTTCTAAGACGGACAGATATTGACCTAAGGGAAATGGGCAATCTTATTTAAACGACTTTACCATCAGCCCAGTCTCTTCTCTTTGCTCCAAGTTCCACTGCAGCATTTCCCCAGTCTTCTCCGTGGTTGTGCATTCCCTTCTGACCCAACCCGGCCCTTTCCAGGCCTTGCTCCTCGGTCAAAACAGTAAGTACACCGAATATAACGGGTACTCCGGTATCTAGCTGAACACGCATCAATCCGTGCGAGACAGCGTCTGCGATGTATTCAAAATGCATAGTTTCACCTTTTATCAAAACGCCTACTGCGATTATTGCATCGAAGGGCCTAGGTGCATCCAATGCGGGCGACTGCGAAGACGTCTTACTGAGGTCGGTAGTAGAAGACGACAGCAAATCTGTGGCGCTGATGCCCTGAGTAGAGGTTGAACTCCTCGCAGCTTCAATCTGGGAGGCTGCATAGATCCTAGTGGGGTACATAATTTAGTTAGGTCCATTATCAAGCGAATACAGGGAACTTGGGGAGGGTGAAAAGCGATCTACATACCGTTGCACGGCAAATGGTAGCTCATAACTGCCTGGAATGGTGTGCACCGCAATATTGTCTTCGGAAACACCGGCCGATAAAAGGCTTTTTTTGGCTCCATCCACAAGAGGGCCAATTATGCCCATGTTCCATCTCGCATGGACTATCGCAATGCGCAGCCCGGAGCCTGTAGAGAACAATGTTAACCCAACGACGGGTCGAATACAGGATGTTTAAAAGAAGCCCTCACCGGAAAAACTTTGGACAGCTCCCGGTCCTTTTATGGATGCCATCGTGTTCAAATTCCTGAAATTTCCAATTAAGTCTGTCGGGAGAGGTAACGAGAAGAGTTGTGCCAGAGGTCAAGGTATTCTAGCAATGTATGGAGGGGTATGCAAGTTGTACGTCGATATTCCGGAACAAAGTGGGGAAATAAACTCCACCCCGCGAGCGCGCACCAGCCATGACTACTACCAGTACAAGCCATCCGTCTAGCCACCTAATTAGTTACATCAAAATCCACCAGAATACTACGGCTTAGTTCATAAAATGCACTACTATTGACTAGTTTCTTCGCGCCTACATCTTGCATCTGTATACAAATGCTATATATCCCGGGATTTAATTACATACTCTACGGGGTACACTGTTGTTGAACGCGGATTATCTGCTATCATGCAGCCCAGAGATGCCCATTCATAGCTGGACGTACGGGAATTCTTACCTCCAGCAGAATACTATTGATTTTTCTGTTAACAGTCCTACCTAGTACAGAAGATATGACCAGGCTTCAAGTGCCAATGAAAAATATGCCAGGGCAAAGACAACGTGAAACGGATTAAACTGAGGGCGGGAATACGGAGCAAGGAAATTGGAGATTACAAAGACTAGAGCTAGCACACCCTTGTCAATATAAAAAAAAAAAGTGAACTGTGCTAAGTAGCTTCAAAGGGCTTTCTGTCATGGATCTATCCTTGGCCTGTAGGTGCTGTGTGCAGTCGCAGTCTACTCGACAGTAACCGACTTCGCGAGATTACGAGGGAAATCAACATTGAGACCCTCTCCCACAGCAAGCCAGTAGGAGATCAACTGAAGTGGAATAACGTTCAAGAGACCTTGAAGGCAATCCACTGTTTTGGGTACTTCAATCTTCTCGGTCTGGGCGGACGAGAACTCGGGATCATCATAGTTGCAAATTACGATAGGACGGCCTCCACGAGCAATCACTACTAGACAGTTAGCAAATAAAAGCCAAAGACCAAGGGAAAATGGGAATAGACTAGCCTTGTTGATAAGCGTTCAAGGACTTCGTGAAAATATTATCCCGTGTAAGGATCATGATGATCGGCAAGTTCTCATCGACAAGAGCGAGAACACCATGTTTCAGTTCGCCTGACATAACGGCCTCGCAATGGAGGTAAGAGATCTCCTTGATCTTGAGTGCACCTATAAAACCATCAGCGATCGAAAACTGTTAGGAATAGTATCATTTGCTGACCTTCAAGGGCCGTAGGGAACTGGCCACCTCTGCCCAGCAAAAGCAAGCTCTTTTGGTTCTTGAAGAACTTGGCACACATCTGCTTGATAGGGTCGTTGAGTTTCAAAATCTCGCGGAATTGTTCCGAGATCTTAGCTAGGCCCTCCATGATTTCCTCGCGTCTCTTCTGCTTCGATGCTCGATCTTCGCTAAGAGAAAGTGCAAACATGACCATAGCCACAAACTGGGATGTGTATGCCTTTGTAGAAGCAACACCAATTTCTGGACCCGCATTGATGTGCACACCACAATGGGTCAAGAGGGAAATGGAAGAGCCGACGACATTGACAACGCCAACAGTTAGGGCTCCGCGCTCGAGGCAATACCGGAGGGCCATAAGGGAGTCGGCTGTCTCGCCCGATTGAGAAACAAAGACACATGTGTCGTCGCGGAACACGGGCGCCTGTCTATCTAAGAAATCCGAGGCAAGTTCTACCGAGATAGGTATCTCGGTTAGCTCTTCGAAAACACCGCGCACAGCCATACATGAGTGATAGCTAGTTCCACAGGCCACAAAAATAATTCTTCTGCACCGACGGATGGTGGAGATATACTGCCGGAGCCCACCAAGTGTGACTTGCTTGTTTGCGACATCCAGTCGACCTCTCATGGTATTAACCACGGACTCGGGCTGCTCGAAAATTTCCTTTTGCATGAAATGATCAAACTTTCCCTTCATGATCTCCTGTAGCTCCAGCTCGATGGTCTGAATGGCGCGAACATTGGATGTGCCATCATCCTTCGTCAACCGATGAATGTTGAGCTGCCCCTCGTGGATATGGGCGATATCGTCATCTTCAAGGTAAAGAACCTTTTTGGTGTGCTCAACAATTGCCGATGGGTCAGACGACAGGAAAAACTCTGCCGGTTGAGGAACACCATCATCTGAGAGAAAAGCACGAGACTGAGAGCGGTGCAAGAGCGACTTATCAGGAGGTGCGAGCAATCCAGTAGCAGACTTTTTCATGGCCACGTTCTGAGATGCCTGTTCCGCGGGCAGAGCACCGTCTTCTGAATACTCGACATCCACAAAGTCCACCTTCATTTTTCTCGAGGTTCTCACACCAATTACAAGCGGGGAACCCTTTCGAGCCGCAATAACTTCATGAGGGAAATGCACGGACTTGATAAGAAGACCGAAGGCACCCTCAAGCTCTTTTACAACTGCCTTAGCCAGAACTGTAAAATCGATATCTGGCTGCTGGTCATACAAATACTTTGTAAGCTTGGCAATGCACTCAGTGTCTGTCTCGGTCTCGAAGCGAAATCCCTTGGTCTCCAACAAGGCCTTCAGCTCTTTGTAATTGGTGATGATTCCATTGTGGACAATCGAGAATTCCCAGTTAACGTCGGATCTATTCAAAGAATCTTTAGCCCCGCATGAATCATCGGAATATATAGAACTTCAAGAAAAACCATTTGTTGCAGTTAACTCACCTGTGAGGGTGGCAGTTCAGACGAGAAGGAGTCCCGTGGGTAGCCCAACGCGTGTGAGAGATACCAGCGTGGGACTCGAAGGTCTTGGTAAGGTCGGGCTTGGACTCTTCAATGAGCTCCTTCAATTTGGCAACCTTGCCGACTTCTTTAAAGGCACAGACCACATTTTTTTTATCACCATCCACTGCAAGTCCGGCGGAGTCATAACCACGGTACTCGAGCCTTGAAAGCCCTGGTGATTGTTAAAGGATTGTGGTTAAATACAATGATGGTCTATGGTCTCGGGGATTATGGCATGACTTATGAAAGTGTAGACTCACCATTAAGCAAAGTATCGAGGATGAATTTGCGGTCCCTCTCAACAAGGTAGTTGATGTAGCCGAAAATGCCACTAGGGAAGCATTAGACTACCAGAAACATGAGCGTACCCTATACAGTCAGACTTACCACATTATCAATACTTTCAATGAAGAGGTATTAGGAAAAGGTTAATATTCAAAGTTGGAGGTGAAGAATTTGTCGTCTCTCAATCGTCACAGAATACACCGTATTTATATGACGAATGGCGGGTCAACTATGTAGAACAACAGTATTGACGAAGATAGAAGAGGGGTTGTATGATAAAAAAATAAGTGGCTACAGTAAATAGGGTTGCTTCACACAATTCGTGTAGGGGTGAGAGAGCCAGGGAGGATGATAAAAGGAGGAGCAAAATAAAGGGCTGAGAGGTAGGTAGTTAACTAGGATCAACAAACAATGAAAGGCTAAAAAGGAGGGGGAGCTGTTATGTTTTATGTTGCAGGATCGACCCACCTTGACACACGGACCAGGGAAGCTGCTATAGGCACTCCAGGGCACAACCATTCATCAAATAAGGAAGCAGCCAGTAAGCCCACCCTGCGCCTCACACAATCTATTGGTATGTTTCACCCGTGACTCGACTCAGAAGACCATCCATCCCTCATCCAAGGTATGGAAGAAAAATATAGTACTAGCTCATACTAGTAATAAGTTTCCCCCCTCCTGTAAGATCAAAAAAATGCTCCACTTTTTCCTATTATTAGTCACATTACCATACTACTTTGTCTGATGCCATGGGTTTGGTTGAGTGACGAGCAGAAGCTTCTAAACATAGGTTTCTAATAATAGTCCGAAGAGTTTGTATAACGTACATATTATTATTAACACTGATGGTGTGTCACAATAGGCAAGATACTTTGAGGATAGTCGGTTTGTATATGACTGCATTGGTATCTGTTGATATGAATTCACTCGGAGTTGAATAAAGTAGGTACCTACCTGGGTACTTACCTGGGTACGTAGGTACCAGAGGTAGGTAGGAAAGGACAGTTGAGGTTTCAATGTGGATACAGTACGGAGTACGAAGAGTCATGGACCTGAAGGTCGCACAACTAGGTACCTTACGGTACCTACCTAGGTAATAGCTACCTACCTAGGTAACATGGTTGGTCAAGCTGTAGGTACTCGTATTTTTGAGGATTTGTTTTGCATCGGGATATCAGTAAAAAAAGGCCAGGACTTCATAGTGAGAATACTACATATATGATGCTTATGGTGATTTTTGGAAACTTCTAGAATAGAGAAAGGGGGCATAATAAGCTACAGTGCTTGTATCTCTTCCTGATGATGCTTACGTAGCACTTCTCCATAAGAAACCATGGGAAACTGAAACAGAAGTTGAGGCTCCCCTTTTCTCGATTAAAAACTGGTCCGATAAATTAATTCCCCGCCACAATCAAACATCGGAGACCCTGGTCACTAACCTCTTGCATCAGCGATGCCTCTCTCCCCTCATCTCTTCATTTTCCTTTTTTGAAGGGAAAAAAAAGGAAGAAAATAATCACTATTAACAAATGCGTCCAACTTGTGAAAAAAGAGTCATTATTAGAATGCCCTCTAGCTTGTCTAAATACTAATCTAAACCTATATTAAAATATGCATAGCTATAGGCAGCTATTAAATATCATTGGCCGTAACACCTAGGTGGCGAGATAAACCCTCGTGACTTAAAAAGAAAGAAAACATATGCACATAAAGTATTCTCTGTACATCCTTATTATATATTATAGAAAGTAAGGGGTAGGTAGAGGGTACATATATACTAGACCACACAGCAAAATCATTATATCTCAGAGCTTATTGAAACTTTACAAAACCTGAGTGCTTTATAGCTCCCAGACTTAGCACAGTATATAATAATCAATATTCTATACTTTTCATGGTAATAGAGTGGTGTGATACCTTACCGAGGAACCACCTGGGTAGAGAGTAGTAGGCATGTAGGAGGTCTCACTATCCCATCAACCGACGACTGCAATCATTTTAATGTGCTTTAGTCGTAGTTAGACATGTAAGATACATTATCAGGCGGCGGAATCACTTTTCTGCAAGAGTAACCAGTCAAAATGACTGCAATTACCGGTCAACATCTAAGGTATCTACTGGGTAAAGTATTGTCGGCGGCCGCCGGGGCTTGGGCGCTCCGGGTCACGTGCCTCCACCTCGCCTACAAGAGCTGCGTGGGCCACGATCCTACAGTATAATACAACCACCTTTCTCCTTATCTTACAAGATTTATAGATCCTGAGCCGAGAGTATTAATCTATATAATTTAGATAGTCTCCAGCTTTAAAAATATAATATTATAATTTAAAATTATTTATTCTTTATTTTTTATATTTTAATATATTTCTGTATTTCTATATAGAGTGGTTATACCTGAGTGTTATATCTTAACCTAACCTTAACTGTAATCTGACAGTCAAATTAAGATATAAAAATCCTCTTAACTGTATAATTATAAATAGATTATAATTAAAAAATTAATAATTTATAGAAATATTTTATAGAAATAATAGATTAATAATAATATATTTTAATTATTATAATATTAGAATAAAATATTAATTAAATTAATTAGTAGTTATAAATTTTTTTTATTTTTTAATTAATAATTAATAATTAGTTGTCTAGAAAATTTTATATTAAATTTATATAAATAATATTATAAGTTTATATAAATAATATTATAAATTTATATAAATAATATTATAAATTTATATAAATAATATTATAAATTTAAATATGATTAAATTAAATTACTAAAAAATATATATAAATTATTATATAAATTATTTTTTATATTATTATTATTAATAGTTATAATATTATTAAATTAATAAAAATTTAATTTTTTTTACTAATAATATTTTCTTTTTAGAATTATTATTAAAATTATTTATATTTATATTATTTTACTATAAAATGTTATTATTAATTTATTATTTTTTTAATTTTTAATTATAAATATAATAAAATTTAGAATAAAAATATTAAAAATATTTTAATATTTTTTAATAATAATAAAATAATTAATTATCATGTGCTAGAGTTTATTAAGGTTATATACTTAAAACCCCAGAGTAGACTGGTTATTCTTAACCGTCCAGGTTAAATACTGAACTTTTAAAATAGATATTAAAAAAGTATCTTAATAAACTTATATATTTTCAATTTATATTTAAATACTGATATTATATATATTGTGATAGGATCTACTTGTCAGGGTAGAAAGCCTGTCGACTAGGTAAGGAATCAACCACTAAACAGAATAGATTTGTCTAATAATAACAAAGGTAGCCTATATCCATAAAATAGACTAATTCTTAAGGGATCAGTAGTCTTCTGTAAAGGAATCAGTACCTTTTAAATATTAAGAAAATATAGAACTGCTATTAATAATCTTATAACTTCTATTATTACTATAATATATTATTCTGAGGGCTGTTACTATAATAGCTAGACTATTTTATTATAAATAGCACCCTTTTTTACTGGGACGAGCCACCTGGCTCGAGTATTAGAAATAATCTTATATATTTCTGATTCAGAATAGCAGAAATTTAATAATAAAAAGTAGGAGACCTGCAGGATATATAATACAGATAAAATTATATACTGTATCTGTATAGATTTACCAGTATTTAGATATATTTATACTAGTAGAGTCTTAAAAAGAAGAAATAAACAGAGAATCTTTTATATATTCTTCTTCTTTTTTTTTTTTTATCTCCTTCTTTATTATACAGATATTATTTCCTTTTTTTTTTATTATTATTTTATTTGTTATTTACTTTTATTATATTAGTTGTTTACTGTTCTTATTATCTCTTATTTTTTCTTAGCAGTTAAGTATCTAATTATATCTATTATATTCCTAAATTATTAGTAGATTATATAAGATTTATTATTCTTGTTTCTTATACCGGGCAGAGGATTAAGTCAGTATTATTACTGCCGTGTAAATATAGCTAAGAAGATATGAGTACTGGAATCCGCACGCAAAACAGTAATTAAACTATACTGACTATAGTATATATACTGTCTTTATACTTCTGTAAAGTATTTTAAATCTGAAAATATAAAAGTATTTAAGATTAACTATATTCTTGATAGAGAAGAATCTATCCTGTATTAACAGTATTATAGCTGCTGAGGCGGTTATAAAATAGTAGAGATTTATAGATCTTTTTAATATATTTTAGCTAATATATTTAGATACCTGCTGGTATACTTAGAAATACTACTGAACTAGTCAAGCTTCTAGAATAGTACTATATATACTTTTTTTCTATAGAGAATAAGAATAAAATAGTTACTAATTTTAATAAGAAAATTCTTTATACTGTTAATAAATATATAGTATATTTTATTAAGATTTTTATTTAAATAATAATTATTTATTATTAATACTATAGTTTTTTAGTAGCACAGAAATCAGTATATAAAAAAAATCTGGTTAGAGATTATTATATTGATATTTTACTAGTATTATACTATAAACTATAAAGTATATCTGGCCCGGTATTATAAGATTATAAGAGTAGATATTAAGAAACTATATCTTATATTTAGTAATACCGGCTTTATTTTATAGACTTCAGCGAAGCAGTTATTTAAAACTAGTATTTTAACCGCAGTTAGCCTGTAATTCAGCAGCGATCAGCTGGATAATATCCTTACTTAAATATTTAAAAGATTTCCAGTAGCTTTAGGGGATCTGTAAAGATAGCTTATATCTAATTTATAACTGTATTAGTACTGAATAGCAGTAGATTATAATTATTAATATATATAAATATAACCTGTTACTTTATAACAGTATTTAAAATATATTTATTAATATATTAATAAAATATTATCTAATTAATTTATTATTAACAGCTGGGTATGCTTCTGTAGACTATCTAATAATATTTTACTAAATTTTTTTCAGTTATTATAGTTTCTGAAGTATTCTCTAATAATTTTTAATATTTTTTTATATATTTACTATATTTTTATTAGAAATTTATTAATTATATTTACTTAGCTATTTTTTTTATTTAATTAGATAGTAGTTTTAGCTGTTATAATATTAGTAGTCTTTAACTTTCTTAATTTTCTATTTATTTTTATTATCTAGCTCCGGTATTAGAAGCAGTTTTTTATAATCTCTTCTAGTATTTTACAGTTCTAATAAGAAAATATAGAATATATTATAAATTTATTTATATTTTTTAAATAAATATAAATAATATATCTGAGATTTAATATATTTAAGAATCTGAAAAAGTTCTATAAACTTCAGAGCTAATTTTTTTAACTCTTTAAACTGTAAGTTCTAGATTAATAGCTTTACTAAATCTCTTTTTTTAAAGAAGAATAGTCTTTTATATTTATTATAGTATTTTTTTTATTTTTTTATAATTATTTATTATATTTTTTATAATTATTTTTTTATTTTTCTAAACTTCTTAATCTTATCCTGTACAGCTGGGATCTCTTACTATTAAAAATTATTCTTAATTCTAAAATAAAAGTCTGGTAAATAGCTATATAAAATATTATAAAGTAATAAGCCTGTAATTATATTATTTATATTATTATAAGTAAATTAAATAATTAGTAATATTACCGGCCAGTTAGTATTAAATTAGCTGGAGTAGTATTAAAGATAATATTTAAAGATTTAGTTTATCTATTCTGTTTAGCTATCAGTTTAAGAGTAGAATACTATTAAAAGCTTTAAAATTATATAGATATTATAGACTAAATTTAATCAGAATTTACTTATAAAGATTAATTCTTAATTAGATATAATATCTATTAGAGATCTGAAAATAAGTTTAATTTATTTATAAAATAATTCGGTAAGATCTAGAGCAGTTATTATAGATAGAATAGTAAAAAAAAGATAATATTTTAAAAATTAATTAATAATAATAAGAATAATATTAATAATTTTTCTATATTAAATAACCGGAGATAGTCCTGTAATAAAGTTTATTACTAATTCAGTAAATAGACAGGATAGAATTAGTAGTAATTTAAGACTACTATATAATTAATACTTTAGAGCAGTATTATCTTAATATATTAAGTAAATTTAGATATATTTAATTATATTATAATATAATCTGTTCTAATAGAACTTTCTTTATAGAAGTATTTTTATTTATATTTTTCTGAAATATCCTGCTAATAGATTATTATAATATAGATAAATAAGTATTTAGTATAATATCTCAGAGGATAGAATATAATAGCAGTCTTTAAAATATAAATAATCTATAGTTTTAATTATTTAATACTTTTAGTCTGGTTATCTTTACTGAACAGCAGCTTTTTACTATTATATCTCTAGATCTTTATTCTATAAATATAAGATTATCTCTTAGAGCTCAGAATTATATATATCTGAGTATAGAACTTCTACAGTATATACCTGTAATACTATAGATTAAAAAATAAATTTTTCTTAAAATAAGTTTTTTCAAGCAGCCCAGTCAGCTGTTTCTATACCGGCTTAACTATTAGAATCTTTTAAGCTTAATATAATACAGGTATCGAATCCAGAGTAATCTTATATATCTTAAGATTTAAACTAGGATTTCTTTTTAATTAAGTTTTTTATTATCAGGAATAATATATTTATAAATTACTTTTAAATCAGAGTTAATAATTTCTTTTAAGAAGCAGGCTCTATCTAGAATCCAGAAAGTATTCTAGAGAATCTATTTATTAGATTTAATTTTTCTGTTTTATATTTAATAATAAAATTATAAAAGATTAGACTTATAAGCTATTAAGCTTATCTTTTATTAATCCTGGTTTAATATATAAAGAATTATAAGTTTAAATAGTTAGATAAAACTTTAATTATCTGAGAAGTATCTTCAAAATACTGTTATTATTATTTAAAGAAATAAATAATAGTAAATAGCTCTTAATCTAGAGTAGTATAGTTTAATTTAGTACCGGAGAATTTATAAGATCAGAAAGTAACTAAATAAAATATATTCTTATTATCAGATTAGAATAGAATACTACTTATTTCTTTTTTTAATATATTAGTTTCTAAATATTAGGATTTTATAGAATTAAAGTATATCAGTAGAGATATATACTGAAAGATAATAATTAAACAGTAAAAAGTAAGCTGCTTATATAGATTTAGACAGATTTTTCCAGATTTTTAACTGTTAACTGCTCTACAAAGTAGAGCAGTAAGAAATAAAATAATTTATAAATAGTTTTAAATAAATTAATAGTAGAAGTTACAGAATCCTAGAAAGATCTGGATATTATAATAATTTTCAGAAATCAGCTATAAAATAATATTATTTATCTGTTAAGGATTTATAGATACTCTATCAGTATTAATAATATATTCTAGAAATTCGACTTAGGATTAGTAAAATAAATACTTAGATAGTTTTATATAGAGTTAAGCTTCTCAGAATCTTTCTAGTATTTAATAAATATATTTTATATAAGATTCTTTATCTGGTAAGAAGATAAGAATATTATTAAGATATATTATATAAAAATTATTAAAAAGTTTATAAAGTACTGTATATATATAGTTTTAAAATATTATAAAGATATTAGTTAGTCTAAATAGTATAATAATATATTTAAAGTAGCTGTATCAGATATAAAATACTGTTTTTTATTTATTATCTTTTTTAATACAGATTTAATAGTAAGTATTCTTAATATTAATTTTTAAAAAATATTTACTATCTGAGACTCTATTAAAAATCTCTGAAATAAGAAATAAAAAATAATAATTTTTAATAGAAATTTTGTTAAGACTCCTATAGTCTATATAAAAATATAAACTATTATTTTTTTTAAATATAAAGAGAATAGGGGCCCCTGCAGGACTTTTTAAAGATTAAATTTAGTCTAGTTTTAAATTTTTTTTAATATATTTTTATAAAATCTTAAATTCAGCTTCTGATAGAGAATATATAAGACTGTAAAGAGATATTTTATTAGATTTAATATTAATAGTATAGTCTGCAGGGCTATAAAAAAAAAGTTATTAAAAAGAATCTATAAAAAATATATCTTAGAATCCCTGAAGTTTAATTAGGATTATCTCTAGATTTAGAAATAAATTAGAAAATTTTTTTTCTGGTAGCTAAATATCTTCAGAAAGCTTGATAATAATATATACTCTTACTAAATTCCGGGTTATTTTATTAAATTAAGTAGTAAAAAGAAGAGAAATAGATAATATACTAAACTACTATTATTAATTCTATACTGATAGATTAATATAGAGATTTTAAAATATAGTTATTAATAATAGAATCAGGCTATTTTCTAGGTAAGGATCTTGATTAATTCTTATATAATATTATTTAAATATACAGGTACTTCCCTATAAATTAATAGCAGTAATAAAAACTTTCTATATACTGTAGATAAGAATAGTAATTTAATTAATAGTTTTAATCCTGGATACAGTAACTAGAATATATTAAAAATTATAAATCTTAGTAAATTAATAGCTGATAATATCTACTTCAGTATAATTATCCAGATCTGTAAAAGTTTTAAGACTGTTTTAAATATAAATAAAAATATAAAAATAATATATAATTTCTATTATAAGTAAAGGAGTAAAAATTATAAGATTTATTCTAATTTTTCTACTTTTTTCTTAGAATCTAATAAATATTAGTAGATTTTAATAGATTAAATCTTTCTACTTTCAGTAAGATATTAATTTATAAAATACTAGATATTATTATATATAAAATATTATAATTAATTACTATTTTTTCCGGTAGGATTTTCCTTACAGTTCGATATATCTTTTTTAATTAGTCTATTAGAATAGTCTTAGAAGTGCTTATATAGTTTATAGCTGCTGAATCAGTTATTATTTTACTTATATTTCTGTTTATTACTCTATAATTTATAGTAATAGATAGTAATAACTACTATTTTATCCTGTTCTTTTAGTAAGTAGAGAATATATTTTTAAATATAGTAATTAAGATTAAGTAGTAGCTTAGTAAAGTATAATAAGATTTTTTCTTTTTCTGTCTGATAAAGGAAGTATTACTCTAAAATATTAAGATAAATATAAAACTTTCTCAGATCTTAACTGTATTACTGGTAAGCTTATTTAAATTAAATTATAGTATTTAATTAAAGAATAGCAGTATTCCGGATCAGAGTAAGAATCTAATCCTTGAATTAAGGCTATAATTTCTCAAGGGATTATCTTACTACCGGGCTCTTATTATTAATAAAATAATACTATTTCTATCTGTATATAGAATCTATATAATTAATAATAGTAAGAATCTTATATTTTTCTAATAAATACTTCTTAGAAGTCTTCTAAAATATATATTCTAAATTAGTAATTTATTTTTAATATTTTTAGAGATTAAAATTTAAGATAAAGCAGGGAATATTTTTAAACTTAATCTTTTTCTTATTTTTTTCTGATTCAGAAGAGGATTAATAATATATAGAGAAGATCTTATCTGAAGAACTATTTTTCTAGAGATAGATTATTCTTCTTTACAGATTAGTAGCTTATTTTAATTAATAAATATAATCTTCTAACTGTTAGATTTTCTTAGTAGTAGAAATAGTATTTAATAATAATTCTGGATTAATATAATTACTAGATATCTTCTTTTCTGTACTGTTTTTAAAAGATAGTATCTTTCTTAAATAGTTAAAAAGAGAAGGATCAGAATATAATAAAATCTACTTATTAGGATAGAAAGTCTGTTAACTAGATAAGAAATTAACTACTAAACAGAATAGATTTATCTAATAATAATAAAGATAGTCTATATCTATAAAATAGACTGATTCTTAAGGGATCAGTAATCTCCTGTAAAGGAATCAGCACTTTTTAGATATTAAGAAAGTATAGAACTGCTATTGATGACCTCACGACTTCTATTACCACCATAATACGTCATCCCGAGGGCTGTTACTATGATAGCTAGGCTATTCTATCACATATATATATAAATTATATTTATAATACTATCTAATACAGCTAAACTATATTTAATATATTACTATTTAATATAAGGCCCTTTTTCTTAGTAATTTTTCAACTATTATATATTATATGGTAATATAAGTATAGTAAGTAATCCGATTATATGATATATATAAATAGATAATTTATATATATAAATTATATAATAATAATATTTTATATATTTTTATTAATTTATAATATCTATACCTGACCCTTGTATTTTAACCTGTTTGAAGCCAAACGGTTAAAATACAGGTTAAGAATATCCACTCTACCCCAGGGGCCCAGAGTTTCTAGAAGACCTGCCTAGTATTTAATATATATTTCTTTATTTATATATGAACTATATAGTTAAGCTAAAGTATAAACCTAAATTTTATTAGTTATTTTAAATAGCTTATAAAACTTCTACTGGTTTTAATCTTATTAATGAATTATTTTTAACTATTTTATTTTTTCTATAAATAATATATACTATATCTAGTAATATATATATAATAATTTAAAGATCTTTATTATTATTTATTTATTATTTATTATTAATTTTATTATATTTTATTATTTAACATTTAGAGATTATTTAAATTTTATTAAACTAGTTATTTATTAACTCTGGAAAGTATCTATATTAAAAAATCTTTATATTAAATTATTAATAATATTAGATTTTTTAAAACTTTTATTTTATTTTTTACAGTATTTTCTTTTTATTTTAATTATAAATTTACTAATTATAATTAATTATTAATTATTAAAAGCTTCAGTTAACTAAATTAAAATATTAATTCATTTTATAATAGTAATATTATCTTATTATACTAATTTAATTTAGATAAATAAATATTTTATTTACTAATTTATATTATATAAATTACTAAATCTTTTTATAATTATTTACAATACTAAAAAAATCGTTTAGTTAATCTAGATTATAATTAATATTTTAAAACCTTTTAAATAAAATTTTATATATTTTTAGTTTTATATAAAAAATACTAATTATATAAAAATATAAAATATTTTATGTATTAGCTCTATTACTATTATAGTTTATAATTAAAAATATTATTAAAAGTTTTACTATTATTATTAAATTAAATATAAAAATATTATTTTATATAATATTAATTACTATAATATTTATAGTAGAATAATTTAGTATTTATATTATATAGATAAATAAATCCGTTCTAAATATTATTAAATAAATCTTATTTTTTTAACAAAAATTAATTCTATTTAATATATTATTTTTACTTTTTATTTTTATATTTTTTATTCTAATTTTTATATTATATAGTCTGAAATTATTATAAATATTAATTATAATATTTTTTAATATCCTTCTAATAAATTAACTAAACAAATAATAAATAAAAATATTTTAAAAAAATTTATTATATATAAAATGATTTTTTAAAAATTTTATATCTTAGTAGTATATTATAAAATAAAACTAATTTTAATAATAAAATAAAACTTAAAGTTTAATTTTTAATTTTTTAATTTATATAAAAAATATTTGTAATATTATTTAATGAAATATTATTTATAATAAATAAATAACTAGATTGAAATTAAAAAATTAAAGAAACATTTACTAGAGATTTTATAAAATATTTATAATAATAATAATATTTTTTTAATATATAAATATATTTTTAAAAATTTTGTTTTTATATTATATATTATTAAAATTCTGAATATATTTAGTACTAAAAAATTAAAATATTTAAATTTTATTTAATTGATAAACAAATTTTTATTAAAATTAAATTAATTATAAAAATTTCTAATTATAAAATTATAAAAAATATATCAGATATTATAAATTATAAATCTAAAAGGTTTTAAATTTAATTTTAATAATTTATAATAATTTATATTATATACTAATTTTATAAACCTAATTTATTATATAATTTTTTTTAATAAATATAATTAATTTTAGAAAAATATTAATTATTATTAATTATATTTTCTATATAAATTATAATTATTTTTATTTTTAAAATTTCAAAAAAAAAGTTTTAAGACTTTTTATCAATATATATTAAAAAATCTTATAAAAAATAGTTACTATTAGAATTAAATTTATTTTCATTATTTATTTATTATATTTTATCTAGTAATAAATTAATAAAATAATAAAAATAATAAATAAATTAAAAATAATAATATATTTTAATAATATATAAAAAACTCTGCTAGTAACTATATAAATTATTGAAAACTTTATTTATAATATTTTATAATTAAAAATAATATAAATATGTTAATAATTAATTATTATAAATTTTTAAATATTGATTTAATATTATAAACTAGTTATTCAAATATTAGTTTTATTCTGAGATTTAATAAATATTTTTAATATATTAATTATAAACAAAACTTATAATTTAATAAACTACTATATTATAAATATAAATAAATTAAAGTATATTAATAATGAAAATATTTATTTTTAATTTAATTAAGAATTTTAGTAAATTATATTTATTTTTTTAATTAAATTTATTTTTTTATTTAAGAAAAATTATTATTTATTATTAATTTATTTTAATTTATAAATAGTAATATTAATAATATTATTTAGAGACTATAATTAAAAATAATTTAAAATCAATTTATAATTTATTTTATTGTTTTATTAAAAAATAGATATATTAGAAATAATATTCTACTAATCTAATATAAGATAATTTTTTTAATTATAATATAAAAAAACTATAATATAATTAACAATAAAAATAATTTCAGTATAATTTATTTATAAAAATTTAAAATAATTAATTAATATAAAATATAATAAAGTTCTGGAAGCTGGTATCTATTATAATCTAATTATAATTCTATCATTATTATTATTTATATATTAAAATTTATATATGAATAATTATATATTAAACTATTATATATATATTTATTCTATAATTAATTTGAAAATATTTAAAAATAAATTAAATACTTCTAAAAAAGTCTTTTCTAAGATATCTAAATTATTTACTAAGAAAAAATATTTAATAATAATATATAATAAAAGATGTTTTATTATTATTTAATATATAATATTCAATTAGTAATTATTTATTACTATTATATTAATAACTAGATTTATTATATTAAATTTATTATGAAGAAATAAATAAAATTAATTATGAATTTTATTATAAAATTAAATTGAAATTCTATTATAAAGTTTAATAATTATATAATATTAATTTATTTTTATTGTATAAATTTAACTTGATTAAATCTATAATATTTATATTATAATATATATTTATTTAAGATTTGTTTATCAGAGCTAAAAAAAATAAATAATTAAAAAAATTAAATAAATTTACACTATTAAATTTTATAATTATATTATTAAAAATATTAAAATATAAACTAAATTAAAATAATATCATTTTTCAAAATAACATATATTTTAATAGATAGTATTTTTCAGAATAAATAAATGTTTTTTGAAAATATAATTCAAATTTTAATAAATAAAAAACAATAAATAAAAAAACCTGTCAGATATTAATATTTAATATTTAAAAAATAAAATATATGTACTTATAAAAAATGATTTAAATAATTTAAATAATTTATAAAAATTAGATAAAATAATTTTAATTTTTCATTTCAAAAAAAATATTTTAATTTTAATTTTTAAAAAAGATTTTTTTAGAATAATATATAAGTTTTATTTTTTCTAAAATATTTTATAATAATTTCTATTTTATCTAAAATATAATTATTAATAAAATAAATAAAATTAATAATAATTTTATTATTTTATATTTTGTATTTAATTAGATAGAAATAATTTAATTTAAATATTTTTAAACTAATTTATTTCAAGTAGAATAAGTTATAAATTATTAACTTAATCTATCTTTTTTAATAATATAGTTTTAAACTAATCTGGTTTCTTAATAGTATAGATTATAAGTATTAAACTAATCTATTAATATAATTTAAAAGAAATTAAAAACCTATATTTAAAATCTAATCTAGTAGTAAACTAACCTGCCAGAAAACTAATCCAGATTATAACTATCTAGTAGAAAGCTATTATAGAAAGAAATAAATAAAATATTAAAATAAAATTAATTAATTTTAATATTATAAAATTTAATTTAAATTTATTAAGAACTTTTATATAAATTTTAATTAAAATTAATTCTTTTTATTAAGAAATATAAGTTTTAAAATTGGAATATTATAGAATTAGAAAATAGAGTTTTTATTTATTATTATTATTTCTAGTATATTATATATAATTTTTATAATATTTAAAAAATTATTAATTAGTTAAAGAATTTATCTGATTTTAATATTATTAAAATAGTTTAATTTTAATTAAAATAATATATAACTTTATTAGGAGATTTATAAGATAAGAAAATTAGAAAAAAGATTCAATATAAAATATAGAATAAAATATTTTTTAAAAAAAATTAGTAATAAATTAAACAGCTTATACATTATATTTATAAATTTATTTATATAAAAGAAAAAAACAAATATAAAAAAGATTATATAGAAAATAATATTTATAAATGAAAAAAATAAAAATTAAGAATTATTTTGTTTATTATAAAAATTGTAATAAAACCTTTTTATTCTAGACTTTAATATAGCTTTATTTATTTATTTTAAATAATTATTAATAATTTTAATTTATATTATAAACCTTTATTTAAAAATAATATATTATATAAATTCCTAAACAATAGGCCTAACAGGTAAATACAGCCAAGCTGCTAGTACCTGTCGATGACTTTTGAAACTCATCTCTGTAGAAATATTAATAATACTAATATTGAATTTATTAAATATAATCAAGGTATTATAAGACTTAATAATCTAATATAGATAAATAACAGTAGCAGGATTAATATTATAAATAATATTATTATTAAATATATATATAGTATTCTAACTAGATATATTAATTTTTAAAATAAATTTATAATTTTTATTAAATATAATTTTCTAGATATAAATAATTTATTATTTAATATAATATATAATAATATACTTAGAATTTAAAATAGCTTCTAAATACATAATACAAAGAATTATAATAAAATTATTTAAATTATTAATAATTTTAATAAAATAAATTATAATTAAAAAAATAAATTAAAAATACTATATTTTATTTTAATTTTAATTAATATATAATTCTTAATATATAAAATAAATATAGTACATTATAAAGTATATATAAAAATACTTATTAATTAATATGATTATTTAATTAATAAATAATAAAAAAATTAAACTTATTATAAAATAAAATTATTATTTATTAAATTTTATAGTTTAAAAAAATATTTATATAAATTTTAATTATACTTTTAATAAAATTAAATCTATCAGTATTAATATATTTAATAAGCTTCTTGATATAATAATGAATAAATAATCTAAATCTGTATATATTAATTTATATTTTTATATAATATTTAAACTAATTATAATTATAGTAAATAACTATCTTTATCAAACTAATAATAAATTAAATATAATTATTTTACTATAATAGATAAATTTAATAATTTTAATTATTACTATAGTAACTACTAGAGTATAATTTATTTTAATTTAATTTTTAAAATCTAACTTTATAGAAAAATATAAAAAACATATTAAATAAAAATTATACTATAATTTATAAAATGTTTTATTTATAATATATACTTTTATATAGTAGCTGTTATTATTAAAATTATCTTATTCTTAAAAATTTTATAACATTGTAAACTAATAAATAATAATATTATTATATAAAATATTAATTAATAATAACTATTGTTTAGATTTTTTTATCACTAATTACTGATAAATTTATTTAAAATATTTACAGCTGGCAACTAATTTATTAATTTTAATTTTATTAATTTTAAATAGTCTGTTAATTATATAAAATAAATAATTAATAATAAAAACTTTATTTATAATTATATTTATTATTAAGATTAATATTAATATATTATTTATATATATTATTTTTACAATTCTTATAAAAAAAATAAACTTTTATAATTTAATTTATTATTAAAATAATTATAATTAATTATAAGATTTTTTAAATATATATTTAATTATTAAGAATTTAAATAAAATTTAATTATTAATGTTTTTTAATAAATTATAGTATATATTAATAGAATTAAAATTTAAAATAATTCTAGATTATATTAATTTAGATATAACTTTTATTAATATTTGTAGTATAGATATATTATAGAATATTTTATATAAAGTTATATATATAATTTTTAAATTTATATATTTAAATAATTATATTATAATAATTTGAATTTTACTAATTTTATATACTAATTAAAATTAAAACTCTAATTGATTTTAAAATTAAAATTATAAATTATATAAAAATAGTTTTATATAAATAAATTTATAAATTATTTTTATTTGATATATATTTTTTAAAAATTTATTTTATTTATAAGAATTTTTAATTTTTATAAAATAATATTTATTTAATTTTATATATTAATTTATCTTATCTAAAATTTATAATATTTTATATATATATTTTTTATATATTTTTTATATATTTTGTTTATATATTTTTTATATATTTTTAAATTATAAAAATATATTATAATATTATCTAGATAAATAATTATATAATAATTAAAATATTCCGTAAATAGTAAATTTATAAATATTTAAAATTTATAAATATATTAATCAGCTTAAATAATATAATTAAATATTTAAATAATTTTTACTTTATCTGGAAAATAATTTTTTATTTATAATTTATGATAATTTATATTTAATAATAAATTTTATAAAAATTAAATTAAGTAAATTAAAATATATCTGTAAATTAAATAATATGTAAATTAAATAATATGGAAATTAATTTCTAATAATATATATTTATTTATTAACTTTTATTATTTTTATAAAAAAGCTAAATATATTAATAAATAATTTTAAATATTAGATTTATTTTTATATAAAATATTTTTATAAATATTTTTAAAATAATAAAGGCCCTGCATGGCTAGGTAAATCTCTGAATATATATATTAATAGATAACTAGCTAGCTATCTATAGAAGTAGAAGAAGGTATAAATAGGCTTATAAACTACTAGTAAACTATATAAAAATACTAATATTTATTTAGAATATAAAACTAATATTCTTATTAATAATAAAGTATAAAAATAAGATAAAACTAATAATCTAAAATATAAGAATAAAAAAATAAAGCTATATAAAAAGAAGTATTAAGAATAGTCTAATTAGAAAGACAAAGACAAAGATTATACTTAATTATTTTTATGATTATTAATATTAAAGTAATTACTTTATATAATACAGATATTGTAATTTATAATAATATTATTTATATTAATATCTAAGGTATAAATTTTTTAATCTTAAATAATATTATAAATATTTTAATAAATTAAATATTTAATAATATAAATATAATATACTTAATTTTATAATAATTATTTTTAATAATAAATATTTTATTTAAGATATAGCTGAAAAACTCTATATTAAAATTATAATTAAATATAATATTAATAATATTAAAATTATAAAAAATATTATTAGAAAATTTATTAATATAAAAAATAGACTTTAATTAAATAATATTAATAGTAAAATATATATATTATATTAAACAAGATAACAGCTTATAAAATAAATAAACAATTTTTTAAATAATATAATAAAAACTATAGGAGCTACTATATAATAGAAATAACTACTAAAATATATAAGATACTCTATCTAGTCTAATACTAAATATACATATAAGAAAAGCTCCGAAACAGGAGAGCAGGGGACTTACTATCTGTAATAATACTAGATCTAAATAAAAATATATATATACCGGTATAACTCTAATATATTTTTTTATAATATTTAGAGTTAAGCTAGTTTTTTATTTATATAAGATCTAAGATATATATATAAATAATTTAATAAAATTATAAATTTTTAATATTAATAAAAATTCATTAAATTTATTAATAATATTTATTGTTATTATTAATTAAAAATACTTCAATTAAAATTTTTTAATATAATTTTCTATTAAAAAGCAATAGAGATTAAGTTATTTTAAAAATTCAAAAATTTTAATTAATAATGAATTACCATATTTAATAAAAAGTTTTTTTTGAAATTATATTTTATAAATTTAGTAGTAGTAAATTTTAATATAATAATTAATTTATATTTAAAAAATTATAAAATAAATATATCTATAAAAATAATAATATAAATTTTTATAAATCTTATTTTTTTAAAATTAATATAAAATATTTTTATAAAATATTTTAAAAAATTAGTTAAACTGAGCTCTGAGTATAATTCTATAATTAATGAATAATAAAAAGAAGATTAAATTAAAATTATATTATTAGCTAGTTAAAACAATTAAATATTTTTAGTAAATTTTTAACTGAAAATTATTATAATATTAATTTTATATAAGAAATTCAATTTTATTATTTTAAAAACTTTATCAATATATATTTTTTATAATTATAATAGATATTATATTTAAAAAGTTAAATTAATTTATTAGGATTCTTTAATTTAAATATTTTAAAACTATTATTAAAAATTTTTTAATTGGTTTTTTTAATGAAAAAAATAATAATTATATTATTTATATATATAATAAAAGTTTAATTTTTATTATTAATATTAATATAAAAATAGTAATCTTTTATAATATATATTAATTTAAAATTAAGAATAACTAGATTAAAATTTTTATATTAAAGAAAATTTATTTAAAATCTTTTTTAATTAATTTTTTAAAGTTTATAAGTTATTTTATATAAAGTTAATATTTTTTAAATATTTTATTTAAATATATAATAATTATATTAAATTAGTTTTATATAAAAAAATTAATTATTATATAAATAATAAAAGATTTTATAATTATATTAATAATTAATAAATAAATCTTATTAAAATTAATCTTAGATTTTTAATAAGTTTTATAAATAATCCAGCAGATTTAATTAAAATATATTATTAGTAAAATAAATCTTAATATTATATATTTATTTAGTAAAGATAATAAATATTATATTAAAATAATTTTCCTAAATTCTATATATTTATATTTTAAAATTTTAAAATTTATAAATATGTAGTTTTATACTAAATTTATATTAATAAAATTATTTAAAAATTTAATATTATATAATTTCAGAAGTTATCAAATTAAAATAATTATAATTAAAAATATTAACATTCTATTAAATTTAGAATAAATATTTAAAAATAGATTTATTAATTAGCTATAAGATTATAATCAGATCGTATATCTAATTTTATATTATTATTTTTATTACTAATTTATTTTAGTTTATTTATTTTTAAATCTAATATTTTAGAATTATTTAATAAGAGTTTATAATTATTACTCTTATAGCTAGATTTTTGATTAATGTTTTTATAATTAGATATATTAGTAGAAGTAAAATAACTAATATAAAAATATTATTAATATAAAAAACTAATAGTAAATTATATTTTAATAAAATATATTAATTAATAAATATTAATAGAGTTATTAGTATCATAATTAAAAACATCTATAAAACTTATTTTTTATTTAAAATAATAATTATAATAATTATCTTTAGGAGTAATTAATAAATAATTAAATATATAAAATAAATTCTTCATTTTATATTTAAGTAGAATTTATTATTAATTAAATAATTTAATTAAAATCTTTATTAATTTTTTACTAAAATTTATAAAAATATTAATTTTTTAGTAAAGTTAAAATAAATTTAAAATTTAAAAATTTAATCTTACTAAATATTAATTAAATAAAAATATTAGAATTTATAATTATTTTTTTTATTAATTAAATTAGTAATCTTTATAATAATAAAAATATTTAAATTATAATTAAATAACTGAAATATTAGTTATAAAAATATATTTAAAAAATCTAGATTTTCATTATTAGTTTTAATAAATTATATATTTTAAGAATCAATATATTTCTTTATATTCTTATATTATATATAAAAAATATTATTTATTTTTTAATTAATAAATTATTTTTTAATAATATGAAATCTTATTTTATATATTTTTATATAATTTGTTTTTAAATATATTAATATAGGTCTTTGTGATAGAATAGCCTAGCTATCATGGTAACAGCCCTCGGGATAATGTATTATGGTGGTAATAGAAGTTGTGAGGTTATTAATAGCAGTTCTATACTCTCTTAATATTAAAAAAGTACTGATTCTTCTGCAGGAGACTACTGATCTCTTAAAAATCAGTTTATTTTATAGATATAGACTATCTTTATTATTATTAAATAAATCTATTATATTTAGTAATTAATTTTTTATCTAGTTAATAGATTTTTTATCCTGATAAATAGATTCTATTATATTCTGATTCTTTTTTTTTTAATTATTTAAGAAAGATATTATCTCTTAAAAACAGTACAGAAAAAGAGATATCTAGTAATTATATTAATCTAGAATTATTATTAAATACTGTTCCTACTGCTAAAGAAATCTAATAATTAAAAGATTATATTTATTAATTAGAATAAGCTACTAATTTATAAAGAAAAATAATCTATTTTTAGAAAAATAGTTTTCTAGATAAGATCTTTTTTATATATTACTGATTCTTTTCTAAATCAGAAAAAAATAAAAAAAAAATTAAGTTTAAAAATATTTCCTGCTTTATCTTAAATTTTAATTTTTAAAAATATTAAGAATAAATTACTAATTTAAAATATATATTTTAAAGAATTTTTAAGAAATATTTATTAGAAAAATATAAGATTCTTATTATTATTAATTATATAGATCCTGTATACAGATAGAGATAGTATTATTTTATTAATAATAAGAGCCCGGCAGTAAGATAATCTCTTAAAAAATTATAATCTTAATTTAAGAATTAGATTCTTATTCTGATCTAGAATACTACTATTTTTTAATCAGATATTATAATTTAACTTAAATAAATTTACCAGTAATATAGTTAAGATCTGAAAAAGTTTTATATTTATTTTAATATTTTAAAATAATACTTCTCTTATCAGACAGAAAAAGAAAAAATTTTATTATATTTTATTAAATTATTATCTAATTTTAATTATTATATTTAAAAGTATATTTTCTACTTACCGGAAAAATAAAATAAAATAATAGTTATTACTATCTATTATTATAAATTATAAAATAATAGATAGAAATATAAATAAAATAATAATTAATTTAATAGTTATAAATTATATAAATACCTCCAAGACTATTCTAACAGACTAATTAAAGAAGATATATTAAATTATAAAAAAAACTTTACTAGAAAGAATAGTAATTAATTATAATATTTTATATATAATAGTATCCAGTATCTTATAAATTAATACTCTACTAAAAATAAAAAGATTTAATCTATTAAAATTTACTAATATTTATCAGATTTTAAAAAAAAAGTAGAGAAATTAAAATAAATTTTATAATTTTAATTTTTTTATTTACAGTAGAGATTATATATTATTTTTATATTTTTATTTATATTTAAAACAGTTTTAAAATTTTTATAAACCTGGACAGTTATACTAAAATAGATATTATTAATTATTAATTTATTAAGATTTATAATTTTTAATATACTCTAGTTACTGTATCCAGAATTAAAGTTATTAATTAAATTATTATTTTTATCTATAGTATATAGAAAGTCTTTATTACTGCTACTAATTTACGGGAAAGTATCTGTATATTTAAATAATATTATATAGAGATTAATTGAGATCCTTATCTAGAAAATAGTCTGATTCTATTATTAATAACTATACTTTAAAACCTCTATATTAATTTATCAGTATAGAATTAATAATAATAGTTCAGTATATTATCTATTTCTCTTTTTTCTACTATCTAATTTAATAAAATAATCTGAAATTTAATAAGAATATATACTATTATCAAGCTTCCTGAAGATATTTAATTACTAGAGAAAAAATCTTTTAATTTATTTTTAAATTTAGAGATAATTCTAGTTAAACTTTAGGAGTTCTAAGATATATTTTTTATAAATTTTTTTTAATAATTTTTCTTTTATAGCCCTGCGGACTATACTATTAATATTAAATTTAATAAAATATCTTCTTACAGTTCTATATACTCTCTATTAAAAACTGAATTTAAGATTTTATAAGAATATATTAAAAAAAATTTAAAATTAGACTAAATTTAATCTTTAAAAAGTCCTGCAGGGGCCTCTATCCTTTTTATATTTAAAAAAAATAATAGTTTATATCTTTATATAGACTATAGGGGTCTTAATAAAGTTTTTATTAAGAATTACTATTCTTTATTTTTTATTTTAAAGATTTTTAATAAAGTCTCAGGCAGTAAATATTTTTTAAAAATTAATATTAAGAATACTTACTATTAAATTTATATTAAGAAAAATAATAAATAGAAAACAGTATTTCGTACTTGATACAGCTATTTTAAATATACTGTTATACTATTCAGACTAACTAATATCTCTGTAATATTCTAAAACTATATATATACAGTACTTCGTGGACTTCTTAATAACTTTTATATAGTATATCTTGATAATATCCTTATCTTCTCACCAGATAAAGAATCTTATATAAAGTATATTCATCAAGTACTAGAAAGACTCTGAGAAGCTCAACTCTATATAAAGCTATCTAAGTTTACTATAATATCCAGGTCTTTCTAGGATTCTGTAACTTCTACCGTCGATTTATTTAAAACTACTTATAAATTGCTTTACCTCTTATCTCCCTACTTTGTAGAGCAGTTAATAATTAAAAACCTGGGAAAATCTGTCTAAATTTATATAAGCGGCTTGCCTTTTACTGTCTAATTACTGTTTTTTAGCATATATCTCTACTAATATATTTTAATTTTATAAAATCCTAATATTTAAAAACTAATATATTAAAGAAAGAGATAAATAGTATTCTATCTTAATCTGATAATAAGAATATATTCTATCTAGTTATTTTCTAGTCTTATAAATTCTCCGGTGCTGAGCTAAATTATAGTACTCCAGATTAAGAGTTATTTACTATTATTTATTTCTTTAAATAATAGTAATAATATTTTAAAAATACTTTCTAGATAATTAAAATCTTATCTGACTATTTAAATTTATAATTCTTTATATATTAAACCAGGATTAATAGAAGACAAGCTTGATAGCTTATAAATCTAATCTTTTATAATTTTATTATTAAATATAAAATAAAAAAATTAAATTTAATAAATAAATTCTTCAGAATATCTTCTGGATCTTAGATAGAGTCTACTTTTTAAAAAAAATTATTAATCCTAATTTAAAAGTAATTCGTAGATATATTATCCCTGATAATAAGAGACTTAGTTAAAGAAAAATCCCAGTTTAAATCTTAAAATATACAGGGTTATCCTGGGTTTGATACCTGTATTATATTAAGTTTAAAAGATTTTAATATTTAAACTGGTATAGAAACAGCTGACTGGACTGTTTAAAAAAATTTATTTTAAAAAAGATTTATTCTTTAATCTATAGTATTATAAATATATACTATAAAAGTTCTGTACTTAGATATATATAATTCCGAGTTCTAAGAAATAATCTTATATTTATAGAATAAAGATCTAAAGATATAACAGTAAAAAGCTGCTATTTAATAAAAATAATCAGACTAGAAATACTAAATAATTAAAATTATAAATTATTTATATTTTAAAAACTACTATTATATTCTATTTTCTGAGATATTATATTAAATACTTATTTATTTATACTATAATAATCTGTTAGTAGAATATTTTAGAAAAATATAAATAAAAATACTTTTATAAAAAAAGTTCTATCAGAATAGATTATATTATAATATAACTAAATATATCTAAATTTATTTAATATATTAAAATAATACTGCTTTAAAATATTAATTATATAATAGTTTTAAATTACTACTAATTCTATTTTATTTATTTACTGAATTAGTAATAGACTTTATTACAGGACTATCTCCAGTTATTTAATATAGAAAAACTGTTAATACTATTTTTATTATTATTAATTAATTTTTAAAATATTATTTTTTTTTTATTATTTTATTTATAATAACTACTCTAGATCTTACTGAACTGTTCTATAAACAGATTAAACTTATTTTTAGATTTCTAATAGATATTATATCTAATTAAAAATTAATCTTTATAAATAAATTCTAGTTAAATTTAGTCTATAATATTTATATAATTTTAAAGCTTTTAATAATATTTTATCTTTAAATTAATAGCTAAATAGAACAGATAAACTAAATTTTTAAGTATTATCTTCAGTACTACTCCAGCTAATTTAATATTAACTAACCGGTAATATTACTAATTACTTAATTTATTTATAATAATATAAATAATATAACTACAGATTTATTATCTTATAATATTTTATATAATTATTTACCAGATTTTTATTTTAAAATTAAGAATAATTCTTAATAGTAAGAGATTCCAGCTGTATAGGATAAGATTAAAAAATTTAAAAAAATAAAAAAATAATTATAAAAAATATAGTAAATAATTATAAAAAAATAAAAAGAATACTATAATAAATATAAAAGACTATTTTTTTTTAAAAAAAGAGATTTAGTAAAATTATTAATCTAGAACTTACAGTTTAAAAAATTAAGAAAATTAGTTCTAAAATTTATAAAATTTTTTCAGATTTTTAAATATATTAAATTCTAAATATATTATTTATATCTATCTGAAAAATATAAATAAATTTATAATATATTTTATATTTTTTTATTAGAATTATAAAATATTAAAAAAAATTATAAAAAACTACTTCTAATACCAGAGCTAGATAATAAAGATAAATAGAAAATTAAAAAAATTAAAAACTATTAATATTATAATAGCTAAGACTACTATCTGATTAAATAGAAAGAATAGCTAAATAAATATAATTAATAAATCTCTAATAAAAATATAATAAATATATAAAAAAATATTAGAGATTATTAAAAAATATATTAAAAATTATAACAGCTGAAGAAAATTTAATAAAATACTACTAGATAGTCTATAGAAGTATATCTAATTATTAATAATAAATTAATTAGATAATATTTTACTAATATATTAATAAATATATTTTAAATATTATTATAAGATAATAGGTTGTATCTATATATATTAATAATTATAATCTACTGCTATTCAGTACTAATTTAGTTATAAATCAGATATAAATTATTTTTACAGATCTTTTAAAGCTACTAGAAATTCTTTAAATATTTAAGTAAAAATATTATCTAGCTAATTACTGCTGAATTACAGGCTAATTATAATTAAAATATTAGTTTTAAATAACTATTTTACTGAAGTCTATAAGATAAAGCTGGTATTATTAAATATAAAATATAATTTCTTAATATCTACTTCTATAATCTTATAATACCAGACTAGATATACTTTATAATTTATAATATAATACTAGTAAAATATTAGTATAATAATTTTTAATTAGATTTTTTTTATATATTAACTTCTATACTACTGAAAGACTATAATATTAGTAATAAGTAGCTACTGTTTAAATAAAGACTTTAATAAAATATATTATATATTTATTAACAGTATAAAAAACTTTTTTATTAAAATTAATAATTATCTTATTCTTATTCTCTGTAAAAAAAAAGTATATATAATATTATTCTAGAAGTTTAATTAGTTTAATAGTATTTCTAAGTATACTAGCAGGTATTTAAATATATTAGTTAAAGTATATTAAAAAGATCTATAAATTCTTATTATTTTATAATTATCTTAATAGCTATAATACTATTAATATAAGATAGATTCTTCTCTATTAAGAATATAATTAATTTTAAATACTTCTATATTTTTAGATTTAAAATACTTTATAGAAGTATAAAGACAGTATATATATTATAACTAATACAGTTTAATTACTATTTTATATACAGATTCTGATACTTATATCTTCTTAGCTGTATTTATACAGCGGTAATAATACTAATCTAATCCTCTGCCCGGTATAAGAAATAAAAATAATAAATCTTATATAATTTATTAATAATTCAGGAATATAATAAATATAATTAAGTACTTAATTACTAAAAAAAGATAAAAGATAATAAGAATAGTAAATAACTAATATAATAAAAATAAATATAAAATAAAATAATAATAAAAAAAAAAAAAAATAATATCTGTATAGTAGAGGAGGAAATAAGAGAAAAAAAAAAAAGAAGAATATATAAGAGATTCTTTATTTACTTCTTCTTTTTAAAGCTCTACTAGTATAAATATATCTAAATACTAATAAATCTATACAGATATAGTATATAATTCTATCTATACTGTATATCCTGCAGATCCCCTATCTTTTATTATCAGATTTCCGCTATTCTGAATCAGAAATATATAAGATTATCTCTAATACTTAAGCCAGATAGCTTATTCCAGTAAAAAAGAGTATTATTTATAATAGAATAGCCTAGCTATTATAGTAACAGTCTTTAGAATAATATATTATAGTAGTAATAGAAGTTGTAAGGTTATTAATAGCAGTTCTATATTCTCTTAATACTAAAAAGATACTGATTTCTCTGCAGGAGACTACTGATCTCTTAAGAATCAGTCTATTTTATAGATATAGGCTATCTTTGTTATTATTAGACAAATCTATTGTGTTTAGTGGTTGATTCCTTACCTAGTCAACAGGCTTTCTACCCTGACAAGTAGATCCTATCACAGTCTTACAGCTCTAGATAAAAATATTATTTAAAAAAATATTAAATTTTAATAGATCTAAATTTTTATAATATAATCATACTTATAATTTTATATTTTTAATATTATTTTTTTAAATTAGTATATATCTAAGTTTATTAGAATTTTTATAATATAATTATATTTATAAAAATACTATATAAATAAATATTTTAAATAATTCTTAAATATAATTAAGGAATATTTTTATTTTAATAATTTTATTAATTTATATAATTAAATATTAATATATATATATTATAGAAATATAATAGAATAAATTAATAATTTTTAAAATATTAAATAATAAGATTTAACTAAGTAATATATTTAGTAATTTGTTTTAAATTAATGATTTAATATATGTAATTTATTATTTTTATCTAGAAAGTTTTTATTTTTAATAAATAATTTTAAACTATAATAATTAAGATATTTATAAACTAATTTTAATAAAATTATTAAAATAATTATAATTAAATTTATATAAAATTTATATAGAGACAGTTTTAAAAATAAAATATAATTACTTATATAGATATAATTAATATTTATATTTCTAATTATATTAAATATAAAGATTGTTTGAATTTATTATTTGAAACAAAATTATAAATAATTATTAAATTATAAATAATATTAATAATAAATTTATTAATAAATTTATCTAATAATAATGATCTTTTATTTTATTTTTTATATAAATTAATATTATTCTATATAAAATATAAGAATAATTATTACTAAAATAATTACAAATTATATTAAATTTAAAGTTTTAATCCTTCTAGCTTTATAGATTATTTTTTTAATATAGTTTATTAAATATATATAAAATAAGTTTTAAAATATTATATATCTAGTACAGATTATTAAATTAAATTTTAAACTTTTGAAATAAAATATTTATATTTATTATAATCTATTTTAAAATATAGTATTTTAATATAATTTCTTTAAAATTAAAGATTATAAATAAGAATATCTAATATAAAATAATAAATATTTTTATATTATTATTTATTTTAATTTTTTTATAGAAAGCTATAATAAATTAATTAATATTTTCAAACTTTTTTAAATAAATATATATAGCTTAAAGCTAGATATTTATTTAATAATTATAATTATATTCTAAAACTACTTATTTTAAAATTTAAATAATATTATTAAAAAAAATAAAAAATATAAATAATAAATTATTTATTTATTTAATATATTCCAGAATTTTAAATATTTTTTTTATTTATTATATTTTAAATCTGTTAAAAACAATTTTAGAATTTAATTATTAAAAATATTCTTTATATTATAATAATATATTTATATTAACTTAATTTTTATTATTTATTATTATAATCTATATTCTAATAAAAGTTTAATTATTTAATTAATATCTAGAGATAGACCAGTAATAATCTTCTAGATATTAATATCTGTAATAATAATATTAATTATTTTTAATTATTTAATATTTTATTTATTATTATTAAGTAATTTATAAAAATATAACAATATCTGTTTTATTAAATTTATTATATATTTAAACTTTAGTTTATTATATTATATTTTTGTAGACTAGAAATAATTATAAAATATATTATATACTTCATCTAGCCTAATATTATATAGAGATAAGGAAGGCTCTGAGACAGGAAGACAGGGGACTCGCCACCTACAGTAGTACTAGACCTAAACAGGGGCGCGCGCGCCGGCGCGGCTCTAATATTTAATAATAGAAAATTTTATAAATAATTATTACTAACTAATCAGCTATATAGTATTAATAGTATTAATTTTAGGTATAATATTTATAACTGTAATTAAGATATATATAAATCTAACAAGTTTTAAAATTATTAATAATATAATATTTATATATATACTACTATAGATAATAGTTAATTAAATAATAATCAGGTTAATAATAGTAATATATACAGTATTAAAAATGATATCAATATTATTAATATTTATATTATAATATTAATAGCTTTTAAAATTTATATAATTAAAAGTATATTTTCTATATAATTAATAATATTTATATTATATATAGCTCCAGTAGTTCTATTATTAAAAATTAATAATAATAATTTTAATATATTTTCTTTAAAAAAATTATTATATATTTATCTTACTACTTACTTTAAATAATTAATAATAAATATTTATTATATTCTGGTTACTGATACTAAAGTCTTTAGTTTTACTAATTTTAAAATTATTAAGTTAAATTATTATATTATATTATTTACTATAGATTTTCTAGTAGTCTTATAAGTATAATTATTAATTATAATTATAATCAGATTTAATACTATTAAAAAATATAAATAAATTTATTATAATTCTTATATTAATTTATAATTATAATATTTTTATTTATTATATTTATTAAAAATACTATAATCTCTTAAATACTAGATGTAAATATATCTAGTATAGAATCTAAGTATAAAATTATTTATTATATTATATTTAGTATTTATTTTCTAAACTTTATAAATATTCTGAGCAGATCTAATTTTATTAAGTTAATTATTAGAATTTATATAATTAAAAATGAAATATTTAAATCTAATTTTTTATTAATTAGTATAAATATTCTAGACTGAAAAAATATTATATTTAATTATAAAATATAATATAAATTAATTAAATTATATAAGAATTTTTTTTATTATTTATTAAATAAAATATAAGTATATTATTAATATATCTGTATATATAGTATACTAAATTACATTATTTTTAAATACTAAACATTATATATTTATTAAAATTAAACTTAATCTCTTTAAAAACTATGATTTATTTTTATTAAAATAATTTATTACTCTGAATAACTAATTATTATATTTTAATATATTTATATTAATATTATATTTAATTTAAATTATATTATAATTTGCTATATTAAAAAATTCCTAATTAAGTTATTTATTCTAATATTTATAATAATATTAAATAAAAAGAGTTCAATAAATTAGATAATAAAGATTGTAATTAATGTATTCGGTAAGCGAGTCGGCCATGTAAGCGAGTCGGCCACCTCCACCTGATTTCTATGACTAGGTGATATTCAAGCGCTGTTTTGCCAACAAAACAATTGTATTTCTATATAAAACTAAATACTAGATAGATTAGGATATCTAACCCTAGTATACCCCTGAATATAATAATTAGAATACTGCGGTGGTGTGTGTACGTATAGTCTAACTGCAGGAAGCCCGGGATCTCTAGATACAGTATCTTAAGCTTTAAAGACCTGATTCTCCTGCTAAAATTGTTTCTGGCTTTTCTGAATAGAAAGACCGTCTGCAGCAGTAAGCTATTTAATAGATTTTTTTTTAAAGCTGTTTTTTATTTACAGCTTGTAAATTATGAATTTTCTGATATATAAGAATTATCTTATTTAAAGCTAATCTACTGTATTTAATAATTATATCTAATTATATCTCTAAGAAAAAAATAAGACTTTATAAGTATTCTTTCTATTATATATATTTTTAAAAAAGTTTTTTTTTTACTGTAGATATCTGCTTTTTAATTATCTAGTAGTATAGAGTATTTCAGATACTGAATTAGTTAACTGACTGTCAGATAGTATAAGTATATTCAGTTAAATATTCAGCGAGCTAAGTACTTTTTTTAGATTATATAAAACTAGTCCAGTAGCAGAAAAATTACTATAGATATTATTAGTAATATAAATTTCTATATATATCTGAAGAAAAATTTTAAAGAAATTAAACTTATTAATATAATTAAATTTAAGATATATCTTAGTTTCTATTAAGTATTTATATATATACTTTAATAATAAAAAAAAGCTAATATTTAAAGATTACAGAAGATATAATAAATAAATAAATATATAAATAAAAATTATATTATTTTTATTATATATCTTATTAAATTAAGATATTAGATAATTCTTATAGTTATTAAAAACTAGAAGATAATATTTTTTAGTTATATAATAAATAGTTATAAGAATAAAGAGATTCTTAAGCTAATAAAGATTTATTTTATTACTAGTCTAGCTATTTAAACTAACTTTAATTCTCCAGTTATATAGTAAATTATTCTAATACTAGTTCTCTATATAAATCCTTTTTTTAAAGATAAGATATAGTAGAAAAACCTATCTAAAAATATTAATATATTTAATAAAAATAATCTATTCCTAATTCTCTAGCTGTATAAAAAATATTCTACTATAAAAATTAGCTCTAGTAACTATCTGAATAGTAGCTACTAGATCTATAGTAAAGCCAGTCTTATTAAAGTTATAGATATTTTCAGATATAATCCTATACTATATTATAATAATTTATATATAATTAAACTACTCTTTTATAATTTTAGAATCTTTATATTAAATATATTAATAGTTATATTAATAAAAAATATATCTTTATTTTATTATATTTTTAAATAAAGTTATAAATCTATTTCTGTTTAACTGATTAAATAGATATAGTATTATATATAGTAAAAAAAAGATTAGCTATTTCTTATATATAAAATAGTCAGGAAGATACTCTATATTAAATAAGTGATAGTATCTATTATATAAATAATTCCTCTTAATTTTAAGTTATTTTATAAGAGTTAGTATATATTTCTAATCAATTTTTCTTTCTATATAGTTGGTCTTGAAGAATTAAGTAAGATATATTATAAATATATACTGCTTCGTGAATATTAGAGATTTTTTATATTTTTAAAGCAGAAATAATACTTAGAATCCTCCCCTCTTTCTCAGCTGAATTTCTTGGATTTTAACACGCTTTTAGAGGCATGGTTGGTGGTTGAATAAGGTGATGTTTTTTGGACGCGGTCAAAACGCGTGAGGTGGCCGACTCGCTTACCAAATATGTTAAATAATTTTTAATATATTTAAATTTCTATTATTTAATATTTATATATTATTTAAAAAATCTTATTATTTATAATTATAATTAGTATTATTATCTAGTAAAATATAGTATATATCTTTTCTGATTATTTATACTGAAAATATATTAAATAATATTATTATATATAGTAATAATATAGCTATTATTATAAGATTATAAGCTGTTACTAAAATATATAATATATAGACTGTCTCTAATAGTTCTAATATTAAAATAATTAATATTCTAGAAACCTAGTAAATAAAAACACTGCTTAGAAATAATTAGAAGATATAGTTATTTAAATTAAAACTTTATTATTTAAATTTTAAGAATTATAAATTTATTAATAAAATTCTTAATTTTTTATATAAATAAAAAATAAATATACAGCTTTATTAGTATATAAGATCTTATTTAAAAGATTATATACTCAGTATATATCCTGTATTTATTATATAAAAATTAGTATTTAATTTAGTATAAAGAATTATTAATAATAAATCTGTTATAATTTATAAAAGATATAATATTATTAATTTATATAGATTTAATAAAAATACTAAATCTAATCTTTATTTTATACTATATTAAAATAATATTATTTTAATAATTTGAAACTATATTTATATTATTACTATTAATACTATCTATTTCTAACATTATTCTTATATCTAATTTATTTGATAAATATATTTAAATATATTTAATAGTTTTATTTTATTTTATTTTTATTTTAAATAACCGAATATTAAGCTAGAATTTATAAAACTTTTTATAAAATTATTATCAGTTTAATTTTTTAGATAATATTTTAATATTTTAGATTTAATTTTCTAATAAATTTTATTAATTTTAAATATTATT
>KZ825870.1:3893-162295 GCA_003184645.1 Aspergillus ellipticus CBS 707.79 | reverse complement strand
AGCTGAGAAAGCACTCGATTAGGATCTAAAGGAACAAGACCTGTTGCTCTAAATCCGCTGATGATATTTGACTTTGTTAAAGACTGTTGGTGTGCTTTGGGATAGACCTCTAGGAAGTCAAGCTTGTCGATATGATCACGGCCGTATTGTGCTTGCTTTTGAATCATGCCTCCGTACGTGCGTTTAAGCACGCTAAAACAACCAACATCAAGAGGTTGAAGCAGGTAGGATGAATGTGCAGGCATGCAAATAGAAATAATATTATTTTCAGTACAGCTTTAATCAAATTCAGAAGTCAAATAACTACTATAGCCGTCAAGCACTAGAAGGCTGTACTTGCCTACTGATTTGCCTCTGATCCACGGGATAAAGTATTTTTAAAGCCATCGAAGTCTAATTATATCAGTGGTTTAACTGTTATCGCTGACTTCAATTCTCCAGGTAGAGGGAACGGATCGACTTTCATACTATACCTTGAGGTGTATTTTACCTTTAAAGATCAGGGTCGAAGGTAGAACCACTCCGTTAGATCGAATACACTCAATTGAAGTGACCCATTCCCGATTCCCTGGTTGAATTAGAGACGGCCGGCCAGCTCTCTGGGAACTAGTTACTACTTTAGATATAGTAATTGTTGGGAATATGAGGCAGAAAATGTCTGATATTGGTTTTTCTGTGTTGGTTGCTAGCTAAACGACTATCTACGTGGAGTTTAACACCTCGGTGGCCAACGTGACCACAACATCACGTGACGCTCGCCTATTAGCTAATCAGCTGTTCTAATACGGTTCTCTAGGCAAGCAGGGGTTTAAAACAAGTAATTATAAAGCTAAATTACTTTTCTAATCAGGTAAAAAAGTATAATATTATATAATATAAGATAGAGATACAGTATTATTACTGAATATAGCTTTTAACTCTATAGTTATAGAATATACTGTTATTTCTAGTAGAGTCCTGAACAAGTTAAATACTTCAGATTCTAATAGTTTAGTAAATCTGTCTATAGGATTAATATTATTAGAAATATAGAATATTTTAATAATATTCTTCTTAATAAGATCTGTAATAAATAGATAGCGGTTATTAAGCCAGTATGTGGATCTGGTAAAGATATTATAATTTAGGATCTTCAGGAAATTAGCTGTGTTGCTGAATATAAAGATCTTATTATTTTTAGATATTATAAGACTAAATACTTCTGCTAATTTCTTAATATATAAGACCTCTTTAGCGGCGGCGTTGTACGCGCAGTATTCAGTAACAGTTGAAGATAGTACTATAATAAATTACTTTTTTAATAACTATAATATAGGGCCTCCGGTATAGAATATAATATATCTTTCTATTAACTTACTATTTTTATAATTAGTATAGACTGTATTAATATAGACTTTAATACTTTTAGAGTAGTCTGAGGCGAGTATAATACTGAGTCCTTTTATATCTTATATATAATAAAATATTAATTTTAATACTTTAAAATCAGTAATTATAGATAAATTTATATATCTTTACAGGCGGAAGATTAATTATTATAGATTAAATTATATTTTTAATACCAGCTAATTTAGGCGGCCTGTAAAACTCTGATATTCAGTAGTATTAACTTTTTTAGATATTATCTTAGAACAGTCCGCCTTCCGGTATAATAGTATTATCAGGGAGGCGAGATTTGTGCAAGTCTTTATATCTGCAGTAATTAAGGATTCCTCTGTATAGGCAGGTTGGGATAGTAATATTAAGTTTTTATTATAATTGCGTTGGATATTACAGCTAAAAAAGACCTTCAGTTTACTGAGTTTTTTTAATCTAAATATCTGATTCAGATAGTATTTAATATTATTAATACTTACCTGTCTTAGACCTGTAATTATTAAATTATTAATATAAATAATAAAATAAATATTATCTTTCTGATAAATACAGGGGTCCTCTAGTAAGATAATAAATCTGACTTTTTATAACTTATTATTAAATATATAATACTATAAGAATACAGCTTAATAGAGACTGTATAATACTTATTTTAATTTACAGATTTAATTATCTGATTCTTTATAGTATCTGATTAGTTATTTTATAAAAATCTATTAATTCTTTATCTGGGCGTGTAAATATATAGAAATTATATTATATTACTCCTATATAAGGTTCTTGATCGCTACGGTAGTAAGGAATATCTTAATAGCAACCTTGCTAGTAACAGAAGTATAGGATTAGTTATAGTCCCTTCCGGATACTTGGTGATTGCTATATACAACCCAGCGAGCGCGGAATTAAGTAATAAAACCCTCTATATTAATTTTTAAGTTGAATATCTACTTGTCTGGGATCACGCGAGCGCCCGGAGGCCTTTTAATAATATTATAGGTTTCTATAGCTTCAATCTTATTAATCTGATTATCTATTACTTACTTCCAGTATAGTACTAAAGAAGACTTTATAGCTTCAGTATATATTATTAAGATAGTAACTTTATAATACTTTAATCTCAGAATTATAGTATCTTAGCCGACTGATATAAGTTGTTTATAGCCCAGCCAGATAGGCGACTTACCTTTAATAGTTCTTTAAAAGCGTCTTACTGCCTGTATATCTTCCGGAGCAGAAATATCAGTAATTCAGTAATCTTATATAGTAAATTTAACTAATTTAGTTTTATATTTAGTAGGATTCTTGATAAAATATATAGACTTATAATCAGATAGTTCTACAGAGATTAAAATTATCTGTACTCTACTAGTAATAATATTAGTATCTTAAATAATATCAGTATTAATATCAGCAGTTAAATTATCTGAAGTATCTTAATAAAGAAATATATTATTTAATCAGATAGATTCTCCAGATTCTGGCAGCAGCCCGTTAGAGATCGACCTGTTAAGAATTATCCTGTCAGGATTTTTATAATTATTTTTATATATTTTATTTTTATAAAACAAGATATCTCTAGAGTATTTGATTTTATCAGATTCCGGTATCTAAATATAATAGACGTGGCTGTTCTCTCTATTAAATCTAATAAGATAGTCTACTGCTGTATAAGATTCTATTTTTCTAGATATTATATAGTCCTCAGTAGATATATAGATATATAAATAGTAACTAAATATATATAGAAAGTCCAGTAAGACTTCCAGATTCGGAAGATTATAGAAGATTCTATATCAGTATACTATAGTATATTTAATATTACTTCTAGAGAAAATAAGATAATTTATTATCTGTACAGCTAATTAAACAGTATATAGTTAGAGATATCCGGATAAGCTAGAATTAAGTATTATAACTTTACTTATTTAGTTAATTAAACTACTATATTATTCTAAAAGACTATTTACTTCAGGTATATACAGTAGGAAGATAATAATATAAATCCTATATTCTTTATAGATAGCCCAGTCAGTAAATCAGTTAAATTTCTTTTCTTTATTAAGATACTATACTGCTATATAGCAGTTAATAGTATTCTTATATTCTGTATTTATTTAAATAAGTTTTTCAGAAGTATTACTCTTCTATTTTAATAATATAATATAAATAAAATATATAATATTATTAACTATAATTAGAAAGTAATTATATTCTTTATAGCTGACAGGGATTACTTTCTGTATATCTGTATGCCAGAGTTCTATAGGATTATTAGTCTATAGAATTAGATTATAGAATATTAACTACTTTACTTTATCTAACTGATATATTTTATAATATATATTATCTCAGTATTTAATTTTAATCTGATAGAATCAGGCAGTTAAATTAATCTGTCAGAATCCTATATAGCTGTATTAACAGTATAGTAGTAGAGGATTAACTACTGTTATACTGATTCCGGGGTTTACAGTTCTGATAAAAAATATCTTTTTTAAAACTTATATATAGCCTATAATCTTATTATTCTTTATTAGATATAAAATATAATTCTTATTAATTCTGTAGATATTAAAGTCTTTTTAGAGATAATTAGCAGATATCAGACTATAGAGCAGATCAGATTAGTAGTATATCTTAATATTTAATTATATAAAATTATTATTTAATTCTAAGAAAACAGTTATATAGCCTACAGTCTTTACCTTAGTAAGTATTTTCTATAATATACTGTATATATAGTATTCCTGTAGCTTTAATTTATAAAAATTAATAAGTAAGGCGCAGTCTGGGGTAAGATACTGGAAACTGCCTGTATTATAGATCTAATATAATAGTATATAAAATAGTTCTTTAATTACTATACTACTAAAATTAATTATATAATTATTATTATCTGTATCTGAATTAGTATCTAGCGCTATATAAGATTCAGCAGGCAATTTAATTTACTTTTATATAATTAGAGTAGTCTTTGCGGATATTCTAGATTTTATTAATTTTAACTTCTTTTTTAGTTTGTAGAACTAGATATTATAAATCCAGAAAGACCAGCTGTCAGGACGGAGATCAGGAATAAGATACCAGTATTTATAGTAATAATATTTTATAGACTTGCAGTATATATAGTAATTATTAGTAATAAAAAATTTCTAATTTAGTATTTTTTCCAGATATTTTTTTATACTGATATTTTTTTTCAGGAAGATTACTTTCTTCTAGTTCTTATTTTTCTTAATTAAATTAATATTAGATAATTTTAATTTTACAGCAGATACTGTAGAATTAGTTTAATTAAATTTATCTTTTTTTTTTATAATATTTCTATAGTAATTAAAAAATTCTAATTTTTTTAAGATTTTTATAGTATTATTCAGCAGCTGGAGTTCTACAGTAGCTATCCAGATTAGTAGATTAGATTTAATTTACTTTAACAGTAGTAGTAATCTGTAATATAGTATCAGGGAGCAGTCTAGCTGTTTTACTAGTATATAAGCTTGCTTAAAGTTATTTATATATTAGAATATAGTAGAGAAGTCTGATCTCTTCTTCTAAATTAGATTATTAAATACTGTCTGGCAGAGAGTATAGCTGTAGCTGAGAACTAGACAGTAAATTATTATAAAAGTATTATTTATATAGTTTTTAGGATTATTTAATATTATAAACCTTTTTAAAATATCTTTTAATAATTAGTTGACTAGCTATATTTAAATATTAATTAAAATAGTATACTAAATAGTATAATTTTTATAGATTAATATTAATCTGATAAGATTCTTTTTAATAAAGTTCTGTAATCTGATATTTTTTAATATTTATCTAACTCTAAAATTTTATATTTTATAATTTTTATATTTTTTAAATAATTTTAATATTCTGTTAAAACTTTCAGGCAGCTTCTTTAATATTCTGTCTATCTAGATAGTCAGTAGTATAGTTATAGAGTTATTCTTACTAATATATAAGAATAATACAGATCCGTCTCTCGCAGCTATTATAAAATTAATATAAATCTAATTATTTACTAGTAGAATACTATTGTAGATGTCTGATTAGCTTTAAAAAAGATAGAAGTTTATATAATTAGTTAAATTAGAAATCCTCTGAGGCGATTTATAGAGACGGGTATATACTATATATATTTTAGTATCTTAGGAATTACTATACAGTAGAAGCCTTCTGTATAATTATAATAATATAATAATTTATTAAATAGCTTTAAAAATACTAGAAAATAAAGATAGCAGTATCTTACAGCAAGTTACCGGGCTCATAACCTGTTAGGAATATAAGGCAGAAAATGTCTGATATTGGTTTATCTGTGTTGGTTGCTAGCTAAACGACTATCTACGTGGAGTTTAACACCTCGGTGGCCAACGTGACCACAACATCACGTGACGCTCGCCTATTAGCCAATCAGCTGTTCCAACAGTAATTATCCCTATAGTAAATCCTGTCTTATTAAAATTATAGATATTATCTGATAAGATTCCGTACTCTTGTATAACCTCCTGGACCCGATTGAACCAGTCTTTTATAATCTCAGGATCCTCCATCTTAGCTCTTTGATAGTTATATCGTCTAACGAACCGGGTACGGAGAGACTCGTGGCGTTTAATAAAGCTGTAGGCCCAGTTGGCACCTATTTCTTCGGGTGTTGAATGGCCTCGTTTAGATAGGATCAGATTGGCCATATTTCTGACTTCAAGCGGCCGGGGACTTGCACCTCGCTTATCTAGAGATAGAATCTATTTAACAAGCGAATCCTCTTCATTATTAGATAATTTTTAACGTGCGTGGACCTTTTCTTTAGCGAATTCACGTCCAGATAATCGAGCACGAAGAGTAGTTCGAGCAACATCATAAACACGCGCTGCTTCGCGAATACTGATGATTTAGCCTTTCTGAATAGCCTTAATAGCAAGAAGGATCCTGCCTTCCTGTTCCACCTGGGCTTTTGATGATATAGGTGTTTTTGGTGGCATCTGTAGTGGTCGAATAGCTTCAGGTAGGAATTCGAGGTGGTGTTTTCAAAAGGGGTGGGCCGCGCAACCGTTGATTACGTTATCTCTAATATACAGGATATTTTAGTACCTCTGGCGCTCATCCCCTGCCAACGCCGCAACATCATGAGGCTCCGAGACATCCATACCGCGGATGACCGCGGGTGTTGCATATTTTAAAAATTGAGCACTTTAACTCTTATAGGCATCTATCTTATTAAACTATACATAATGGCGCCATTGGCAGAATTGCTATCAACCGTGACCATGTATTTTATTCAAATGAAAAATAAATATGCAAGCCTGCTTTAGACCTCTAAAGTACACATCTGGTAAAATATTTATTTACAAATGCTCACAGGCTACAAAACTTGATCGCTCAAGACAGCACCGTGCAAGCACCCACCGTCTGATATACCGTGGCATAGAGAGTGGACGTGACCTCAGGCACAGTGATGGTAACCGTGGCGACAGTCTCAGTCGCAGCCACGGGAACCACAGTCGTATACGCAGCCACTGTCGCAGTAGTAAGATGGGTGGTCTTTTCCGAGGCAGGGCAATTCCGAATCCAAGGCGGCCAGACAACAACTGTTACGACCTGTGTGGCATAAACGGTGGATTTAGTGACAGGATAGACAGTGGTCCCGACGGAAAGCGTTTCAGTGGTGGTGCTGTAAGGTGTCTTTTTCGTCAATGGACAATCAGTCACTGTCGAAGGACACCGGTAGATAGTAGAGGTCCTGGTGGTGTAGAGGGTTTCTGTCGTGACTGAGTTACCCACGGAAGGAACGCCGTTAGAGGGACTGACGGGGTGTGTGGATGTGATGGATGGAGAAAAATCGCTTGATTGATCAGAAGGCTTAGCATCTGGGATAGATGTAGTTAGGGCTGTCGTGTTTCTAGTCGTAGGGATGGAGGATGGACGGTAATGAACGGTTGTCCGTGGTGGATAAGAAAAGGAGGAGCTTGATGGTACGGCCGACGATAAATGGATGACCACCGATGACGACGAAACGAACGATGAAGGAGTGCTGAAAGGAGGGGTAGATGCTGAGGATGGTGACGGCAAGCCCGATGAAGAAGTAACCACCTTAGGGCTAGATTTCGCTGAGGAGGAGGGTATGACCGAGGGCTTCACCGATGAGGAGGGTGTTGGCAAAGAGAAATGTGGGATATTAGTCGACGATATGGCGATTATAGCGGAAGAACTTGAGGAGGCAATCAAAGATGGCACACCCAAAGAAGACAATGGGATTGCAGAAGGAGCGGCACTGCTGAAGGACACGCGTTGGGAGCCTGATACCGAAGAGGACGAAGCAAAGATGGAGACTCTTGCTGAAGAGCTTGCGGTAACAGTAGAGGACGACACAGCAGGCGAAAGAACAGTCAATGGAGCTGGGGTGGAGGTGGGGATAATAACAAAGGATGAAGATGGTGTAGATGCTGGAACAATTATCGTTGAAGTGTAGAGGACTGTATGTGTCAGAGTCGAGGTACCAAGCGACGTCTCGGTCGTTGTAGTCGTAGCTTCCACGATGTATGGATTGGTAGTGTAAACCTCGAAGAAAGAATAGGATTTTGCCGCCGATTTCTGAGTCACCGTCCCCCCCCATGAGCTCACAAACTGAGATACCATTCCAGATAACGTAGTTCACACCTGCACACGTACTTATGCCGGTGCGGGATTGATAGCAGGATGTGAAGGGGATATTTGCGCCGCCTCCAATGTCGGTGCCACCAGTAAGCGATGCAGAAGAGCAAACCGCCTGGTAATAATCAGTCCCACTGGACCAGATTTCAGCCTGACATCCACTGCCGGTTGGGGCCGTTGAGCTCGGGGTACAAGTGGTTTCGCTGGTAATGACTGGGAAGGCAGTTGTTGTGGTATAGGGGCAGTTGTTGTGGTATAGGTGACTTTCTCGATAGAAGTAGCTGTGAGAGTTGTTATGTCACCTCTACTGGGGACTGTGGCTGCCCCGGTCAGTTGCACCAGGCCTATGAGGAGGAGTGACCTCCAATTGGCAGAAGAGCCCATTGTGGTCATTGAAAGGGAGTTGTTATGTCTGATCGTCTATCGTCTAAGGGCTAGAGAGTGACAAAGTCCCAATAAATGTAAAATGTATATTCAAAAGAAGGCTAGGATTGAGCCCAATCTGGTGAAAAGAACGACAATGAAATGCTGTGCACCCAGGGCTAGGAATTGAGCGCTATCCAGCAACCCGGTAGGCAGGCAGAATCGGGATGTTTCGTATGCAGGCCGTCGCTTATTTTGACCCCAACAACACGGACGGCTGATTCTCGATCCAATAGTCAATCTGGTGGCGCATCAAGCTCCGGAGACATTGAATAAGCTTTCGCAAATTCGATCCTGGCTCCACTTCCTGTCGGCTTCGAACACCGTATCTTGTCGAGATCACGCCAGCCCCTGACAGCTGTTCGAGATGTCTGTCGGAGCCGAGCGACCATGTGTTCGCCACCAAAAAAGGTGGATGTGTCTCCGGGGTCGCCGAAGATAGGAGCAAAAGGAAGAATTTTTCTTTTGTGGTCTTATCATCACAGGCTTCCTGTGAAGAGACATACAGAATCCCCATCGCGTCAAACATGAGAATGACAGATACAATCCCAAGTAGCATGTAACACATTTCGGACCACTCGGGTGTTGTGTGACAGTTTCAAAGTCCGGATAATTACTTTTAATACCGATCCCTGTCGGTATTAAACAGTGAATCGTGCTCGCTAGGGCTAGAAGAACCGACCGACCGGTCCTATTGCCATTTAAACTCTCAGCCATAACAAAATCGCACCCCACCGTCTCCCCCATTCCAAATCCACCATCGCTCTTCCGCCCCTCAACTTGCTCCCCCCCCCCCCCCCTTTTCTCAATATCATCACGGAAGGACGTGCCCTTCCTCGAAACAGCCTTCCTTATAGTGTTAAGAAACGCGTGGGATTCTTGCCTTGACGTTCTTGGGCAATTCGACGCGTTGCCTGCAACCAGCGCTGCAGGCGCCATACTGCCCTAAAGCTAAAGACTCAAAGGATTAGAAAAGAATTGGACGCCCAAACAGTAAGCATACGACTGTTATTTATTTGCGAATCTGTCCCAATGTATGGAATGAGTATCTGCATATGGGCCCACCTAGGCCACGTTTTGCAAAAGTCCGTGACCGGCCCTAGCGCGTACATATTTATTTTTCTAATTCAAACGGTGCAAAGGCTTAGCTGATGAACAAACCGCTGAAAAGCAAGCAAATCAACAGAAGAAGAATAGTCATCTGTCTCGGCAACCCCCGATCTCAAGAACCCCGAAACCCCACCTCCATAAACGTCGCCCATCCGAAAGTCAACCTGCCCACGGTCCACCAATTCCCGTAACAACCAATTCTGCGTTCCCGCCAAAGCAGAGAGTGGGACGTCTATTCCAGTCTTACCGACGTCGACATGCTTCTTGATAATGTGCTTCAGTGGTCGCCATTCTGCAATCTCAATCAGGACCGTCCCCAGCGAATATAAGTCCATGCACATGGCATATGACACGGACGGTTCCCCAAGAGCCTGTGGGTGACGATAGATATCTGATAGAGGATCCTCAGATGCCTGATCGCTGATCTCGATCGGAGAGTCCGCACGTGCGAAAGAAAATCCGGTCAAATAGGGCTGTGTCAGAGCTGCGGATTTATCGCACGGCTGACTGGGTGTGAAGAATAGGATATTTTCAGAGCGGATGTTCTTGTGTAACCACCCCGATGTGTGTACTGTCAGGAGGGTGTTGCAGATCTCCAATGCAAGTTTCAGTCTTGCTGTGGCGCTTGGAAGCTTTATCTTTGAGTCGCGGAGCAAGTCCTGGAGCGATCGAGGTGAGACACTGGTGTTCGATCCAGGTGGATAATCGTATAGGAAAACGAACTCATCCATGTCTTCTAGAACCCCAAGACATCGCAACGTCAAGAAAGAAGGACTCTTCGACCAGGAGAGGAGCTTCACAAGGTTCTCGGATCGCAGCCGCAGCTTCGATTTCAACCGCCCATTGACGAGTTTTGTTTCGCAGAGCACTGGCTTCCCATCGTACTCGGCCATGAAGGTGCCTCTCGCCCCTCGAGTGCTAGGTGATCGTTTCAGTAAGCTCCGATTCAAAGGATTCGGAGGCCCTGGGTATGGAGGCAACTGAACTAGCTCAGAGTCCCCGGCTGTCTCCCCTGGAAGCTGTTCCCGTAGCACCTTCAAGGAAACTGCGGTTGACAGAATGGTGTCTTCCGGAGAGCTAACCGCCTTTCCAGTGAAGCTAGCCTGCAGACCTTTCAAAGCCTCGAGATCGTGACTCATGTCAACCACCGCCGTGAGAGTCTGGCCAACTTGCTGGGACAGCTCCCTTAGGCGGATCGGCTCAAGCAAGTTCCAGAGGGCATCGACAATCTGCCTCACATCAAGGATAAGATCCTGAAATTTCGGCTTATCAATCGCTGCCCACCTAAGTCGCTTTGGGAAGTTTACGTGGCTCTGAATCAATTTGGCCCGCTCGATAATCTCCGCCCGACGCTCCTGCGACACTGCTTTGGCTAGCACGTCTGGGACCTGCGGGCCTTCTCCTGCACTTCCATTTGTTTCTTGAACTTCGCCCTCGGGAAGCTGAAGATCGAGTGAGTATCGTTGTTTCAGCTTTGAGCTGTCAAGCCTATCCTTCAAATGGACCAATAGCTCTTCTGCAAGACTACTATTGATCCGGGGTGAGATTTGGCCATCTGTCGCGGTAAGGCCGACTGCATCCGCCCATTGGACAAACCGGTATTCTTCGACGTTGAGTATGGTGCGAAGAAATGTTGCATCTTTCCCGAAGTTATGTGCTGTTGACAAAATCATGAACCCCTTGACACAGCCCGCAAACGTCTGAAAGGCTAGACCGGGCACCGCCAGGGCTAGTCCCGCCGCCGTGACGGGATCCATTGTGAGGATCCGAGGAATTTTTAGGTTTGGCAGCAGTTGTTAATCCACGGATGACCTCTCGTTTAGTGTGTGAAATACATTGGACGAACTGTTGTGTGCCGAAATTGAGCCTTGATCTGTGATCCGTGAACGAGGGGTCGCCAAGGGGCGATTCCAGCACCAACCAGTTGCCCTCATTACCCCGCTTCGCCCTGCCCTGCATGATAAGCCGGGTGCTAAATCAGGGAAGGTCCCTCGCGATTAGGGGCTGCTCAGCCTCGCCGTCAGGGAGGCCTCGTATCCTCAGCCCATCATTTCCCTCCAGGGTTCTGACGTGGCCCAATCATGAGGTCGACAAGAGCCAACCGCCCCACCCGGATCGAAGGCTGACCATATCTAAGCAACATCAAATCCAGACTCCGGATGGGGGAAACAGAATATTTTCTCTAAGACCCGGTGTATCGAGGATGGCCTCATCCAGTTCCCTTTCTGGGCGAGGATTCACATCGATCCGACGATCGTCGTCCAGCGAATCCACCCAACCAACCGCGGAAAATGCTCAGGCCTCAGCCGACCCCAGATTGGAGAAAGTCTTCGTCCCCCATGTCTATGACTTTGTGAGCATCCACCAGCCAGCCTACTTTCGTGTCTCGTCACGGGTACCGTCATTATATCTCGAACCTTTAGCAGTGGACCAGTCCCTTATTGTTGGCCATGGCGCATCTTTCACCACTTTTAAAAGAGCCATTCCCGATGCCCCGGAAATATCACAGACCAGCAACATGGATGGGTGGAGTGTGAGGATCCCCAAACTGCATCACTCCCGACCCAAGCATGTCGTCTATAAGGTTGCTCGGGTTGCCTTCACCGAAACCGGCGCGCCAACCCCTCAAACAAGACATGCGATGAAGGCCACATTGATGGAACTGTATTCTCTTATGCACGAGCCTCTCCGGCAGCATCCAAACATTGTCGAGCTCCTGGGCCTTGCCTGGGGCTCTAACTATTTCGACCCGTCGCATCGACTACCCGTCCTAGTGGTGGAATATGCGGACCATGGGAATTTGGCCGATCTGCAAAAGAAACATGATCTCCCTCCTGCTACCAGAGGTCGCCTCGCGCTGGATATCGGTGAAGGTTTAGAAATGCTCCATCGATGCGGAATCATCCACGGAGACGTCAAGTCCGAGAATATCCTGATCTGCAGTCATCCCGAAAGAGAGTACATCGCGAAGCTCTCCGATTTCGGTTTCTCCATGGTCGGAGAAGCCGCAAATGACGAGGTTTATGTTGGCGGCACCAGGCCGTGGAAGGCTCCTGAGGCGAAGTCACCAGTTCCAAGGCATCTCCTCCAGGCTACTGACATCTACTCCTACGGACTGCTATTATGGCGTCTAGCAACCGATGGGGAGGACCCATTTCGCTTCTGGGTCAAATCAAGCCTACGGGGAGATCCTCGTCTGCAGGAACTCGAACGACTGAAAGAGGGCGACTATCCTGCAAAGAATACATCCCTGGACACGTGGTTAATTCCGTATATAACGAGCAAGTATCAAGATATCGAAGCTGAATTAACAGTTGATTGGCTCAATCAAGCACTGTCCAATCTTCAGGTGGGGAAAAAGATAAATGAATCGGGTCCAAACGTTACGTCGATGTCGGCGACTTCCTGGGAGGCTCTCATGAAATGCCTGGGCCCTTGTCTTCGGCTTCCCCAGACTGCGACAATGTTCTCAGGTCCGTTGCTTGCCTGGGCTAAACAGGATTTATTTTACGGGAGGGTGCAGTCTGCCCTTGAGAAATGCCTTAGTTTCGATCCATCAAATAGAGACTTGCGTGGTGCTATTGCAGCGCTCGCAAGTGGTAGTCAGTTGGATGAGTATGTGTTTTGTATGTATCCTCCTTGGTCTCTGCTGACGACTCTGATTGTAGACCAACACCAAGTGCAAACGACATTCGCCTCCACATGAGCTATGAGGTACGTTAATTTTCACTGCTCTGTCACCAGTGATACAAAAACTAAAATTTTTTTACGATAACAAGCATCACATTCTGTCCTGGCAACAGATGCGCGATCTTGAACCTGCAGTCCAATCTTTCGTGTTCAATTCCTATCAACAAAAAGTCGAGGGTTTAATATCAGACGGCTTAATCAACCCACCCGACTGTTTTGTTCTAGCATCCTACTATATCAACGGCTACGGTACGAATGTGAACTATGAAGCGGCTAGACGGTTAATCGACCTTTCGTCGGTCGCAGCATACGACCACGTCTCATCGCGTACTTTTGTCTACCGCATCCATAAGGGCGTCGATCCATATTATGTGCCAAGTCGCGCAGTCCATGATAATATATCGGTTATGGCAATTCGAGGCTCACGAACGGCCCTCATAGATCTAAAAGAAATAGACCCCCCGCAATACGAATGGAGCGAAAAGATCCTCCGTGATATTCTGGCGGGGGTTGGAGCGAACTTCTTTCACGAGGAGCAAATGCTTGGTGGATTCTCGTATCATCAGTGGGTGCGAACCTTCGATAACCCGGAGGTTCTTGTACGCAATCTGGGAAACTTCGCTCGGCTTGCGGACTACAAGGTCAATAAACGAGGCGACAGGATTTTGCACCTGGCAGCGAGTGCGAATCGGGTCCACGCAATCGAGAGCCTGCTGGATGCCTTTCCATCGCTCACTATCGATCAACGAAACGATAAGGGGGAAACGCCTCTACTGTGTGCTTGCCGCGCGGGACAAGTTGCGACTGTTACGAGGCTTCTCGAACTTGGCGCAGATCCGTCCATTGCCGCTCCGAATGGTGAAACTTGCATGCACTGGCTGGTGTCGTTCAAGGATGAGGATATTGCAACTGTTGGAGCTGCTCTCGTTGAGAAAGGAGCGAGGATGCGCGAATTTACCCGCCAAAGGATTTCCTACTCCGAATTTGATGGCACTATCGACGTCGATTTCCAGCTGCCCGGAACACCTCTCATTTGGGCTATTCACAACGACCGGCCCCGTATTATCCAATTCCTCTTAGAAAATTCCCCCGAGGCGTCCTTATGCCTCGACTGGGCTAAGGGGCAGCCTGGAGCGCTATCGCCCGCCTCGTACGCTGCTTACTATCATCATGCAGAATGTTTAGAACTCTTGATTAACGCCCTGAACGATGCCAAATTAACGTATAGCATGGAACCGATTATCACAGCCGCCGCCCATGCAGCAGACACGTTCTCCATGATTCTCCGAAATGGCCCCAGATACGAAGAAAGGCTACGCCAAACTTTGAATCTCTGTCTGAGAAAGTCCAATCATATTGTTTTCGCGACCGGTGTCGGAGGATTCGATACAAACCTCCTCTACTACGCCGTCAGCGAAGGTCACGACAAAGCCGTCGAATACCTACTATCAAACGAAGTCAAACAACTTGTGGAATCGTTTGAGCATCCGCCAGAGCCATGTCGACCCGGTGCATACAGCCCAGACGATATCAATCGACCAACTGGGGAGGATCGCCGCACTCCGGTCCTAGAAGCGATTCGATGGAATCGCAAACCTCTTGCTGAGCTACTGATTTCAAATGGTGCGGATGTCAGCTCCTTAGCCAAGAACCCCTTCAATGCAAGTGAGATGAACTGGTCGGGATTTCATATTCTCGCGACGGCGGGCCACAACACCACCCACGTCGTCGAATTGGTATCATACCTCGTTGATGCCGGGCTCAGTGTTGATGGTCATCATTCCAGCAGCGACGGATACACCCCCGAGACACCTTTCCTTGTCGCTGTTCAACACAACGCATTCAACCTTGCCACCGCATTTGTCGAACATGGTGCACACCCAAACACCTTATGTCTCAGCTCTGGCCTGCTTTCTCTGGAGCACCCTACCACCGTCCTAGGTCATATCATCGCCGCTTCGGCACAACATACCATCCCTCGTCTACGATACCTCCTCGAGGAGTGCCCTTCCCCGGAGGACAAGAAGGCAACCTTCATCATTGAGCCAACCCGACAATTAAGCGCCCTCCACCGCGCAGCCTGGGCTCACAAGAGCGTCATGCATCGCGTTAGTCCTTCTGAAAGCAAATTCCTTGGACGCGACGAGTACGATATGGTTGTCAATCGAGACATCATGCAAGAGCTCTTGCAAAAATGGGGTGATGCAGAAGAGCACGTCAATCTTCGTTGTCGGGTCCATGGCAGAACCGCGCTTCATTTGGCCGCGGAGGCGGGGAATACGATGGGCTGTGAACTACTTTTAACCAGAAATGCGGATGCTTCTCTTCGCGATGAGTTAGGTTTGACGGCTGCGGAGCTGGCCAAGGAGGCGATGGGGCGTTTGGAAGAGGGTGGTGGGGAAGATGGGGTGTATAAGAGGGTTATTGGCATGCTGGAAGGGTTTGTACATCATAAAAGTTCTTCAACTGATTGATTGTCAGTCGGTTCTGGGTTGTTAAGTTCTTCCGGCTGGAGATTATTTCAGAATGGTCATAACCTTGGACCTCAATAGGTTATCTTACACCCACCTACCTTGTATCTTTACAGCGATGTCTATCTTACATTCCAACAAATTTCCATCTAATTCCCGACCACTTGCAGGAGCCATCCTCCACGTTCTTGAATTTCCCCTTTCATGGTCATAGACACTATTAATGTCTCAAATATCGCAGCCTGCTGCCAATATCACATGACCGAGAATACGAAGCGAGAGCATGGTTCGATCCCCCAGGCCCATGGTTACACATGCTATCATCATTTGATCATGTGAACCTTCAGCATTGGCACGCCCAATATATTCGGAGACCCCACCCGAAGGACGAGGTTCATTCCATCGCGTGCCTAAATCATCTACAAACCAACCAAGCCGGTATCACATCGACATCGCATCCAGCCATGGCCGATCCCACCACCACGGCAGTCGAGCTCCTAACCAGCCTGGCCAGCATCGTCAACAAAGTCGCAACCAACCTCCACCAAAACCGCCTCGACCGCGGCAAAATACGAGAGATCCTGAAAGAGTACTCGCGTCGCGCCGAGTCCGACGGCCGCCTCATCAACGCCTCGAGGCAGGACCAGCGATGTTTCGACCACGGCCTGTTCCTAGCCTACGTGCACATGGAGTTCATCACTACGCTGCTGCGATACAACTTTACCGTCCCCGCAACTTCGGTCAAATGGTACAACTGCAAGTCGATGCGCAAGAAGTATCGCTTGTCGCTGTTTGACATTTCGTCGCAGTCGGCGGATCTGCGCGACCAGCTGGAGAATATTCGCCAGAAGGCCGAGTTGCTCTATGCGGACTTGGAGCAGAATCATGTAATTACTAATTTCTTAGTACAAAGGGCTTGTAGGGATTGGTTCTGTGCTAAAGTGATGTGAAAAAAGGTCCAGGTCCCACCCACCCCGATTCAGTATAACAAGGTCACGCCATGTGGATATACGTCGGTGCCAGCAGGAAGTAAAGTCTCCCTGATCCATATACATTTCCGTTCTATAACTGATATGGGTTTCCTCTAGCAATCTCTGACCTTCTTCGACGTGTCTCCCTTGCCGAGAAGGAGTTGAGCGGCAAGATTGAACGCTGAGTTTAAATATTCTTTTTTTTTTTTGGTTATGTATCTGTCTATCGCACTCTTGATGGAGTCTTCTGGGAGCGGTAATTTTAGGTCGGTGTTGCAATGAATATTATGTATCATCTTGTAACCCGTAACCCCAATAGGAATCTGCAAATCCCCCCATTCATTCATTTCCTAATCGCCACGAGCCGAATCTCAAACTCCGGACACTCGTCCTGCTTCAACGATGCGGCCAGCCCCGCAGTCCCCTTCTCTATATCCTCATACATCGCCATAACCCTATCTCCACCAACATCCCGCCTCCCCTCCCACTCCAACACCCCCCTCTCACAATCCCACCTCAGAACCGCCGTCCCTTCCATCTCCTCAACCTCCCACCTCCGCTGCAACCTCCTCCCCCCTTCCACCTCTTCCATCCACACCTCCCTCCCCCCCCAACAACAAAAACCACCACCCTCCGAAAATACCAAAACTGAAACTCCGCGACATCGTCCTCCCCCAGCGCCAACTACTCCCGCGGCAGCGCAAACCTCGCGATCTCGGGCGTAGTCCACCCGGGCCTCAAATCGACGATATCCGGCTGAAAGTCGCGCCGAAACGGCTCAGACCGAAAGGTTTCCCACTTCGCGAAGGGGATGTACATTGCATCGTGGCGGGGGTCTAGCACTCTCACAAAGACGAAAGACTGTGAAGCCTTGTGGAATCGGATCTGAATGTTCTGGTCGCGCGTCCAGGAGAGGACGATGTGGCGGGCTTCGCGGGTCACATGGAATGGGGGTTGGGTGGGGATGGTGAAGGGGGGGAGGAGGGTGTGGTCGTAGTGGAGGGTTATGGGTGAGTCTGGGGTTGCAGGGCTAGGGGGTCGCGGGCTCCAGCAACCGAGTTTGTAGAGGTAGAGGGCTTGGTGGATTGGGGAGGGGAGGGAGGCTCGCCAGATTTGGTGGCGGAGTTCGAAGGGGAGGAGGAGGGGGAAGAGGGTAAATGTTGGCTGTTTTGTGGTTATTGGGGTTTGGATTTGAGGGTTTTGAGCAAGAAGGGAGGCTTGATTTGGAGATGCTGATGGAGGTGTCGAGTTCGGCTTGGCGGGCATGTCTGGAAGATTTGAAGTGAGGTAGGGTTGTAAGTTGCGGCCTTGGTATATTTACCGCGATTGGGCAATGAGTCGAATGGAATCGAACGATCGAGGAGTATTTGGCTTATTTATCTGTGTGAACACAACCAACATCTAGCAGCAGAGGAGAGGCAAGGCTGATACTATATAATATTGTACTCTTTGCGGAGTCTGTGCTGGCCCTGATTTGCTCCCGCTAAATCGGAACAGCCTATTTCGGCAATGCAGCCCATATCATTGAGTTGGTGATTAGGTTCAACAACGGAGCTGCTATATTCATCATCCGCCTATGACTAGTGATTATACATACAACGTGGGAAGACTCTGCGCCTATCTTCGGACCGCCTCTTCTAGAAGCCCTTCTGTGTGCTTCCACACCAGTTCGGGGACTCCCTGTTCCCGATACTGCGCCAGGGTCTTGTTGCTCGAACTCACATCGCCCCTCCAGTTTAGCAGATATGCGCCACTGCCCACATCCCCAGTAGTTCCTGTGGCGACACCCCCCGCATCATCTTCCAGGGGAACGCCTTGAGTTGCGACGCCCTGCTTGGCTGGATACCGGGCGGAGCTCAGGTGGAACAAATGACGTTCGCCGCTTTCTTGGAGGTTAACAGAGAAGAAAGGCCACATCGCGTAGTTATAAAAAGAGGAAATTGGCCACGGGAAGCTGTTGTTGTAGATGTTGGTGCCGACGAGGCCGGGGTACGCGTGGACAAAGCTGACGGTTGGGTGCGTGCGGGCCAGATGTTCCATGCTCACGGAGGTCATGGTTATGGAGTGCTTGTAAGCATTGAGCAGAGAGAAGTTGTGCTTGAGGTCGAGATCGGCAGTGTTGATGCCGAACTCGAATCCGCCGCCATAGATACTGACGACGCGACTGGGTCCGGGGGACGATTCGAGGAGGGGAAGAAGGTTCTGGACAAAGCGCATGCGGGAGTAATAACGGAGGGCAAATAGATAGTCGATGCCTTCCTTGGTTTCTGGCCTCGTGCATTAGCTGTATGTGAACCGATTATAACTGGGCTCTTGGCCTGCCGTTTCGCCCCCCCAGAGAGATTCCTCCGGGGGTCATGAAGAGGAAGTTCAGGTGCTTTCCCTTGTCGAGAATCTCCCGACACGCAACATCAACATTGCGCGCCAATGATACGTCCGCTTCGATGAAGTGGAATCGGCCCTTGGGACTCAATTCGTGTAGTTCCGACAGGAAGGGGGAGGCACGAGCCTGATCCCGACCGACGATATACGCGGTCGGGCTGTCGGCGTGCCGGGCCAACTGGCGGAGGGTGTTCTGCCCGATGCCGCTGGTGCCCCCCACAAATAGGGCTGTGAGGTTGGGGAGTGCCCGAAGACCTGCATTGGATGCTTGGACTGCTTTGAGGGAGACCATTGTGCTGTTGGAATATGGAAATGATAGAAAACGAAGACATGGCAAGAGCAGGAAATATATAAATAAGGACATCGGTGATCCACCGCTGCAGGATCGGCCCTTCCGAGCGGGCTACAGATCATCACTTTGGACGCCAAGGATACACCCTCCACAATTACGATGCATAAAGCAAGGTAGCTCCCGAGTCCTATTAAGTCAGATAGTCCCGAAACTGTCGCTTCCGGTCACCGATACCGAGATAACCATCCTCATTGGTGCTTGTCCCTACCAACACAGTCTGAGGTCTGTGTTCTATGGCAGCGACAAACGCAAATCATAAGACTGATCAGAATACTCTCTCTTTTCTTCGAGAGTATCTTGTCTGCTAGCCAGTTCCTTCCGTCTGGATTAGTGCTTACACACGTGAGTTAGTGAGTCAGGGACACGGAACAAAACAGCCTCACATATGTCATCGGCCCCACTGGAGCTTGACCTGCTCCATGGTCGCCATGTTTTTTTTCCGGTGCGTGGCGGCTCAAAACCTGATACGGACAGATTGAATCAATCCCAAAATAGATGCTCTCTGTACCTTGGGTTGCTGTCTTGCCAGCTATAGTCTTCCCGTCCGCCCCCTTCTCGTGGATCCAGAATTGAGGCTACGTTGTTTGTTTCCATTCCATAGTGCCTGATAAATAGTAGGCAGTGCTCGACCGTGTCATCTGTAACGATGGTAGACGGCTCATCAAAGGCGAAGTTCCGGGGTGGAGCCCGTGAAAGCCAGCCGGACATCGGGCTTCCCGTGGGGACATCGGCTTCGTTGCGGGGACATCGGGATCACTGCGGAGCAGCTGTCGCGGGCGATGGCTGTTGACGGTGGAATATTCCCCCGACGGGTAAAGGGAAGCCGCATGCTTGCGAGCAGTCGATCGTAAGCAATAACTGTCCGTCGCCCACCAGTTCTGGCCTGCTTTTATTATCCGATTGAGGTCTAATTCCGACATTGAAAAATGCGCATATGACTGGAGCTGTGGTCGATCAACACGCTGCCTGGAAATTGACTCCAGTCTTAATCGTCGCGAGGTGGTCGGCCGATCAACCCCCGGGGGGGTTGAATATCCGCCCTCCAACACAATTCCAATGATGGTTTTCCGGTTTTTGCGTACCGAATCACATACCGCATCTTTTATGACTCGAAGCATCCGCTCGACAAAAACCGCCTCCGACCAGACAATCCCCTCAACTCCCTCCCTCATGCTTTCACCCCACTCAGCTTCCATGCTCACAGGTCTCACGGCCCCCAAACTGATGCACGCTTGGTGGTGGGGCAGGGTGTTTTAGCATGCATCATGTGGCTACTAGCTTGTATGCGACTGCAGCAGCAGATGAGTTCCAGCCAATTGTGACGATCCTTATAACCACTATTCAAAATATATAGCAGGCCCTGGACGGCCCGAAATGAAAGGTAATGGGATTGACACCGCCCCTTGGACACTATATTGTTGATTGACATCCTGCATTTCCAGTGACATTCAATATGATCACCATTGTGGTATTTGTACAAATCATTTACATCCGAGAGTGTGGCGAGGATGTCGATATTATGATCAGATTGCTTCTCGACGTGCTGGGTGGGAAGTCGCTAGTCTAGGTAGGGATTCGGTTTGGAGACAATCGATGACGAATGACGACAGACACCAAATACCATGGCTCAATCTCCTATTAAGCGAGGACTGGATACTCAATCTGCTACAACACAGATCCAACCCCGTCAGAATGCTAGCAGCCAACTCAATCTAAGGACGCTCGAGAGATATTCTCTCAGGATGTCAAGACCGAAGGGAAGTCATCGTAACTTATTCATCTGTTCATTGTCGCTCAAGGGAGGCAGTAAAGGACCGCGGATGACCGACAGTAGTCATCGACAGGCGAGGGTGGCATGGCGGGTCGGACATACGGCCATCACATTGCGCACCATCTTGTGCATAATGTTCCGGGAAAGTAACCGGCTGCTAAAGATTGTCTTGCTAATCCCAGCTTCCTTGGCTCCTGGGGAAAATGCCTGCAGCTGCCATGTCTGGAAACCATGATCCATCAGTCTTTGAACTATCCACCGGTCGGGTTTGGGTTGGAACGCGATTTCTGTCGAAGGGCCAAAGATGAATGGTGGCACGCGCAATCCACCCAGAGTGGAGGCCTGTTTGAACGCGTGGGCATTCCACCATCTCGATCTGATGTGGATACCTGTCGCAAGAGCGATTAAGCCCAAGCGTTAATTTCAAACCCCGGATGAGTCCGCAGAGTTCTTTGGGGGTGATGAAGCGGGCGTTTCTGGTGTTCGGCGCGGGCTTCCGGACATGTTTTATGGGTCGACATCTCGGCATGGTGGAGATCGGGAAGTTAATCCCAGTCTTTTGAAGGTTCACTTCCAACTTATGGAGCAAAATCGCCAGTGGACAATCTATTAAAGTTGGTTTGTGAGACACTCGGGCGTGGATGTCACTGCCAGTTTACTGCCCGACCTTGCTACCAGGTTCCAGAACTATCAATTGGAGCTGGCTTGAGGAGTGATGAGATATACGATAATGACACGGGCTATGTACCATTCACAGCACTGGGGCTACATGCGAGCCAATACTGGATCTAGGCTAACTAATTACTCCGTACTGGAGCTAGATAAGAGAGGGTGGGTGGATGAAGGAGCCAAGGGCAAGGCCCTCATTCCCGCAACCCTCTATTCCTCAAATGGACAACACCCTTCCAAACCCGCGATAGTCTCATCTTCCTCAGATAGCCACCCAGCCAGGTCAGCTCTTTATAATGCGCCACTCATTCTATAATGAATACCCTTATGCAGGTATCCGGGTAAATCCATAATTTCCACCACAGCTCTTCCAACCCCTGACCGCGGAATGACCCGGAAAACTCTTCCAGCGCCACGACTGCCTCCATACCCCCACTTGCCGCGTTTCTACCCAACCTGCCAGGTACCAACCGTTAGACAGGGGCACAGCCACATACTCTTCGTCCTGATGACTGGTGATCCGCTGCCCCTGCACGTCATCTGGCAGTCTACCCCGATTTGTCGATGTCGACGAGCAGCTTCGGGGTTCGAACGTTTTGGACGCGTCTCTCCTGGCAGCATCGATCGATCGATTTCCCTTGTGAGATTCCCGGCTTTTGCCATGCTGATCTAGGGGCATATTGGTCTAGGTAGGAGAAGGAATCACTTCCCTGAAGCCTACGCGTCATTCTTGCTAGTCCCAAAATTCCCTTGAATTTCGCAATGTTGCAACCAGACTCCCTATAGCTTCCAATCTCAATCGCTGTGTAGAAAGATAACCTCCCCCGAAAGAAAACAAAACACCGACCAGAAAACGCCACCGGCCATAAAAAAATATCCCTCCAACTCCGGCACCACCAGTAATTCAACCACGGCACTTCACGACGACCCCACTTTCCTCCACCGCATATGATACGCCAGATTCTTCCACAGTCCATATACAAACGCCCGGAGGATCGAAACGCTGACCACCATCCACCCGGGATCGAGCATTCCCCGATCCCACTGCTTCTTAATCACACGTCCGAACAGCGAGGAGTCTAGCTCCTGCGCCGTAATCCGGATCGACTCCTCTCCGTGGCAGATCACATAATATATGGGGCCGGAGCTGTCGATGCCGACTGTGTAGGGACTCTCCGTCAAGCGCAGACGCTTTATGAATCGACGGGTGACTGCTTTCGTGACTTGCCACCCGTGGCCGTATTCGAGGAGACCGATGATGCCGGCGTAGAAGCTGAGGAGTTCTTCGAAGGAGACAAGCATTTGCTGTGAGGGAGTGCCGACATGGTAGACGCCGGCGGATTCGAATTGGATTGCGAAGGTCTGGGGATGGTCAGTCCGCTGGATAGAGTCCTTCTCCATCTCTTGAGGCCGAAGCTCTAAGCTTGGGAATGGGAGTTGGGGGATGCGGAATAACGTACCATGATGTGGATGAGATAGGGCTGATGAGAAGGAGGGCATGCCAGATGGGAGTCTGGCATTCCGTAACACCATTGTTATAAGTTCTGTTGTTATAGACATGTTGAGCTCCCTGACAGGGTGGGTCTGGATCAGGGATAGTGGATTGATCACAGCTTGAGCTTGTTTGAGGTCCTGTGATCTGGATGATCAAATCCCGGCCCTGATAGTTCTACTGATAGGGGTGCCTGATAGCTGTTTGACCCACAAAACGGTTGCTGCCCAACTTGTAGAGGCTCGGTCCGGGAAGGATCTTCAAAATCGGAGTGCCAGGGATACTGCGTGAATTTTGTCTATCTAACTCTAAAGCAACCTAGACATTTCCTGGGTCGGGAGAAGGGGGCTGCTGGTATGCTAGAGAGATAGAGGACCTCGTCATGGTCTTTCATAGTGACTAACATCCGTGATAAGAGTCCATCATGCATCAGACGCCTCGGGGCCTGTGCTACACGGTTTCTAATTTGGGACGCGCTCAATCGATGTCTGGCGGCACTAGTATGCTTCCAACAGCATTCCTAGACATGACCATTCCTGAATGCGAAAGTGTACCAAGAAGCAATATAAGTCAGCTGGCGGATCCCGCCTGACATTGGTATCCGAGCGCATCCGTGAAGAAGACGTTGGCATTAAATATTTATCCTTTTGATGCATTTTGGGCCAGGGTCAGCTAGCCACACTTCGTCAGGAAATTAACAACCCCACACACACACACACTACCTCACTCACTCACACACACACACACTCTCTCTCTCTCGACCAGAATTTGACGACAATAATATATATATATTCACACGCAGCTCATTTGGATAATTTGTGATGAGAATGGATAGTACAGTCTTTCGTACCAGGCCTCGCAGCTATCAGATTTGACGTCTCACTTCTTGGGGGTGGCAATGAGCTCAGGTATGAAACCTGAAAAATTCCCACTTTGCCACACTGCCACATCGAGCAGCAACTGAGCCTTCGCTGCCACCATCATACCCTCGGAATTTGATGCAGTCGCGAGAACTTTATGCATCGCCTCACAGAAATATCTACATTCTCATCCTCAGATTCAATTTTGCCCGATGTAAGCTGTCAACCTATATTTGCACTTCTGTCTACGAAGTCTGGGAGGAAGATTGGCAATACGCCACAGGTGTTTAGTCGGTTTGCCTGTGTCAATGCGGCGACCCATCTGGAGGAGATATGCTTTATTCCCTTCGGCAGGATTTTCGAGTAACGTAATACGGTGTAATACAGTATTTAAGCTTGATGCTTATCAGGATGATAGTTAGCAAAATTTTTGAACTTTTGAATTTGATTACATTGGCACATCTTTGTTGACATGACAATAGCATAATATTGCATGCCTGAATAAACGGGTGTCCACAGCCGGAAGCCACGACCTATTCCAAGGAGCGCATAGCCCCATTTACTAACCGGCATTGCTATCTTCATGCCTGAGGCATAAAGCCTCCCCAGGTCCACTCATTTTGGCCCTCTTATTGGCTGTACGGCAGTTGGTGCTATCTGACCTGTTCCCGCAGCCTCAGGTTGGGAACGTTGCTATCTCCTACCAACTGATGTCGAGGGATTACAACATCATAGGGATACATGGTTAATCAAAAACAGTGATAAAATGAATTCCAAGAAAACCATATAGACCTATAGCAGAGCTATTGGTTTTCGTTGGAATAGATTGTTCAGAAGCCACATTTTTTGTCCGGATTCCGGAAATATATATGGTGGCCTGAGGGGCCCAACTATACAGTTAAAAGGATTTTTATATCTTGATCTGACTGTCAGAGTACAGTTAAGATTAGATTAAGGTATAAAAGTCAGGTAGTATAACCACTCTAATCTTATTCTATTGATTCCATCTAATTATTTTATTTTATTTAATTATCCTATTCTGCCTGCTCTGCCTGCTCTGTTTATCTAAATTGCCACTTCTTCCACAACAGCGATTGCAGGTGTGATTACTGATTCAACACCAAGCTCTGCATGCTGATTTCCTGGATAGGAAGACGACAAAGGGCGCGTGAGGCGAGTCGGGCGGTCAGCCTCGACGGTCGATTCTGCCGCACGGACTGCCTAAATGGGAAACGGCGCCGTGGGGGATGAGTCAGCGGGGGGATGGCTGAATCCGAGGAGGCCGATTTCCTAAATGGGAAGGAGGCAGGCGTCGCAGGCCTGCCCGTTTGTCAGCGGGCGTTGGGCTGATTCAAGAGGCTCAAGATTGAGGATATGTCTTCTTCCCGTGCATGACTTCCTTCTGCACCAATGATTTGCCGGCGTGGGGCTGGGTGGTTTCTTTAGAGCTGTCCCATGCTACGATCCACTTCCTTCTTTGGGCCACTCTCTGAGCCTCTAAGGTATCTATCTTTGTCTCGGAGGAGCTAGGCAAGGAAGTTAAACGGAGCAAGGCGCTGGATTCCGCATTCCGCATTTCCGGGAGCTGTGTAGTCTGGGGAGAGGGAGGCTCAGCATCCGGGGACCCCGTTGGACTGGAGCCTGCGAGGTTGTGGGTCAGATATGCGGCCAGCCACTGAGGTTAAGTTTCATTTTCGTATAGTTCCTTGACTGCACCGTTGCCACTACCAGCCCAGTGAAAGTCTGTTGTTGGACTCTGAGACATGGTCTGTTGTTGAAGTCGATCATTAACCAAACTGATCCGTTAGCTCTATACCGATCAAGACAGGGATGTTGAAACGCGGGGTGGAAATCAACAGGCTCGGCTGACGAGCAGTGTAGTATTTTCTCCCGTTCCGCTGTCTGTTGAACACACCATAGCAACCATTCGGGGCCCGGGATGACATGCGTCCCCCTTCATCCACACTTGATCATTGCGCATGCCAGTCTCCCAGCCCACCTGCCCTGAAACGATGATGTGTGGGACGCCGTCAGAACTGACTCGAGGAGAGCCCGGCTCGAGCGTTACATGCCTCAGCTTCCGGGATTTGGAGTGAAGCCCCGGCCCGGTCCTGGCAGGGTGGCCGCCTGGATAGCATCAGAGGAGGGAGCTATGGCGGCGTCCTCCGCTGTCCCACATGGTGTTCGTATTGCAACCATGGTAGCGAATCGCGCTAGGTCCGATCCAGATAGCTTCCCGCTCAGGGGAGGAAATCTGTGCCGCCATCGTTCGTCTGCATGCTTGGCGTCCCGGCGGTCCAAATCCGAATGCCATCAGGATGCGGCTCCACTCCGCCACGGCCAACGATCTGTCTCCCTGTCTGATCCGTGATCAGGGCAACAGCCTCGGTTGGACTGACTGCGCGGACAGCTGAGACGTGTAGGAACCAGATCTTCTGAATGCAATCGCTGGCGGCCGAAAGAGCGGCATGAACCTTCAAAACGATGACCTCCTGCGCGGGCTAAACCTAAATCCCATCCTCGGCTCTGCGCTGCCACGAGCGGCAGAGAACCACGAAGTAGCGACCCACCACTACCTGCGGCACGCCGCACAGAACTAGGCCGCCGATTTTGTGACATTGGATCGATCATGTCTCACCCGATACTTCAAGCGGGTGTTTCAGCGGGGTGCAGGTGGCCCTGCCAATTAGAACGGCCACTCTATCCTTCCATCGCGCGGGAGACGGGAAGCGAGATGGAATCTCTCAAGGCCACGGTTTGTCACCGCAACCCGGACCGTGGAAATCTGGACCGGGAACAGCTGGCGAACAGTCATTCCATGACTCGGGATGCATCGACTCGGCTATCTGGTCGCGGGATTCTGCAGGATGCGGCTGCATGCAACATGCGTGGCAGCGTCCGATCCATCGAGATCGCGCGGGCAAGGGCCAGTTCTGCTGGGATTTTCTCCACTTGGTCGACTCCACTTGATCGAACCCCTTCCACGCGCGCACAAAATTGCCGATGGACTGCTCTGGCTGGGCTGGCTGACTGTCTCATACATTGGTCTGCCGCTATCTGCCTCGCAGGTCGATCGCCAAATTTTCCGTCGAAATTTTCCGTCGACGATCATGAGTAGGTTTGCGCGATCACCGGAATGTCTACCTAGGTGAAAGTTCACATAGCAGTTGCTTCGGCCGAAGAAACGTCCCCTGTCAATGATCACCTAGCTAAATACACCCAAGGACCTCATCTCGCAGGTTGTCCGGAAGCCAGCCGGCGTGCCGTCATACATACCGAGCGCTCCAGTCCGCAGGGCATCGTTTGTCAAAATGGGTTCCTCATTGCCCCTGGTTGGGCATAGCCTGGGCATCTTCATTTGCGCGGCAGTCATGATGGGGATTTCAATCGTGGCGGTGGTATCGCGCACTTTTGTTCGCCTTTACGTGGTGCGCGCCTTTGGGTGGGATGATGCCCTGATGGTTATCGCGCTGGTAGGATTCTTATGATGCCAACAACCTAAGAACGGCTGCTGATGCTCGTCTAGGCGCTCTTCATAGCTCTAAGTGCATGCTGGATGATCGGAGCAGAGAGAGGAATCGGCCATAAGAACGAGGACTTTTCAAACCTCAAGTCAATGCAGGAGGCTCTTCTGGTATGCGTCATCCTACCACTGCACAAGTGGAGCCACAGCCATCGCGCATGATCTAACAAGACATAATTAGTTGTGGTGGCTTTGTCAATTGCTCTACCTCTGGTCTTCCGCTCTGGCCAAGCTATCCATTGCTCTCGCACTCCTCCGAGTAGCCGTGAACAAGATGCATCGCCTTATTCTGTGGGCAATTATCGGCCTGGTGATTTCCATCGGGCTGATGATCTGGTTGACCTTTCTGCTCGACTGCCAGCCAATCTCGCATTTCTGGATGCGCGTCGATCCAACCAACCCCGGAAAATGCGGGTCCCCTGATGTTCTCCTGGCCATTGCCTATGTCTACAGTTCGCTCACTGTTGTCTGCGATGTCACTCTAGGAGTGATGCCCGCAGTAGTGCTCTGGGGCTTGCAAATGAGCCACAGGACAAAGATTGCACTGGCAATCGTCCTCAGCCTAGGAGCCATGTATGTGTACCCCTTGTCTGAGCCGCGAAGGGATTTGTCTAACTTTTTTTCCCAGTGCCAGTGTAGCTGTGATCATCCGAATCCCATACTTGCACACCTACACCGACCCCGAGTTCCTTTGTAAGTTACACAGGTTTCCATTGCGTCATCGCATTTCTAACCAAAAACAGATGCCACTTACCAAATCACGATTTGGTCCATCATTGAGACCGGAATTGGTCTGACGGCAGGAAGCCTCGCCACTCTTCGCGCCCTGTTCCGTTGGTTCCTGGATGGAAGCCGCTATGCAAGCTCCTACCAGGGCCGCACCAGCCATAGCGGAAAGCGTAGCAGAGGACCGCATCCTCTTGTGAGCTTGACCGTTGATGTCCCAAAGAAGACATTGCAGAACCCAAGCTACGACCCAAGCTACTGGCGTCCAGACATGCTGTCAGGGAGGATGGATAACCGGACGGTAACCACCGTCTCATCCCCTATGACGGCATACCCCCCGAGCTTTGGCAACAGTAGCCAAGAGAATCTGACCCCGAAGCCGGACCCATGGAAAGATAGGCCATGGAAAGAACGGCACCACGTCAGTATACATACCACATTCGACGTGTCAGAGGGGGACGGGGGGATGATATGACTTACTGCGCTCCTTCATTTTTTCCTATGTCTGTTTTTCTGATTCTATTCTAATTATTGATACCATGGCTGTTCTCTCACTACAGACCAACTACTATAATTCAAATACGCTACCCATGCACTTACACTGCGTCTTCCCGTCCGAAGTAGATGACGATCTTCCCCTTGGCGACCTCAAGAAACAGACCGGGATCCCAAGCTGGGCGGGTACATCCGCCCTGCCTCCGCCCTTCCGGAGACACCCTGTCGGCAGCCAATCACGGAGGAAAAGGATTCCGCGATATCGGGCTGATCTTATCACTTATCAGAGACGCGGATTCCGGCCCGTCAGCTGATAAGATCCCGTTCCAGTCCCTGTCGGCTGCTTTCCTGCACATCCTTGGACAGCAACCCGGGCGGGTGTTCCTGACAGGTTCCGGCCTGAATTTGGGGCTGATGGACACCCAGGAACAGCTTTGATGGAAAGCAAAATCGTATATCGGATACACCAGGCGGAAGACCAGCGGGGAGGTCTGATCTTCTCCGACAGCGGAGAAGCCACTGATAACCCCAACATGTCAATACCTGGGCGGGGCACTCGGCTGATTAATGGAATACAGGGATAGATAGACCCCATGGAGGGGGGCTTATCGTAGATTAGCAGATTAATTTGGGCGGGGAAGGCGCAATTTGTCTCAGTGAAATGCTAATGTCGTTATTATAAATATGAACATTGCCATGCCTGCCATAGCCATAGCTGTCAGGTACCCTCAATCCCTTTTCTATACCCTTCTTGGTGGACCGGGCTAGCCTTGATCTCCTGGCTGCCGTTATTCAAAATGATTTACATTCCTCGGCTTGCATTGGGCTACTCTGCCCTACTGTCACTAGGAACCATTAGCTCTGTGACTGCCCAACTGGTGTCGACCGGCCTGTCTGTTACGCTAGACAGCATCGACTACTTCATTTCACCCTATGCCTCGGGCAATGTGACTGTCGCCCCGGCATTACTTTCTGGTGTTCCCAGCGCCAACGGTTTCCTCCCCGTGACTGTCGTCCAGGAGAAGCACGACGTATCGGCGCTTTCCTCTGTCTTCTCAGCATGGGCAGTTAAAGACGATGTCTTCAGTGATGCTTTCCTGGGCGCCGTCCTCGTCCGCAGTCTTGGTCAAAACCACTCCACGGCAGCCTTTGACAGCTCCAGCACCAGCGTTCTGATTCCCCTCGAGACCACATCCGTTCCCTCGGGCCCGTACTTTATCGAGCAGACCACTGGAAAGTTGTACCCAGTATACCGGCTGTACAGCGACTTTGCCGGAGCTTTCAACCAGCCGCTTTTGCAGAAGGCGGACGGGACCTTCCAGGCCCTATCCGCTCAGGTGGCAGGTGTTGCATCAGCAACAGTTGGTGTGCCATCCCGTCTCTACTACACTCGCACTGCCGAGAAGCCGCTTGCTGGAGTTCGCGTGGGCATCAAGGACATCTACAGCCTGTCCGGCGTCCGACAGAGCAACGGCAACCGGGCATGGTACTACCTGTATGGAGAGAACAACGCCACCGGCACTGCCGTCTCGCGCCTGATCGACGCGGGTGCCATCATTGTCGGCCTGCAGAAGCCGTCCCAGTTTGCCAATGGAGAGACTGCCACGGATGACTGGGTCGACTTCCACTCCCCCTTCAACCCGCGCGGAGACGGGTACCAGGACCCGTCCTCTTCCTCATCCGGTGCCGGTGCCTCCATTGCCTCGTACGACTGGCTGGACTTGGCCCTAGGAAGTGACACAGGCGGCTCTATCCGTGGCCCCGCAGAAGTCCAGGGAATCTACGGATCCCGTCCCTCTCACGGGCTCGTTGAGCTCGACCATGTCATGTCTCTCTCTCCTGTCCTCGACACAGCGGGTCTGCTCACTCGCGACCCCTACCTGTGGGACAAGGCCAACACGGCGCTCTACAGCACCAACTACACCTCCTTCATCAACAAGACGGTCAAATACCCCAGCAAGCTCTACACTCTCAGCTTCCCAACAACAAACAACACGGCTGCCGATGGCTTGCTGGTCGAGTTCCAGCAGAAGCTGGCTGCTTTCCTCAACACAACCGCCACCCCGCTTGACCTGGAGGAGGACTGGCTCTCCAGCCCCCCCTCTGACGCTCCCGCCGACGTGCCTCTCCCGACCTTGTTGAACCTGACCTACGCCATGTTGATCAGCAAGCAGCAGATCCCGCTAGTCAAAGAGCCGTTCTTCGCGGACTATGCCGGTAAGGTTTTAAACTCATTCCAAAATAGCAACCCCATGCTAATAAGCCTCCAGCCAAATACGACGGTCGTACCCCCTTTATCGACCCAGTCCCCCTCTCCCGCTGGAACTGGTCGACCGCCTACTCCGCCTTGGCCCTAGACGATGCCATCCAAAACAAAACCATCTTCATGGACTGGATCGCCTCGAACTACCTGACCCGCATCTCCGACCCGGACCAATGCTCCTCCTCCCTGATGGTGTACATCGGCTCCGCGGGCGCCGAATACCAATCTCCACGGAACGTCTACCGCTCGCTTCCCGGCGCGCCGCTGGGTTACGACAGCAGCCGCATCTCCAACATGGCTGAGGTGCCGGACTTTGTGGTTCCCATTGGGGAGGTATCTTCGTATAGTACCATTACGAACCATGATGAGAGTTATCCTGTCACTGTGGATATTATGGCTGCGAAGGGATGCGATGGCTTGATTGTCAGGTTAGCGCAGGATTTGCTGAAGGCGGGGATTATTAAGACGCCGAAGACGGGGGGAAGTCTTGCTGGAGGGGATATATTGTTTTAGCACTATATTGGATCAGGTAATTATATTATTGATGATGATGACATGCTACATGCACACTTGACAGGCTTGATGTATATACAAGAAAAGAAACATACAAACAAAGTACCCCAAGTAGGCGGCCGAGCTTAAACTCCAACAACGGAGAACTCCGTAAAATGACCACACAACTCAATATTTCCATCCCTCCCTCCCTCGCATATATAATAGAAGCCCTCTTCTCAGCTAACGAAACCCACCAACAATGTCAGCAAACAAGACAACAAAAGAGAACATAGACATCCAGTCAGGCACAGCACTTATCAAGTATCAGCAGCGACCAAACGCTTCATCGCCTGAACCTCCTAGCTAGCCTCGGTCTTGGTGGCGACCACATCCACATTCTGCACAATAATCATCTTGTGCCTGCTTTGGGTAGCTTCGTACTTTCCATCTGACCACGTGGTCATCCCTTTGAGAATAGCCTCGTCCTTGTCATCCGCCACACGCCTGTTGTCCGTTGTACGTCCGGTCTCCTTATCCTTGATTCCTGCATTGTATCTGCCCACGTAGGTGACCCGTCCGGCGAAAAACTTGGCTGCCAATAGGAGCAGGCCCAGAAGGAGTACGATTGAGGAGGGGTATGGTGCCATTGTTAGGGTTGGAAATTGTTTTGTTTGTTATGAGTCAATCGATGTCAATGAGACTGTCTTGCGTGTGTAGGGCCACATAACTTGGTGTTAAAGGGGTGGACCTGTACAGAGACGTGGGTTGTATGTTTGCTTGAGCTGCTGCTCCGATAAAAGCTGTTTCGGAGGGATGCTCCTGTAGAATTCCGATGGGACATTCAAAGAGAAGGTGCGTTCTTTTGTAACCATTCTCACTCTGGATTCCTCTGAAGCCTGGTTGTAGTTCATGAGTATTGCTTATACTGCCCCCCCCAGTATAGCAATGACGGAATTTGATATTGCCGTGCTCAGCCATCTCAGCCAGGTCATACCCATAGGTCACTCAGCAGGAGGTATTTAAGATGCAGAGTTGGACTCGGACAGGTGTACCCTACGCACATGGACCGTACTGGGAGTACTCCGCGTTAACCTCATGGAGGGCGAAATATAATCTTCCAGACAACGGAATAATGGAGGAAACATGTAGACAGGTCGCCTCTTTTGATGGAATAAATGAATATAGTCTTCTGCTGCGCTTAGACTGAAAGGCTACTCTGTATCCATAACCCCCCAAATGCCAAATTCGGCCCCTGTGATTATGTCCCTAGCAGGACATTTATGCGAAACATCTACAAACTAGCGTGGGAGGAGGCTGTGAGAAATAGTTATATTTTCACCACCCAATGCTCAATCGAATTCGATTATTGCGAGAAAAATTGCCTTTAGCTGCGGGTAGCAGACACTGGACCAATCACAGCTCCAGAAAGCGATCACAGACTAGCGAGATTCTCACTAGCCTGATTGCTGATGTTTCAGTGGGATAAATGGAGTTAAAATAATTAACATGCATGGGTAGTTAGTTGGTAATTTTCTGCTCTAATTAATATGATGTTCGAATGGAAGGGATCTAAGTCACCTAGGCCTCAGCTTTCGTCGGGAACGTTCTAACATATATTATCGATTTGTATTTAAATGAGAGAGAAAAAAAAAGGCCCGAGGGAAAGCAAAGGAGGGATACAAGGAGTTCCAGTTTAGATCGATTTAACTTTAAATTTAACGTCATATCGAAAACTGAAAAGCAAAGAAAATTCCCTGCATCTTAAACCACCTGCGCGGATTGTCCTACTACAGGCACCGGACGGCATGGCGAAGCGAGGGCGGAACGTGGGTGGAAAGTCTAACCGTCCCGCATGCCTGGGCCAATCAGATACTTGGACAGAAAGCATGCAACAATGCTCAGCATCTCTATAAAAGCCCATAATCTTCCAGTCAATTAGTCTGTCATTCAAGAAAAACAGCTTCAAAACAGTCTTCATCCGCAAAAAATTGCAAGTTTTTACCCATTTCAAAATGTCTGCTCCCTTCGATCTTCGCAATCCCGGACGTCCTATCCATGTCGGTGTTGTGTTGTTGAACACGTAAGTTACTATTAACCACCTTACAATGATAATGACGCTGAGTATATGGCATAAAGTGTGACCGAGCATCTCGATGTGGCACCCGTTGGCTTCTTCAATACGATTAGCAAAGGCTTTGTCAAGACTCTACCCGATTTCTTCATTTCTGATGAGCTCAGGGCCCAGGCCTTAGACTTTGTTTTCCACTGGGTTACTGAAGACGGTAAAACTCCTGGTGCCCTGACAGGGAATCTGAACGTGGTTCCTACGGTAAGCAAGACCACAACCGTCTGTAAGACAACGCGAAGGCTAATGATGCCCAATAGGACTCTTTCGCCAGCTGCCCTACACTAGACATCGTTTTCATGGGTGCCAGCCAAGCCGGCTACCAATCTAGTACAACAGAGAAAGAGTTCCTGCGCAAGTGCTATTCTGACTGCTCTGCGTTTCTCTCCGTCTGCGTCGGATTCGAATCGATTCTAACCGCCGGGATTCTGGAAGGCAAGACCGCAACAGCACCTAGGAAGTTCCTGCCCATACTGCAGAAGATGGCTCCGGGCACAAACTGGGTGGATAAGCGGTGGGTGCAAGATGGGAAGATCTGGACGACGGGAGAATTGTTGAATGGCCTTGACATGGTCGCAACCTTCGGAAAGGAGACTTGGGGAGGAGAGGGATCTCTCGTTGAGTATATGATTCGGGATGGATCCTTCCCGACGAGAGATGTGGACTACAAGGATGAGCTGTGATCTACTCTTAAGCATTCACTACCTTGGAAGGAGTCTCATGTCGGATGAACCGTATACAAAGCCTTACGATAGCCTTTGAATCCATGCGCATCTCACGTCAGGAAGAAAGCGTTCGTTTTTAAGCCATTGGAATAATGAATTCGAATAGTTACCAAAACATATTTGCAACCACACTGCACCAATGCCAGGAATGATGATTAGGGCATGGAGCAGTGCAGCGGAGGAGAGCCATTCCGAATTGGGAAACCACCCGGCTAAACTTGTCATCCGCACCCGCGGTCGGCTCTGCTTTCCCCCCGCGTCTCGCAGTACCAACGCGACCACGGCTGACAGCCATCCACCATCTATCATTCTTCAACCCATGAATCGTGAAAATCGCAGAAAAAGCAATGGGCGACGATTTCAGATTCGTGTGCCCACGTCCGCGGAGCACTAGAGCCTGCGATCTATGCAGGACCCGCAAGATCCGGTGCATCCCCGCGGAGAAAACATGCGGAACGGGCGCCTGTCGAAGGTACGGCGAATCAACAAGTATGTATCGGGGAGACTATACTGACCATGGCAGATGCGCGAAATTCGGCTACACATGTACAACAACGAATTCTCCCCAATCGACGACACAGTATGTGGCCGGTGTTGCCTAGTGCGGGCGATTTGCTGATTAGCGGACAGAAGCGAAAAATCCTCGAAGAGCCAAACGATGAGGGTTGGTACTCGCCCTTCTAGTAATGATGATGTTGTCTCGAAGTTGTTTCAAGATAAGCCCATAGAGAAAGATCAATCGGCACGACTGTACGAAATGCACAGGAGTGTGTTTCAGAACCACAGTATCGACGAAGCGATTCCTGGAAGTCCTGCTACATCCACAGACACTACACCGAGTGTCACCACTCCAACTTGTGAGGCTGGCTCTGGTCGCTTCAATGTCAGCATGCAGGAGGCAGAAGAGCTGCTTTCGCAGTTTAGACAGCGTAGAGAGTATTTCCCGTTCATCGAGGTGCCCGATTCAACCTCGGCGGCCGCGATGGCGGCATCTCGCCCATTCTTATTACTAGCCATCCTGACAATATCATTAACTCGAAAGCCTTCTCTACAGAAGAGAATCGACGAAAGATTCCGTCGAGTGCTGAGCGAAAGGATAGTTTTTCACGGGGAAAAGAGCATGGACTATGTGCAAGGCCTGCTGGTTTATCTCGCCTGGTAATTCGGACCCAAGGTGAAATTGTCTGCTGGGGGTTATTGACCCTTAAATACAGGTGCCCATTGAATCTGCGCCCATTAAACAATCAGGTGTCGCAGTTCTTGCAGATTCTTGGAACCATGATATCGGACCTCAAGCTTACCGAAAATCTGCATGATGGTGCTGCCCGAGATGCCTGCCTCGGATGCTATAGCCTTTCTTCTCTGTGAGTTTGCCTTGTATAACCTAGAATTTGTGTCTGATGTACGGGGTAGGTTGTCTGTCAGCTTCCGACGTGTGGGCGATGATGCCGCCTATAACTACCTTAAAGCGGCGCTCGACGCCAATAGGACACTGAATCAGCCATTCGACAATAAGCTCAAATACTCAACACTTCAGACACTTTTTGAAACGATATTTCGCTCTCAAGAAACCTGCAGCACTGAGGGATGTCCTACCAGGAAGAGCCAGAGGGTTCAAGAGATGATAGAATCTCATCGTCTGGAACTGCAGATATTTCAACGCACGCAAGGTTGCGAGAACAGTATGTTCAAACCTTGATAAAGTGCAGATTTCTTGCTAACATAAAAGTTCCCCTACATCTCTCTGCCCTATCTTTGAAAGTTAACATAGCCTCCCTACCGTTTAAAGTCTTCTACCCGATGCCAAGGCGCACAAACAAGCTCAAATCATCCCCCATCCCATCATACCAAGACCCATCGTTACTTGATCACGCCGCCTCTTGTCTATCCGAAATCCGCAATTTCTTCGAAAGTTTTCTCTTCATCCCAAGGGATCAGTACATCTACTTCTCCATCCGAGAATGGTGCCAACTGATCGTCACCATCAGCACCGCCTCTCATATTTGCTTCCTCCCCGTGTCCACAACGACCCTCGAATGGGAACATTTCCAAACCAAGGCACGATCGAGTATGCTGATCTACCTCGAAAGTCTCTCGCACCGGGCCTCGACTCTTTCCGTGTCCAAGGCCGGTGACCATCCCGACACATTCTTCATGTTCAAATCGGTGCTAGATATTGTCCTATCCACATACGCCCCTACAACTAGGACAACTTCATCCCAAACATCAGCCACCAGTGGAACAGAATCGCCTGAAACACAAGGCAACGGCACAGATGTAGTCGCACCACGAACCAAGTCCAGCCGGTGCCCCATGATGAACGGAAGCATAAAACAGTCCGAGTTCTGGGAGGCTATGGAGCAAAGCGACCTGCGTTATCTGGAAAGTCTGGGCATTGAGGGAGATGGAGAATATACAGGTACAACCGGTATTCCTGATATGGAGAATCTGTTTGACGATGCGGGGGACTGGCCGAGTATATTTTCTGAATGGGTCAATTTTTCTAATTGATGATTTTATGAATCTGGCCTATGGGGAAGCTACACGAATGAAGAATATGATAAGAAGGGCCTTCAGTCATGAGCCAACATTGTGATGAGGAATTATTCACATCTCGAGAATGCAACTTTAGACAGATTTAACAACCATACCCATCATTTAAAATTCAATTTGGCGACGGCCCAAGTGACTATTTTTCACCACCAAGGCATTGGAACTGATCTTGATCACAGTGTCTCGGAGCTAGCTGATAATTCAGCGGAATAAGCATATTTCGATATGTCCGCAAGAACAGACGCGGATCGAAAATAGCAATCCTCCTTGAAAAACTTTCTCGATGGTCTTGAGAGGATAGATCAGCATAGTGTTCGCGGGGTTTGCAATAAGCATTTAATCAATTCTCGAGGGCCGAGACATACCGACCGGCCGAGAATAAGAAAAAGGGGAAGTTGTTTGTAGTGTCCAGAGACGACTGGCAACATACTTGCCCGGAATTTCCAGTCCGAGCCGCATTTATGAAGAATGTGGGCGGCAGCTGCTCAACTACGCACGTCGGCTACTCCGAGTTGCGGCATTTACGATGACTTATCATCCCCCGAGGAGGACTGGAATGCGGGTATTGGCATAACGAAGGTTTACTGCCTTCGCGGCCAACCGGAACTTCTTCGTCCAGGGACGATACGGCCCTCTGTTCGGACGCTATGGACGAGTTCGTCTAGGCGTGGCGATTCCTCACGCCCCGGAGGTTTTCAAGAAAGGGGACGGATCGAGACCGTTACGGAAGCTTGATGGATGAATATAGCTATCGTCGAGCTTAATCGGGGCTGATTGGAAGACGACTTTGGGATGGGAGGGCGATAGATCTAGACAATGGCCAATCGGGGCTAGGGTCTCAGGTCTGAAAACTGAGGCAAGTTGAGGGCTCGACATCTTACTGGTAGAGCAATGGCTTCATTAAAATATGACGCTTCCGTTTTCCTACGGGCCAATCCCTCTGGAAGGGCATTCCTTCCAGATCCCCTGATTCTGAGTACCTCGAGGCATTTTAGACCAATCATGGGATGTGCGGTTCGGGTGTCCGCGGGTGGCAGATGGCAGATGGTTCAGGCCACGCGAGAGACCCGCCCGATTACCATGGCTCGAGGATTGACTAAGCGGTCCTAGGAGATTGTATGGTCGAGGCATTATTGGACACAAAATCGAGCTTGTGGCATCTGCCAGGTTTCCAAATTCATCTGCCAAAGGATGTGAAAGAATGGGTGGGTCTGCCCTCTGCGGGGTCGTATTTTTAGACTTCGGAGATTCCGATGCCCCTGAACCGCGCGAGCCACGGTTCGTCGATCCGTGTGCGATGATCGACCGCTTGACACGACCGGAATGGTCGACAGCCCGTTCCATCTTCTCCCCTCCTGGCAAAGACCGTCGGATCAACCTCGGGAACTCACATTCACCCAAAAATGAGCCAAATCGAATTGGCCGTATCACGCGGGGTGGGCCACAACGGCGTCCCGCTCGCATTTTTCAAGCCCTCGGACAGATCATGACGATTGCTCCATGCAGGGGCATTTTATAAGACCCGCGGGGGTCTTCAATGCTCTAGAGACTCTATCTATCAACCATCCAGTTATCGACCATGCACTTCCTGAAGCCATTGCTAGTGGCAATGTCCGCCATCACCGCCTGCGAGGCTGCCCCATCCTTGCAGTCGAGAGGTGCGTGAATTCCAAGCCATTGGCACTTCTTTCCTGACCGAACCAGCCATCTCCACACAAGCCCTCGGTTCTTATGATTTCTGGGTCCAGTATGCCGCCGCTTCATACTGCGAGCCCAACTATGTCGCCAAGGCAGGGCACAAACTGACCTGCTGGGCAAAAAACTGTCCTGCGGTTGAGGAATCGAGCACGACCATCGTGATGGACTTTTCCAAGTAGGGATAACCCTAAACATTCCATCGCCGGACATTAACTCACCTGCCACAGCACCACCAAAACTGACACCGCCGGCTACCTCGCCGTCGACGACACGCACAAGGCCATCGTGCTTGCCTTCCGAGGCTCCTACTCCGTCCGCAACTGGCTTGCCGACGCCACCTTCTTCTACACCGACCCCAAACTATGCAACGGGTGTGAGGCGGAGCTCGGTTTCTGGAGCTCCTGGACCGGGGTCCGTGACAACGTGACCGAGGCCCTGAGTGGGACGATCAGCAAGTACCCCAACTACGAGCTCGTCGTCGTGGGCCACAGTCTCGGGGCCGCGATCGCAACTCTCGCCGCTGCAGACCTCCGCGAAAAGGGCCACGAGGCGACTCTCTACGCCTTTGCCTCTCCCCGTGTAGGGAACCCAACTCTGGCGAAGTTCATAACCGACCAGGGCAAGGGTGCCAACTATCGGTTCACGCATACCGAGGACCCCGTGCCCAACCTCCCTCTGCAGCTGATGGGATACGCCCACGTTAGCCCGGAGTACCACATCACTACCCCCGGCAATGCAACGGTCAACGCGAGCTCGGTCGTCATCTACCAGAACGGCGATGACCCCAAGGGTAACACCGGCGCTCTCGGGATTCCCAACCTCTTCGCCTTCATGGATCACCATTACTACTTCGAGCGGACTGACGGGTGTCTCGGACCCGGCATGCCTTTCAAACGATCGGACGAAGATAGCAACTAAGTTTACGATGGTGGAAATCTCGCGATGGGGAACTAAACCCGCCATGAAGGGTACGAAGACTGACATTCTCGAACAATAGTTTATTAACCTCTGTGTATAACCACGAATATGTAAATTTGATTCACGCAGACAGACATAAAGGAATTGAGTTCATCATGATCATGATCATCGAGCTTCGTAGCTGTAAACCTTGATTCGACAATCTGAAACACGCTACTCCAGGGATCCTTAATTTCAATCAGAATACGGTCAGCGTCGGAGAGACCCACTTCCGTCGTCATCGAAGTTTAACCTATTCACCCTGCAGTCATCTTTGATCGCTATTGTCTTACTATCCGATCAATGTACGGAGTACTCCGCATCGAAATCTATTCCCTATCTCCCTCTCGCATCCAACTCCGTCAACCACCATCCTAAACATCACCACCCGGGACTCCCACGGCCACGCCCTAAACACCTCATTCAGATCCTCTATCGAATCGCGCATTCCTTGACATACAGATTCAACGCGCGTCTCAAGATATCTGGGTTGACGTCCCGGGGAATCCTATAAAAGATATCCTTACGGAACTTTTCATCGAAGGGCAGATATCGAATGGGGAAGGGTGCCTTAGCTGCGCGGTCGGCGCGGAGTTCTGCCAGGATGATGTCTGTTTGGGTGCGGCTGAGGTTTTTGGATGTCATTTTTTTTGCCGGACTGGGGATGAGGTGAGTGAGGGTGTTGGTGAGGGTCTTTTTCCAAGGGGCGTAGACTACAGATAGTGATTGTTACGTTGCGGATTCGTGGGATAGGGAGGGAAACGGTGATAAATGATTGAGTGAGTGAGAGGGGTGTTGACTAATGGGTTAATGGCTGTTGACTTCACGAGTGAAGAAATAACGGCACTGATTAGCTAAGTTCCTGCGAGGAACTCCGGAAGATATATCCTATTGTGGGATACAATTGGGTTTATCGAGGTCCTGGGCATTCGGGACTGGCTAGCCCGCGTCATTTATTCATTTATCCGATCGGACAACTGGATTTGCTTGATTCTTGGTGTCAGCGGCGGGGCTTTAGAGCGAGCGATAATGTTGGCGGCATATGGCTGGGCAAGGACGTGGTCGTCAAGTTTTTGTCAACCATCGAACTATTTCGGGAAGGGTAGATGAAGTTGAGATGGCATCAACAGGTAAGAAAATTTCCCCCGATCGGATCAACGAAAAAAACATTGCATGAAGGTAGGGTTTCTGGATGCATGTTATCGCTCCTGAGGGTAATCAACCTAGACGGAGAATCGGAAAGGTCCGTAACGCAGTCTCTTGCGGGAGAAATTCACCATTAATGTCCATACAAGTCATGGTGAGCATAGAAAAATTGCAGTAGGAGTTTCATTTCCTTAAGTTAAGAGAGGTTGATTTACGCAATCTTGGGAGCCCAGACACAACTATCTCAACAATTCTAGTGATGGCGGGGCTTCACAGCCCTCGTATACCAACCAACAAACCCCGCACCGCACCAACCGGACCGCAGCCCCGGCTAGGACCATCCTGCGTCTCCGAGAATCATCTCATGCAACATTTCCGAGAACCTACCAATAGGCACTGCACATCTGACAACGGATCTGGAACGATGCCACGCCGAATACCCGCAACTCCCGGCGCGCTGCCCGCCCGGCGGCCGACCACCGAACCCGCCCCGAGTATTCGGAGCACCGTGAACGAACCCTGAGATCCACGCCATGGCATTCATATTCGCGGGTCCTCGCTGTACTCCTCTCCCCTGCTCTCGACTCACCACTCTCAACACACAACGCAATCATGTCCGAATACCACCCCCTGCCCCACCTCGCCCCGGTCCGCCGCGTCGTAACGGGCCACACCCCGCAAGGCAAAGCGATATTCTCCCACGACGATCAACTCCAACTCGTCAACCCTCGTCCCATCCCCGCCGACACCGACCCCAACACAATCGCAGGCTTCAGTCTCATCCACCGCACGCATGGCTACCCCGTCGACCTCCAGGGTCCGGAGAGCGAACTGAGCAACGAGAACCTGGCGCGGGCGAAAATGGCCAGCGGGGATATCATCTCCGAGATCGTGGATATTCCCCCGGGAGAGGGACAGCGGGGAGCGGCGTATCTGCATCGGAACCATAGCTTGGAGTACGGGGTGATTCTGAAGGGCAGCGTTCAGTTGATCCTGGATGATGGGGTGGAGAAGACGCTGTCGGAAGGGGATGTGTTTGTGCAGAGGTGAGTGGTGGTGGATCTGATGATGAGATGTGGGGGGGGGGGGGGGGATGAGGGCTGACAAACTTTGTAGGGGTACGATGCATGGCTGGAAGAATGTCACGGATCAGTACTGTCGCTTTATGGCAGTGATTATTCCATCGAACCCGGCGAAGACGGGGGCCGGGGAGGAGTTGCCCGTGACGAAGATTCCGGGCTTGACGGATTAGATGGAGGGGGAAAGGGCATTCGCTATACTATTGCAATGAAGCTTTACCCCCATATTAAATCAGATTGCAAGTAAGCTTTTTGGACCATAATCAGCAAAACTATGCACTTCGACATTGATCAGGTGCCCACGCGTCATTCCACTTAGCATCTGAAATCATTTTTCTCCACGTTGGCTTCATACTGTCATCGGCTAGTGTGACAAAGCTAACAAGCTACCCATCGGAACCTAATATGACATAATAAGTTAAGACCTGAACACAGCCGATATCAATAAGTACACACATCCCATACCGGTATTCACAAGGTCGTATAACCTTGGATTAGATTAATAAGAGCAAATAGTTTCAGGGGATGTTGTATGAATACTCTGTTCGACTTTGGTCTGCAAAACGGAGCCGAGGGTTATGATTTATTTTTTTCTAAAACCTATCTCTCCCTAAAGGTCTAGAATATACGGCAGTACTATTTGGAAAACGGGGTGCAATCCAAGCCAATAATTTTAGAGAGGTTTCTAGAATAATCTATAGCATAAGGCAGTGTCTACCTCTATAGAGAGGCCTCGTAATGGCCGCAGCCTGTGGTATGTGAGAAGCGGATATTTACGGATGTCTCATAATAAGCTTTGGACACATCTTCAGGTATGTCGTGTTAAGACACCGTATCCCGGTATAACACCATGTCGTATCTGGGCATTGCTACAGAGATTCGGGTGTCAAAATAAGACATTACTCCTCACTATATAGAGAAAAAAGGAACCCCTATCAACAAAAGAAAGCATTCACTATTTGAGGATATTAAACCTGTGTTTTTCCAGCGTACAAAGTCACGAAGTATCTCTCCAACTATACAGAGCAGAGTTTAATTAGACTGCGCGAGATACTGGATGACATTCATCATGTGAATATACTTCACGGCGATCCTAAGCCACGAAATATGATGATATGCTCAAGGGAAAAGACTAGCGTGCTCTGGGTCGATTTTGACTGCGCGCAGACCTTTTCCCGGGGCGATCTTACGACCAAGCAAGAGAATTGGGTGAAGGAAGAGGACCATATGTTGGATTACTTTATCCAAGCGTTGGTAAGTTCGAATCATATGAAGTGATAAAAGCATCGGCTAATAACTCCATAGGCTATTGATTATAAGCAGGGAAAAATAGATACGACTCGCTCCTACTACTATGATTGACATGCTCATTATCTTCTGAAGAATACGTACTGCAGAAAGCCAAGAATGCGAACATCCCCCCAAATTGATAATGTTCATCGTTGATGAGAATCTTTACACTATTTTAGCATGGTCTATGATTCAAGCTTCTGTCCATAAGTTGAGTACTTAGACTGCTCAAGGTAAACCGTCTATTGCTAAAGCGATGATGCCTGGATTCGAATACAATTTTATAATCCGATATGTATTTGTTCAAAAATCCATTTTCCTATCTAGATCTGCTCTATTCCATCTAGAATTGCATATCTTCCTATCAAAGTGCTTAGAGCGGGTGGCTCTGCAAGAACTTGATCGTATTCACAACGGAAGTCTCCAATGGCATATATTCCAGCCCGAGAACTTCCCTCGAGCGGCTGTTGTCGAAGTCATAAAGAGGGTTGGGCTTGTCCGAGATCAACTCAGCCGGGAGCTTGTCAGCATATTCAGGGAAGTTCTTCTTGGCAATCTCCGCGACTTCCTTCATATCGAAGTGCCCCGCCGTAATAAAGAAGCGGTTTCCGGCTGCCTCGGGAATCTCCATCGCTCTGACATGAGCAAGAGCGATATCCCGCACATCAACCCACAGCCAGGTGCCGGTCGGAGGCAGCTTCTCCTTCCACCCCCCTTGCATCAGCGATCCGAATCCCAGGTTGGATGTATTGAGAGCTTCCTGGGACTCTGGCGGATGGATGGGAGGCCCGAAGACGTACGGAGGGCAGATGGTGGCAAGCGAAAAGCCGGGTTTCTCTTCTTCCACGAAAGACCACGCAGCCCGCTCAGCGAGGGCTTTGCTGGCGCGGTAGGATTTGGCACGATCCGCAATGCCTTCCTCGTAGGTAACTGGGTTCCACCTGCTCTCGCTGTACACATCGGGGTGTCCATCTGGGTTGACGATAGCAGCAAACGATGAGGTAATGACCACTCGCTTCACCGAGGGCGCGCTGTTCTTGATGGCGCGGAGGATTCCCTTCGTCCCATGGATGGCAGGGTCGAGCAGCTCCTTGGGGTCCTGGAATCGGAAGTGGAAGGGGCTTGCGGTGTGGAGAACAGCATCGAATGGGGGGTCTGAAATGACGGCTTTGTCGAATGCGCCTTCCTGGGCAATGTCGGGAACAACCACGTAGGACAGCTGGCCCTTGGAGGCTTCCGAATGGGCCGCGAGGATCTTCTCGCCCTTCTCGGCGCTCCGCACTGTTGTTACCACAGTGTGGTTGCCAGCAAGCAGAGTCTAGGCGCAGTGTCAGTATTGTTTATAGATTGGATGTGTTGACATGAAAATGATAGGTGAATACCTTCAAGCAGTGGGAGGCAATGAAGCCAGAGCCACCTGTGTCCAAGCGTTAGTTGCTTCGAACGTTGAGAATAGTCTTTGATGATGCTCACCTGTCACAAGAACCTTCATTTTGGGATCGGATTGAACAACGTGCTTGAATTTGGGGGTTGGAGTGATCTCAAATGAATTTGAGGTCGGAACCTGTCGGCTTAAATACACCTAGTTATCTCAGCCAGCTTTAGTCAGTGCGGGGTCGAATGGCGTGGACTGATATGAGGTTAGAGGCTTAGAGCCCTGATTGGTTGGCTGGAACATCATTGTTCCAGACCCGCTGCGCTAAGCGAGAAGTCTGATATCAGGCTCAGGAGTAGCCACGTAGCATAGAAGAATTAAGCACTCAGTATATCTTTATATGGACCCAGACGAGTATTGTTGCTAGGCTTAACTAGCCGCCTGCATACATTAAATAGGCCTTGTACAAGCACTGCGACCGGAAACCCCGAATCCCCTGAGTGAGGTGGCTGATCCCCACTTCATGGACTCTTCCTTTTTCACGTGACTGCAAAGCCCATTATTAACCAAAAATATTCCACGCGAGATATATAAATACAAACTGAATACTTTCAAATTTCATGTTCTTATTTTACCTAACAACTAACCAAAAAAGGATAGATGTTTTTTAACTACTTAATAAGTACTTAGCCTATCATGGACAACTATGAGCAAAATCGATCCTAGTCTTGAGGACTATATTGAGCCAAGCTTAGATGAAGATCCTGAGGTAATAATATTCATTAATTAAGTGATTGATAAGTACTTAGGAAGCCCTTGCTAACTACTTAATATAGGAATCTACTATTTCAATTGAACTTACTAATACAAAAAGAAATCCTCTTCAAACATCGAAAGTTGAATATATTAATGATCTACCAGAATACCCTGAAACCTATATTAATAGGTATTCTTATATTATTCCATCCCATGGCCGGTCACAGGAGGAGATGGAGCAATTAGTCCATGAGGTAAGTATTTCTTAAGTACTTAGCAAGTACTTACTAACTGATTAAAAATTCAATATGCACGCAGACTACAGCGTGGGAAATGCTATCAGGTTCAATACCTATTCTTAAACTGTTTACTTAAGAGATAGACCTGGAAATATTCAGGGATATTTATCTGTAAATATTTAAATAAATTTTTTTAATCTTATTATTATATATCTATTAATGAGGACTATTAGAAGGTACTTCAAGATTCTCAGAAAACTAATCGGCTTCTTGAATCTGATCAAGGAAAACGAAATATATATAAGTAAGTACTTATTAAGTACTCTTTAAGTAGTTCATAAATACTTATTAAGTACTTACAGTTATTTCTGTTCAAGTATTAAGTATTTTAAAACAGGTTTTTCCTGTACTGATTATCTTCCAACATGCAAGCCAGGTTTTAAGCGGCATCCTACAATAGTTTGAATTAATGAATCTAAGTACTTAGAAACTGATTACTAACTACTTATAGACTGTTCATGGTGAATATATACTATATATCAGCTGTATTCATAATACTGGTGATTTTTTAAAAACCTATCATAGAGGATCTATTAAAGGTTATTCACCAATAGATTTTGAATTTCTTGAACAACTTTTTAATAGGAATATTATACCTCCAACAGAAGAGTGTAGTATATTTGAATCACTTACATCACGTCGAAAGTTTTGTGGTAAGTAATTCTTAAGTACTTACTAAGTAGTTACTTATTACTTTAAAGATCATGATTATATTCAAGGATCAGGCAGGTTAAAACATATTATATGTAATATTATGTTTACTGTATTAGTCCCTGTTGATCTTACTGAATGTCTATATATTATTTATACATCTCATAGAGTTTATCAGCATCCACTACCACCACCAAGTAAAGTACTAACACGGATTATTCAGGGCTCTTCCTCGGCGCGACGGCTGTGAGCTCATCGTCTCATCGGCCGATGGCGATAAGCCGATCCACCCGCCGGTGGATCTTCGGCCGAAGAGCGCTGATTGGTCTGTTTCGAGTGGACGTCGATTTGCGCCAATCAGCGACTCCCATTGCCTTCTATATCCGGCCACATTCAATGTTGAGCGCATCACAGTGGATTTTCCTGCGATGGAGATCGCGGATTTAACACTCTTAAGGACATCTCCGATCGGCTGACATCTTGGTGTGTTTTGCATTGAAAATGCTCCCTTCCCCTCTCTTTGACTGCTGTTTCTCACTCCATTGACTCCTATTGTCATCAGCACTTTGCACTTCCCCACCATCACTCACCTCAATACCAGTAAACATGGCCGCTACATCAAAGGCCAGCAGTGCCGGTATGAAGGTCATTTTCGGAGCCATGACCATTGGAAAGTCAGGTACATTGTCCAAAACCCACCAATTCGCCTGTGACGACGCTGACTGTTACTTGCACAGGCGTGGAGATGGCCCGTATTCACTCGCTCGACGAGACCAAAGCCGTCTTAGACATGTTCCAGGAATACGGCCATGACACAGTCGATACTGCCCGAGTCTACAGTGGGGGCTCATCGGAGGAGTACCTCGGAGCTCTGGATTGCCCAAGCCGCGGGATCAAACTCGATACCAAGCTCTATCCAACCGCCATCCGACCAGTGTTATCGCCAGATGAGCTCTACCACCATTCCCTGGAGGACCTCCGTCGGGGTCTGCTGAACAGTCTCAAGGTGTTGAAGGTCGACAAGGTCACAACGTGGTATCTCCATGGACCGGATCGGACCGTGCCCTTTGTGGACACTCTGCGCGCAGTCAACGAGCTCTACAAGGAGGGCCTCTTTGAGAGGTATGGTATCAGTAACTATCAGGCATGGGAAGTGGCACAAATGTGCGAGCTCTGTGAGAAGAACGGATGGGTGAAGCCCGACGTCTACCAGGGTCTCTACAATGCCCTCCACCGTGCAGTCGAGGCCGAGCTGTTCCCTTGTCTGCGCTACTACGGTCTCTCCTTCTACTGCTTCAACCCGCTGGCTGGTGGCTTTCTGACGAGCCGGTATACCCGCGGTATGACTGATTTCGAAGAGGGCTGTCGCTTTGATCCGAAGTTCCAACGGGGTAAACAGTCTCAAAGTCGGTACTTTGACAACCTTTTCTTTGATGCGTTGGATATTCTGCGGCCGGTGGCCAAAGAGCATGGGCTCAGTGAGGCAGAGTGTGCGCTTCGCTGGCTGTCTCACCACTCTCAGCTGAAGCAAGAGAGGGGGGACGGTATCATCATTGGTGCTAGCAGCTTGAAGCACTTGGAAGAGAATCTGGAGGCTCTGTCCAAGGGACCCCTGCCTGAGGATGTGGTTCAGGCCTTGAACCAGGGCTGGGAGGTTGTTCGGGGCAAAGAGTTAAAGTTCTGGCACTGATTGGGTTATATGTTTCCGCAAAGGGAGTGTGCATAAAGCTCAGGTCTTTGTATGACGTATCAAATATAAATGCTACATGATACCTGGGAGTGATGACCCCGTTTTGAAGCTGGTTGATAAACATATATAAAAGACTACGGATTGTCCAATTCATTGAAATTTATGCAGGCGGCTAGTTAAGCCTAGCAACAATACTCGTATGACAACCCGCGATCTTCTTCACTCTCCAGGTCTACTATTCCAGGTCATCTCTGTGGCTTTGCAGTTCACTTCATTGGACATGCCTTGCCTTCAACTGCTCGGGGTAAACAACATGGCCGAGCGTGACTGTCTCTCTAGCGATTTCTCGGAAAGAGGCATGGAGACCGTGCGCATTGTTGGAACGCATGATCCCACTATCACCGCCACACAGAATGACCTGATGAGGGCATTATGGTTAAAGAATTCTAGTCGCGGGAAGGAGGCATGGCAAGTGTTAGGTCGGGCCATCAGGTCAGCTTCCCCACATAATAGTACATCATTCAGCACCGTCTTTCTGATACCGGTTCAACAGAATGGCTCAAGGACTGGGCCTCCACCAACAGTCCAAGATTTCCCAAAACGCAAATGCATCTGTGGAAGAAACACTCAGTCACCTGTGGTACGACGAGTATAAACGGAAGCTGTGGATCAAATTATTCTCTTGGGACAGGTTCGACTCTTCAACACCCATTTCTAGCCCGCACTAATAAAAGCAGCCACATGGCGTTTAGTCTCGGTCAACCACGGTCAATCAACACGAGCGATTGTACGATCATAACTCCATTAGATCGCGATATACCAGCAGACCCCGCGACAACGGTCCCCGTGGCTTTATTTCCACACGAGCCCCCTTCCTCTTTCACACCCCATCTCTTCCAGTACGCCGTGGGCCAACAAATTCACGAATCCATGTCACTAGGAGTCCACAAACCCCACCTCGAAGACTACAGCCTAGTCAATACTCTTCAGACACGCATCCGAACGCTACTAAGCAACTTACCTCCCGTTCACAGACCAATCAACCCAGACCGATCTTGGGACACCTCCCATCCCCATATCCCCAAACAACGCGAGCAGATATCAACAGCCGCCAATTCCTTCCTCATGTCCCTACACAGACCCCACGCCAAAGTACACGAAGCCAGTCGACACGCCGCAATTGACGCAGCCCTAGGCACACTAGACGCCCAAGAACGGCTCTTCAATCTCATGGCCAAACAATATTATAATATCTACGCGCTATCATCCTACACCATTGACGCCGGTATTCTGCTCGCCGTGTCCACCCTCGAACGCCCCCCATCAGATCTCGACACGCTCCACCGGATCTGCCACGCAATAGAGAAAGCCATATACCGTTTTGACCTAGCGAAAGACAGGGTTCCGTTGGCCCATCGAGGCTCACTGGTTCTGAGGCTCTGCTACCAGAAGATGCAAACGGCTTCGCAGCTTCAACACCCGACACCCGACACTACTGTCCATCAACCCAGCCACATAACACAGATCGGCGACGCGTCCCGTCAATTTCCAAGCGAAATTGCAAATTTCCCTGACCTTGGCACTCCGGGAATACCTGACGCAAGCCAGTTTGACAGCACGGTCATGTTTGAAGATGTTATGGCATCCAATTTCAATATTGAGTCATGGATGCAGCAGATGAGCCAGACGGGGGGTTTCGACTGGGCCTTGCAGTCTTAGAGGAATGTTATATACTGTACAGAACTCGGACATCTCTAAATAGCATTGAGATTTCAATGAACACTGATTTCCGAAACTCAGCTCTACAAACGGTGAAAACATGAAGAACATCAGCATTGCCGAAAACTTCTAGCTCTTTTGGTTACTCGTGCCCTTCCGAAAAGAAGTCGCCTCTTTGCATCAAAGTATCAAGTGATGCTGGGCAAATACAGAAACGTAGATAAGAGAAACCAGCCGGCAACCAAGCAGCGCTCAAGCCTTCACAGTTCCTGTCACAAACCTGCCATCTCTAGCACCAAATGCTATCATTTTCCGCCTGGATTTCTCCGATTTTCCGAATCTATATATAGACCGTTACATTCGCATAGAACTTCTACGCTTACGAATTCTCATCGACAGTCACAGGATCCAATCCCTGCAACAATATAGTACGTAAGGCCTCACTCTACACCAAAACATTGCTGCAGCCGTAAGCGCTATGCCTGCCTATCCATCACGTGGGCAACCAACCCCTAACCCCCCCGTCCTCTCACTCCCACTTCCCTGCCAGCAATCACTTACGGCAGGTAAACCGAAGCGTCGTCCCAAGTTAGATTTTTCTTTAATAATACCTAATAGATAATTACCCTGGGGGGGAGGGGAGGGAGGGGACCGCCGCCCCACATCCGGGCCTCCCTCCCCGCTCGTGTCGAAATTAGTGGTCGGCACTTAGTAATTGGTCCGGACTATGCAGTTAGCAGATTGAAATCTCTTGTATGGACGACCACTCACGCAGCGCCGTTTCATGTAAGAGCTTCACTTTTGGCGGTGGGCGTGAGTGAAGATTCTGCTGGATGGGTTGGTTATATTATCCTTCTGTTGAGACATTGTTGATATGGCGGACCAGTTAGAGGTCGCGGAGGGACCCACTTTTTACCTGTTGTTTTTGTTTTGTTTAATTGGCATGACTCGGATTGCCCTTTTGGCTTTTTGTTGTTTGACGGCGGTGTTGAGGAGCTGGATAGTAGCTAGATACTGCGGTCAACGGGTGGGTCGCGACGACGAATCCCGGTGGTTGGAAAGGGTTCCTGCGAGTCATCGTGCGGACTGGTTGGTTTGCGGCTTCGATGTGGAATTGGTTGGAGATGAGAGGGCCCTGCGATGTCTGTCGCGGTTCTCAAGTAGTTGCCAGTGGAGGGTTGCGAGGATGATGGTGATATAGTCACGAGCATCATTGATGGGCTTATTGGTTTGCGCTGATAGAACTTGCGGGGATATACTGGGATCACTATCTGAGTCAAAACAAGGCATACTGCTACTATCCTCACACCGTCCATTCCATCAGCTCCATCAATACGAGATCTATGATATCATAGCAGCTCTGGCAGAGCTATATCTCCGCCGAGGGGCCAAGAATGAGCTCTCCCACTCCGCCAAGGAGCTGGAAAAGCTCGGTCAACATCATCATACCACGAAACATATATACCTCTGCGAGTTAGTATCATTCGATGTAGAGTCAAAGGCAGTTCCACCGGCTCATATTCAGCAAGCTGTAGGAGTAATTGTTCGTATGGGCCTCTAAACATCCAACGATCACCTGGCATTGGACATGCTTCTTCCCCCAATGATATTTCCACGGATTTCATTTTCCAAAGTACCATGCTTGAGAACAAGAAAAAAGAAAGAATGGTTCGCTGCAAGCAAGAGCACAGGCCAGGTGATTCTCCCAAAAAGCACCTCTCACAAGAAGAATCTGAGCTCTGAGGCCATATAGCGAGTGCAGCACTTGCGAGACAGAAAGTAGTCGGATCGAACGAACCGAATCGGATGCGCAAGACCGTCCGATGCCATGCCCACCATGCATTCCCGGCTGGGACGTATATTAGCATCCCCCCCTCATCCAGCGCTACCACGCGCCACGCCATGCACCATGACCGCGCATCCAAGCTCCCCGAAACAGCCGTCGAGGGACCTTCCCCGTCCGGACGACATGTGCCACACCAAACACGTTTATCGCAGTGGGGGCCAGAGAAAAACCGTCCCGTGAACCGATTGGCAGACGACGAGGAGCGACACATCCGCGTACTTCGATACCCTGCAAGCCTTGCAGGCCAGCCAGATGGGAATTATGCATTGCTGGAGCATCATAACCCCCTTTTCATACGAACCAGGGATCGATCCTAAATCTCCTTTCTAGTACTCCGTACCCAATGTCCATTTCCCCTATTTTTCCGAAGAGACTGGCTGGATACCACTTCTGCCTGATAATTTCCATGCACCGCTACCGTCGCGCGGCTAATCCCCCGTTATTGCCCGCATTTGTTTGCCGTTCCGTAGATATTTTTTTTTCTTGTTCTTCCTCCCGACGCCAAGAAACTCTTTAAACCTCTCGATTAAGTTTCTTCCTGTGCTTAAGGGGCGCCACAGGCGGTGGGTGGAGAACCCCCAACCCAACCCCAGCCAGTCACCTCTGCCTCCCTACCCTACTCCCTACCACCTAGTAACCTAATACCCAGGGTCGGGATGGGATGTGCCCACCTAATCTGCGCCCCGCGGCCGGCAGTCCGAAGGTTCTCCGTCCGGCGTACCATGGCTGTTGACATTAGCCAGATTTCTAGGGCAGGTAGTAGTGACTAACTAAGTACCTAGGTACCCCTGCGGTGAAGGTGCGGGCAACTGCCAATTCCGGCGAGTAAAATGAGACGCGGAGGGGGGAAGGGTCAGGGTAGGGTCAGGGTAGGGTAGGGCGCACCCACCCACCCCCACTCGGAGACAATACCACCCGCAAAGTCAGTAGACTGCAGTTTGCACTATCCCGTACCGTAGTACGGAACATAGACCGACATCCCATCCCCATCCCAGACAGTAGACACAGCCAACCAACCAACAACGTCCCGGTTAGACTAGCCCGCCGATATTCTTTCCTAGCTTAGAAGCGCATCCGGAGTATCTCCTACCGACTAACGGGGATCCACAAGTTCCTAGTATCGGATGATAACGCGGCGCAGGCATTGGATACAATATCCGAGCCCGTCGGGGAAATGAGTGATAGGTCGCACCAATACCGACAGGCCCTTCCCTGTTTCTTAGGGCACGGAACCCTCGTTGGCCATGAGGGGTTTAAAGGATCGCACATACTGGCTCTCTTACCTACTTACTTGGGACTACTGGGAGGCCGTACACCTGGTTGGGTGGCCTGGGCGGCTGCGACGATGACGCGGCCAAGCCGGCCTTATGGATCGCTGCCAAGGAACCGATCCCACCTGGTGACACGACTTTGGCCGTGCTACGGCAGGAGGGATGCGGCGGCGGCAAAGCGGGCGAGGCGTTCCGTAGCGTGGTTGAGCTTGAGCTTGAGCGAAGAGCTGGATGCATCAGGAGAAAAGCAAGGAGGGAGGAGGGTTGAGCCAGCATGGCGGTTCCCCGGTGGCGTGGCACTGGCACTGGCATGTGGGTTGTATGCCATGCCATGAGGCACCCGCAAGGGCCCTCGGGGGAGCTGGAAGGGGGAAGAGATTGGCATGGGGAAGGCCACGCGGCTTAGTAAGGGGCGGTTGCGGGAGGGATTGGAAATTGGTCGGGAGGGGAACCTGAACCCCAGCCAATCCCACCGACATATTAACCGTCGGCATCGGACCTGACACGGAGAAGGAGGACGAAAGAATCGGGGCCAAAACTGGGGGAAAGGGTAACTGATGCGAAAGCCGTGCGCAGGAGGTCGGGCTGTAATTTGTCGGCCCTAACCGCAGCGCGTCAGCGGCGGAAGGCAGTTCAGAAGCCACCTTGGAGCAACGTTGGAGAAAGAGGTGTAAGAGCTAGGAACTAGTTAGGTGTGTCCCAAGTCCTACGGCTTACTGCTCGGACCCTGGCGCGACCCTCGGACCCTGGGCCAAACCCCCTCCCCGGAAATCCCCGTGGGGAGAGCCTAAGGTCGCATGAGATTCCCGTTGCGGCATTCGGACGGCCGATCTCCTGGCCGCTCCAGGAGGCGCTCCACTCCGCACGGCTCGAGGCTGACCGGCTCTACAGCCTCGCAGGCTCTGACATGGGAGGCGTCCAGTCGCCGTCCAAGCGAGTGCTTGTGAGGGCTTGGCGCCTCGGCGTACCATCCACACGTAGCAAGCTTCGGAGGTCGTGGTTGCGGTCAACCACGAATCCCCAGCCGCTAGGCCCTTGGCCCTGGCTCGGCGGCTCGCGCGACTTGCCTGGCGAACGGCGCCGATGATGACATCCCCAGGCTGCGTCTGCGTGAGGCCGCTGGCGTCGCCTACACGTGGGGGAGGCCCTAACTCCCGCAGCAATACATAAGTTGAGCCGTCTTCCCCACGTTGCACTGCGCTGCGTCGTCTTTGGTTCCTTTCTCCCTCCAGTCCATCCTCCACAGCCCGCGACAGACCGCAGCAGTCAATCGCAACCATGTGGACAAACACCTCCGGCCTGCGGGGCAAGCGGCTCCATCTGGCCATCACCGCCACCTCGGTCATCGGCTTCTCACTCTTCGGCTACGACCAGGGTCTCATGTCCGGCATCATCTCCGGCACTGAGTTCACCAAGGAATTCTCGGTTCTTTCCACTGTCAACAGTCCCTCCGCCGCCCACACGGCGCACGTCTCGGTCCTCCGCGGTGCTGTCACCGCCTGCTACGAAATCGGTTGCTTCTTCGGTGCTGTCTTCACTCTCATGTACGGCGAGCGCATTGGCCGCACCCCGCTGCTGGTCGCCGGTGGTCTGCTCATGGTGCTCGGCACGGTCGTCTCCACGGCCGCGTACGGCGACCACTGGGGCGTGGGCCAGTTCGTCATCGGGCGTGTTGTCTCGGGCGTCGGGAACGGCATGGACACGGCCACGATCCCCGTGTGGCAGTCCGAATGTTCTCGCTCCCACAACCGTGGTTTCCTGGTCTGCTTCGAGGGTGCCATCATCGCGGTCGGCACCTTCATCGCCTACTGGATCGACTTCGGTCTCTCATACGTGAACAGCTCCGTGCAGTGGCGCTTCCCCGTCGCGTTCCAGATCGTCTTCGCCATCTGGGTGACCATCGGCGCGCTGATGCTGCCCGAGTCGCCGCGTTGGTTCCTCACGCGCGGCAAGGACGCCGAGGCGCTGGAGGTGCTGGCCGCGCTCAACGACAGCACCATCGACGGCGAGGACGTGCTCACCGACTTCAACCTCATGAAGGCCGATCTCAACACCATGAAGGGCGTCAAGTCCAACTGGAAGACCCTCTTCACCTTCGGCAAGACCCAGGAATTCCAGCGCATGATGATCGGCTGCTCCGGCCAGTTCTTCCAGCAATTCACCGGCTGCAACGCCGCCATCTACTACTCCACCCTCCTCTTCGAGCAGAACCTGGGCATGACCGGCAAGCTGCCGCTGGTCCTGGGTGGTGTGTTCTCGACCGTCTACGCGCTGGCCACGATCCCCTCGTTCTTCATGATCGAGCGGGTCGGGCGTCGTAATCTCTTCCTGATCGGGTTCGCCGGCCAGGGTCTCAGTTTCATCATCACCATGGCATGCCTGATCGACGAGAGCACGCAGAACTCCAAGGGTGCCGTGGTGGGTATCTTCCTGTTCATCATCTTCTTCGCGTTCACCACGCTACCTCTGCCCTGGATCTACCCGCCCGAAATCAACCCCCTGCGGACCCGTACCATGGCCGCGTCCGCCTCGACCTGCACGAACTGGATCACCAACTTCGCGGTGGTGATGTTCACGCCCGTGTTCTCCGACGCCTCCAAGTGGGGTATCTACCTGTTCTTCGCGCTGGTCAACTTCATCGGCCTCCCCTTCGCCTGGTTCTTCTACCCCGAGACCGCCGGCCGCGAGCTCGAGGAAGTCGACATCATCTTCGCCAAGGCCCACCTGGAGAAGAAGTGGCCGTACCAGGTGGCTCAAGAGCTGCCCAAGCTTACTGTGGCGCAGATCACGCAGATGCAGCTGGAGCTGGGTCTCGACTCGCCCGGACACCAGGAGGCGTCCGATGCCGAGAAGGCCGAGGTGGCCATGAGCAGCGGCGAGAGTGCGGAGAAGAATATCTCCGAGTAATTGCATCATTGCTTTTGCTTGCTACTATACCCACTAAACCCCTAACCAATATACCCCCCCTCCCCCAAATGTTGATGCCTGGCCTGGGTTCCAGGCATTGTACTAGATGATGCGATGCGATGCAATGTCCTTGTTGTTGTTGTTGTTGTTGTTGTCATGTGCTTGATCGTCGCTGACTGTGTGGTGCCGTGCTGTGCTGTACGGTCGCGATTGGTCTGGCTTTGTTGTTGTTGTTGCTTCTGTTGCTGTTGCTACAGTTGTCATTTGCTCTTGTGTCTAGCTGCCAATACCCCACCACTAGGAATCAGAGAGTCGTGCGGCCTCGTCCGCTATAGAGTTTGTCATTGGTTGAGTGTCGTTCGTTATCTGTAGGGTATGGTAGTATCCCGCATCCGTATCTCCATGAGTTCCGGAAGGTCAGGTCGCATTTGCCTCGATCGGCATCGCCGTTCCCGGCCGGTTGGGAATGCGGCCATCGTCCCTCCCACCAGATGCAGATAAACTTTCCGTGGGATGGGATGGTGATGGCCACGACCGGGATACCGGATAAGGCCTCCGGTGAGAGTCGCGTGAGTGTGACGAGATGCATGAGAGGTGCATATTGGGCCCATGTTCATGGCGGGTCGACACGCGACAATCGGAATCTGGAATCTGAATCTCGTCGGGTGCGGGCAGCTGCGATCTCGCTCGGGCGGACAACCCGCGGGGACAAGGCTGCCTGGCTGCCTGAACCCCCCGGGAACGGCTGTAGCCCCGATGCACGTGACGTATCTCGGGTAAATTGTTCTGCCAGGCAGGCGGTATCTGTGGAGGGTTGTGGCTGTGTGTGGCGCTCCCAGGGTCTCTACTCCGTACTCTATCTTTCTCACCATCTCCCTAGTATTTGCATGGCCATGCCAAACCCGTAGCTAGTAGGAGGTAGTAATCACATCACCTTATTTCCATCCTCACACCTGTAGTGACTTCATCATCACATTCACATGTCCAAACTGAATGCCCACAGCCATCTCCACCCTTCCCAGCCAGAATATATCCCTCACCGCCACCCCCCCAAACCTGGAACCCATCAACCACTGATCCCTCGACATCTTCATGTCCCTGAATGGACCGATCTTATCTTGGCACCGCATCGTGATACACACGGTTGACATGAAACGATCTCGCCGTGGCCCAAGGATCCCAGAAACTCTGTTTTCTCACAGAGAAGGTATCCCGCGCTCAGTAAGCATGTGACAAACCCAGTCCGAAACCACATCAATAAATCCATTAATCCTCAACCAAATGCCGAGAGAAACGAAACCTGGACGAAACGGTAGAAGACCAAGGACGTTGCAGAATTCATGATGCGCAGGCGAGTCATACGGTGCACATTCGGCGTGTGACCGGGCCGATGTAGTCTCGTTAGGTACGGTGGGTAGCGTTGCATCCCGATATCTGCCACCCAGCGTTTGACACATTAACACATTATGACAGAGTTCAAGGCCCAGGGCACGGGTAGTTACATTCAACATGACTACCCACACTACCACAATGACCCCAACCCAACCAAAACGAGCGTCGTAACTACCACGCCACTATCAAGTCCCATGCCCAACGACACGGCGTTGAGGGCATGACTCGCGTCGCTCTTCTTCGTCGTGGTTGTACTATTCGCCGTACTGTTACCGTGTGAAGTACCGTCACCGTTCGCTGTACTGTTGCCAGGGTACGTCGTATTGCAAAACCAGTGGCTCGCGGTCGAAGCTTTCTCCGCGCGGGCCTTGGCCGCGTCGTAGGAGCTGCAGTTGAAGGGGAGCGAGGTTTGGATTGCGATGAAGTCGACGGAGTCGAGGACGGGGAAGAGGGCGCCAGATAAGCATGTAAAAGGTGTTTATCAACGAGGGAAGAAATGGGATTCTGAGGGAAGGGTACCTTGAGACATTGCCCTCCATGATGATCGTGCTGGCGTCGAGGAGAGACGAGAAGTTCACTGTGAATGGCGAACTTGGCAGGATGTTGAGACCGCCGTTGGAGGTATTTGTTGTGGTTGCTGCGGTGGTGAGGAGAGGGACGGATAGACTGCAGGGTCGATGATTAGAAACCAATGAAAGAGGGGAGAAGGAGGGGGGGGTGCTACCTGCTGATGTTCTGCATGAAGGAAATCTCTCCCGTGACGGAGGTCAGCTTGGGGAAGCTGAACTCGATAGCATCGCCTGTGTTGAGTAGCAGAACGCCGTCGCCGGTCTCTGAGCCGGCTGACGTTCCGACGGTTTCTAGGATGGGTGCGGCGAAACTATAGGTTTGGTTATCTTGTGCCTATGGAAGCATATATTTTTTAGGGGTGAGCAAACCTGGTCAAATGCAGCCAGATATCAAGAATGCCGACCTTGCGAAGAGATGGAAGATCCAGCGCAACTGGGTGGTCTCCCTCGGCGATGATGGTGACAAAGCTGGCTGATTCTAGCTTTGTGAGATTTACCCTAAAATCGAGTAACTGTCAGTCTGACCCGATCCCATGATCAGGGATGGAAGTATCCACGTACGAGGATATATTAGCAGTGATTTCCACGCCCTCAGTATAAAGGAGCTCCGGGAAGTCGAACTCCAACAACGTCGTTTCTCCCAGAATCACAGCACCAACTGGGCCCGAGAACTCGGTCGCTTTGGGAGCCGATACCCGCGTCAGCGCAGGGATGTTCAAGAGATCGAGTCCCGTCTCTCCTCCGTATACTAGGTCCGGGAGATCGATGGAAGTGAGGCCCGGCGTTTCGTCATTCTCGATGGATATGCCTCCCGTGATGTTCGTGATGTTGTTCAGTGTCAGGGAGCCCGAGTAACTGGGGCCCACGGTCACATCGCCTCGCAAAATCGTGCAGTCCTGGATGGCCAGATCCACCGATGCCTGGCTGGTGAAGTTCCAGAGGTCTCCAGATGTAGTGCATTCCCGAGCGACTACTCCCCATGTTGAAAAGGCTATTATACCCCACGCGAGAGCAGGAATGCGATGTCTCATTCTGGGCGAGTAGTTCAAGTCAGAAATCAGAAAGATTGATAAGTGAGCAGAGATTGACAACCCAGCAGACTTTTGTAATCCCCGCCCCTGATGAGGGGAAATGAGCACCCCCCCTAGGGCCTTCGCATTGAGTGGCTTGTTCCCTCGCGTGCATTAGCGGGCTAATAGACGAATCCTGGTGCAGGAGCGGGAGCGTGGATAGGACTGTTCGCGGGTGTCCGTGAGCACGAACTGCTGCGCTAAGGCCAGAGCGACCCGCAGCCGGATGACACGGCATGGGATGATAGGGTACTATATGAGCTGGATTATTTTCTCCGCAACATTGAAATAATCAAATCTGATATTACGTTTATGAGAACGTAGGGGTAAATCTTGCAGTCGATATCAAGGGGTGTTCACACATGAGGCTACCATGACTGCACTGTTTTAACTTAGTGGTGCCGCAGGATAAATATTCAGATTGAGTGATTAGCTTTACATAGTAGAATGCACAAAATGTATTTGCAAAGTTAAACAAGAGATCAGCTGGGCCTCTCCATAGCTAAGTCACTCGCAAAGACCATATGGGGGACGGTATTCTATGAGCCGTAATTGACCGATCCACTCCCGGAACGTGATAGGGGTCTCTTCTTCTACATAACATGCAGAGCTCGAGGCGCGGACTGGCGCATTTGGTCCCTCTGGGTTATGGACTGGATCAAATAGGCCAGTCTGCTGCCTGTGATATTTCATTGCCCCCAAGCTCAAATATCGTAATAAGAAATTGTCTTGTAGGAAGTTGCATACTTCTTGACAAACCCTTATCCCTTCCTGAATACATATGATATCCCGCTCTGGGCCGGGGAGAAAGATCTTATCATCTGTGAAGCTAATGTTCCAGAATATTAATTTTCTCAGGGTTGGCGAGGCTGATCGCAGGAAGTCTGCCAAGGAATCCCGTGTTGTCACGATATGGCACAGAGAAAGAACCGACAGACGGGAGAATTGAAAATTATGGGAGGTCCATAGGAAATGTTGATCGGATAATGTTCGCCCTGGAAAGTGAGACATACTGGGTGATATGGCCATCGTGAGACTCTCCAGGTTTGGTGCGGCCTGGGCCAAGCACTGTAGAATTTCCCGGTCGTCATTTGGCTTTTGATAGTTTTCAGCATCTCCTTTCATTGGATGCTGATGAGATGTCAAGACACGGAGAGACATGTGCTGAAGCCTTTGCAGGATCGGAATCAGCGAGGCCTTTGCTTCCGGAGTGAGATTTAACCCCTCGTCTGCAATCAAACCAACCGACAACCCCCCCGTGGTATTCAGCCTTTGGATCCTGGTATTCGTGGTCGCAATGGCAGCGAGAAGAGTGGAGAAGACGCGTGTGACTCGAAGGTAGGGTCTTTCCAAGTGGAGCCTGATAGGATGGACGGGATCGAACCCGAGCTGTTCCTTCAACTTCCTGACTCCTCTCATCTTTCTTGGACGCCCCTTCGGCTCGAAGGCGCCGAAATTCTTATGTGGATTCCAGATACCAACCGCATGAAGATTGGTGAGTGGCGGCAAGCAGCGTTCCAGTAAGCCTTGGAGGACTTGACGTTGTTGCACTTGGAGATGATCTGCTACAGCGTCGAGATAGATGGTGTGGCGGTCTTCTGCCGATCCCTCGGGGCGAGCAAGACGTTCGTATTCTTGGAAAAATCGCCTTTTTCTTTGCTGCCGCCACGTGCGTCTATAGAGGCGTCGCTCATGATCCAAGTCTTTGGCAGACCAGTTCAAGATTCCTCCGAAGAGAGTTGTCAAGATCCAGAGATCCTAGTAATCGAATGTATCCATTATCTTTACCTATTGGGACACCTGTGATGACCTTACCTGTACGTAGGTACAGAACACCTCATGGTTTGCAATCAGCTCCAGAAATTTCAAGCCCTCGGTGGTGAGGGCGACATGGATTTCTCGGAAGGCCTTGCGGGCAAAGTAGTCCAGCGTCTTTAGGGCGAGGAGGTTCGAGCTCAGTCGCAAGGAAGAGATGTCGGAGAGCTCCAGGTAAGTGCATATGCAGTTCTAGATATCTATCGGTAGGGATAATATGTCGGTCATTGTCATAGTGGGGGTCGATCATCTGCCGAAATGTGTGGAAGGGTTGGTGGAGGAGCTGAGGGGGGGTGGTGAACTGCAGCCTAGCGGGTGAGTCACCCTTAAGCAGGCTAGTCACGGCTAAAATTGTGAATTGCTTTTTTCATCATCGGTTATAGAAGGACTTTTCTCTTCCTCTCCGCTTTTGCGCTTACACGATCCATTAACCCCCAAGTCTAATGGTTCGTTGTGAATATATAATCCAAGATGTGGCGCAGCAGAAGAAACCCAGGTCACAAGGATAAAACATCGAAACATTGATTCTGGTAATACTATCCCGACACATACAGTAATGCCAGATATGAAACAACATTGCCATATCGGTATTGGTAACTACCTACTAGGCATCATTATCGTGACAAACATACATTCAAACCACGAAGCCCTACTTCAGCTCGTCCAGCACGGCAACACCCTCCTGCATGGTATGAATACCCATCAAACTCGCCAACTCAAACGTCTCCATGATCTCATCCGGCGAAGCTCCGAACTTCACTGCATTACGGATATGCAGTTTCAGACCCGGCAAAAACATATGCGTCGTGGCGGAGTCAATAGCAATGTAGACCAACTCCTTTGTCTTCCGATCAAACACGCTCTTGCTTTCATCAAACGGCTCACCGGAAAGCGCCAGATACCCCTCCAGATAATCCGGGTCCAAAGCAAGGACCTGGTTCCAGTTATCGTGCCAGTACCCCCGCGTGACGGTGAAGTTATCCTTCAGCTCCTGCTGCCGCGGACTCCATTTGTTGGAGGGGCTGTGCGCCGGCACCGGCAAGCCCTCCTCGGCAAGCACCTCGTACAACAACGGGACACCGCAACTGACCGAGTGGATGCCCAACACGGAGGTCAGTTCTAGGGTTTCCAGAATCTCGGCGTGGGTCGCCCCGGCGGCCAGGGCGGCGGCCATGTTGGCTCGGATTCCCGGGACGTATTCGGTACAGGTACTGGCGTCGGCGGCGAGGATCAGGAGGTGCTGCATTTTGCGGGGGAGAGTTCCCTTCTTGAATGGGGCCTCATGCTGCTTCAAATAGGCTGCAAAGTAGGACGGGTCGGCTTGGAGGATGCGCTCCATGGCGGGTGTCCAGGTGCTTCCGGTCGCGGTGAACCGGGCACGGAGGTCTTCGTAGTCTGCGACAGTCATAGTGAGGGTGTGAAGTAGGGTTAGTTTGATTGTGATGGAAGTTGATTTGAATCTGTTAGCTGCCAAACTGACGTATGTGTTGATGGTATTTATACTACCTGTCTATGCGTGCCGCCCCCATCACCACAATCAAACTCCGATCCCAACCCATCCAACAGCCTGCGACCGAGTACTCGGCCAGACCCTGATGGTCGGGATCCGGGCTGACCAGGAATGCGGGGAGAGCTCCACCCCGCAATACGGCCGCCACTGGCGCGGCCAGCAGCCAAGGCAAAACGACGACGACTCGGCACTTCGTATTCCCAACAGCTCGGGACGGCCGTGCACGGATGCCCGACTTCTCGGAGCAGGGAGCTGTCAGACTCCACCAGGAACATAAAAGCCGGATCAAGGGATTGGGGCTACTGCATCAGGAGATTATCCCCACAAAGTGGAACGTGCAGATCGCATCCCAGGTGCCGAACGCCCGAGCAGCAGCCATGAGTGAGAACAGCAGCAGCGACGACCGCGAGAAGGCCGGTGAGACCACCCATGTCGAGTACATGCCTGCGCCGCCAGGGGCGAAGAAGTCTCGTGCCGAACGCCGTCTGCTGCTCAAGGCCGATCTCGTCATCCTGCCCCTGGCCTCGCTGGGATACTTGGTCGCCTACCTGGTAAGTCACTCGGTCCACGGCGCCGAGCTCCGCTGATGGTGGTCAGGATCGCAATAACCTGGGGAATGCCAAGGTGATGGGGCTCATCACGGACCTTCATCTCAGTGCGAACCAGTACTATAATTGCCTCACGATGCTTTGTAAGCCTTCTCTGCTCTGCTCCGAGTAACCCTACTAACCAGTCAGATGTCGGCTACATGATTGTCATGCTGCCTGCGAACCTGGCTCTCCGGAAGCTGAAAGCCAACCGGGCCATCGGCACGGCAATCGTCTTCTTTGGCATCATCATGTGCTGTCTCTCCACTGCTCGGACATATTCGGTGGTGATGGCGCTGCGGTTCCTCATGGGTACCGGACAAGCTTTCATCCAGGGCTTGACGATGTACACCAGTCTGTGGTATCGACGAGACGAACTCGGCACCCGGAGTGGTAAGTCCCCTTCCCCCCTCAACCCGACCCTGACTAACCCTCCCAGCAATCTACTACTCCCTGGCCACCCTCTCCGGCGCACTCGGAGGCCTAATCGCCTACGGCGTCGAAGTAAACCCCCACCTGTCATACGAGCGATCGGGGCGCTACTCCTGGGCCTGGCTATTTCTCATCGAAGGAGTCATCGCCGTCGGCGTGGGCCTTCTCGTAATCATCTTCCTCCCACACACGCCAGACGACCTCATCGACAAGCCCAAGCACTGGCTCTTCACGCACGAAGACATCAAGCTCGGCGTCGAGCGTCAAGCCTGTACGCCCCCACCCCCCCATCCCCTTTCCACCTCCCCTCTAACGACTCGACAGCCTACAACACCGCGGAAGCCAAATTCGCACCCATCCAACTGCGCAACGCCTTCCTCGAACTAAAAACCTGGCTGTTCGCCACGATCCAAGGCGCCAACGTCCTCGGTTTAGCAGTAGCCGGCAACTTCCTACCGAGTCTAATCCAAGACTTTGGATTCAGCGCGCGTAAGTCCCCTTCCCCCCAACTACCCCCAACCACACCCAACTACACCGCACCCACTAACCTCCACCCCAAAAGTCCAAACCCAACTCTTCACCGTCGTCCCCTACGCCTGCGCCTTCGCCTGCTGCATAACTCTCGGCATCCTCTCAGACAAAGTCAACCGCAAAGCGCCGGTAATATTCTTCACCTCTGCACTCGCAGTGATCGGCTACATCATGCTCCTCTCCACCGCCTCGAAGCCCGTGGGTATCACCGCGGCATGCCTAATCACAATGAGCTGCTACACGAACGTGGTCCTCACGCCGGTGTGGCTGGTCATCAACACGCTGGGCTACACGAAGCGCAGCACGGTGTGGGCGTTCTCGGAGGTCTGGGCCATGTGCTTTTCCATCATGGCGACGCGGATTTATACCGACCCGCCGCGGTATATTAAGGGGCATTCGGTGGTGTTGGCGCTGAATGTGCTGGCGTTGGTGGATGTCGTGCTGCTGGCGGTGTGGATGCATGCGAAGAACCGCGCCAAGGAGAGGGTGCTGAGGGAGTGCGAGGTGAGGGGGGAGGTGCATCCGCATATTAGGGATCGGGTCTCGTTTGAGGATGTGCAGGATGGGCATGTGGCGTTTAGGTATATTTTGTAGGGCCGGGAGTGGGGGGCAGCGGGTTGGGGTTAGGAGTTTGGGCCGGAATTTGGGAAGGAGTTGGTGGGGGATGGTGTACTTGGGTGGTTGTTCTTTATTTCTTTATTTATTTATTTTAATCTGGTGTTTTGGTTGGAATATGAATTATGGGAGATTATTAGAGTTCAGTGGCCATCGCGTTTTCGTATTTTGCGTTGCAAATGGAGATACTTGTCTGGGCATTTGAGGGGTTTGAGGGATTGTCTGGACTGGCAGCCGATCGCAAATTTCGAATATGGGACATAAGGCACCGGCACTCGCCAATTGTCTCAACTCAGTACGCCGACAAGCACCGATGCTGACCAGGAGTCAATTGATAGGGCTTATTTTGAGACTTCTTGACATTTGGCTTATCAAATCACGTCGGGGTTTTACATGGATAATTCGATACAGAAATAATCATAGATATACGATGAAGACACGAACTAATCTCAAAATGAAAACGATTCAATTCTCATGTCTGGTACAAAGTATCACGCAAATAATAAAACCACATCTCAATAAATATAAAATAACCACGTCCTAACGAAACCAAGTAGTAGTAACCTTCCCGACCTGGGTAAAAGCCTGCTTCTCCTCAGCGCCCGGCTCCTTAAAAACAGCCTTCTGGCCCGTAATCTTAACGCGTCCATTAACCCACTCCTTACTCGTGGGGGCATCCTGGGGACTATGCGCCCTCTGGACGCCCGCCTCCCTCAGCACGGGGCTCTCTTCCAACAGCGTATTAATAACGACATCATCATTCGGCACCGCAAAATAAAACACACTGCTCCGATCATGACCGCGCTGATCGGCAGGCGGCTGAACGACCCGATGGATCGCAGCCTTGAAGTAGTCACCCGTCCACCACTTGACGATCTCGCCGGCATTGACGATGATCGCGCCGGGCGTGTGGGCGACGTATTTCCACTGGTCGTCCTCGTAGTCGCGCACCTGCAGGGTGGTCATGGGCTGGCTGAAGAGCAGAGATAGGGCGGAGAGGTCTTGGTGGCCGCCGAGCCAGAGTCCTTTCTCGTCGGTGCTGGTTTCGGGGCTGCGCTCGTCGTAGTATTCCATGTAGCGCAGCCAGGATTCGTCGTGCGTGTCGTAGTCGTGGAGTCGCACGAAGAAGTCCTCGTCTGGGAGCTGGAGGGCGACGGCGAAGAGCCGGTATACCTTTATGTTCTTGTCAGGGTCATCGCGATTTATGGTGGTGGGGGAAAGGATGCTTACCTTATACAGAATATCCTTATGTGTGAAATCAATAAACCGTTGAATCTCAGGAATGAATGGGTGCATGGCCGTGGGCTGTTCATGGAGACCGATCTCCCGACTTCACTCCGTTAGCATATTTCCGTTTCTGAAGTAGGCGGGGGGGGACTTACTAAACGTTGAAATTCTCAATATTGTCTCGCTTCCCACCCCCAGACCTCCAATGACCGCGGAGCTTGAATCCGAAGTACGAGCCCTTCTCGACGATCGGGGCCTGGAGATGCAGCTTCTCCTCCGGCGAGGTGCGGGTAAAGATGGTGTGGCCGATGTCCACCTGCCGCGAAATTTCCTCTTCGGAGATGCCGTGGTTGATGATCACGAAGAAGCCTTGGGTGGTCATTGCTTGGCGGACCTGTTCGGCGAGCTGGAGGCGTGCCTCGAGGCCATTGTCGTACAGGGAGAAATCGATGGTCTTGAGGGAGACGAAGTCGATGGGCTCTTTGGAGGAAGGGACGGGCACGAAGTGCTCTGCTTCGGGGAGAGTTGGGGCCGGCATGATGGTTATGTTGGGGAGTATGTTTGTTGGTGGGATGTGGATTGGGTTGGCCTGGGATGGTCTCTGGGCATATATAATGGATTGAAGGGCATGATGGTCTATTGTGTTTGAATTGCTGGGTTAGCCACTTCCCCGGAAGCTCGTCTTGGTGGTATGCAAATTGCCTACTGTTTACCCCATGAAGTCTGCGAGAAGTCGGAAGTTTATTTGCTTTGCCGAGAATTCGGGGCTGTCATCTGGATGACAAGTTGGATGTCTTGCTACCGGGAGCGCGTCATGTGGGAAGTGTTTAATGTCATAGTGCAGCTGGATGATCCGATCGTACAGATGGATGGATAAGAGAGCAAGAAAGATGGAAATAGTTCTTGTTCATTGCTGGCGATGGGTATTGAAGCAATTCACCAAGATGGAGCTGGCCGAAGCTTCCGGCACTGAGTGGGGCACACCATTGGCCTTGTGCGTGGCGATTGACGCGTCTCCAGTCGAATCCATCACTTGGATCGAGTTGCACGATACAGCTGCTCAATGATTCTATTTACTACCTTTTTTGATGCCCATAACCACCAAATATCTCCCCCCCACGATATCACGGCTAGCCAAGAAAATAGCCTGCTGACAGCAGATCTGGATCGATTAGCTCGTCCATCTCACCTCATCCGTCCGGGGGCCCCGCGCTACCCCGCAACCCAGCCCTGCCTGGCTGGTCTTATCGTCTCGACGTCATCTACGGCCACGCCGCGCACAATGGCTTCATTCGCGAACAAAGACCCCCCAGTGCCGCCAGTCTGGAGACAGGGAATACGGCGTGGCGACCGGGCTCACGTGGGCAGGCGGGGTTGCGCATACCCGCGGCTCTCCGCACGCATCCAGCGGTGTGGGCCTGCATTGCAACCTGCCAGCTTCCATTCTGCGGATGGTCGCTAGCTGCTGGTGGACCTCATCCTCACACAATCGGACGCTGTCAGACTACTGGAATAGATTGCGACAGGCACCGGTAGGATAGATCTCATGCCTGTCTACAGATCGGCGTTCCGGGGTAGGGCATGCGTCGAATGTCGGCAGCAAAAGGTCGGTTGTTGGTTGCACCGGTTTGATGGGGGACGGTACGGCTGATGGTGACAGCTCCGCTGCGATGCCCACCTCGATCCTTCGAACCACTGCTCCCGATGCCGGAGGGTGGGAGTCAGTTGCGAGATGTCCGATACGTTCTATCGCAGACCGAGAAAAACGTGAGTAACCCAACAATTGCATGGAACGATACTAATACGTTGATAGGAAAGCGCAGATGCAGCGAGAAATCGAGGATCTCCGACACCAGGCCCGGATGAGCCACGGGGCTGAGGATGCCGCCCATCAAATTATGCTGCCTTCGCCATTACCCCAGACATCTTCTCTTCCTGAGCATACACACACTCTGGTCCACCGACCGGAGGCGCCTCTAACTCCGAGGGCAGACACTCTGTCTCAAGCCCTCGACGATGTGGAGTTTGAACCGCACAAAATCGAAGACTGCTTCTCCCTGTACGTCCGTCGTGAAATGCCCTCGTGAAATGCCCTAGACCAAGACTGATCAGCAATAGATTCTTCAAGCACTACTTCCCCACGCTCCCAATCCTAGATCGCAGAGACGACAGCCCGAACTGGTACTACAACTACTCGCCACTCCTCTTCTGGACGGTCGTCTCGATCGGATCGCGCAAGTACTCCCAAGACCCGACCATGCTGGAAACCCTCGGCCCACGAGTCGCCTCACTAGCCATGCAATCCATCGCCAAGGCGCACAACTACATCGCCCTCATCCAGAGCCTCCTGCTCCTCTGCACGTGGCCATTCCCGATGGACACGATGGTCTCCGACCCCTGTCCCTCCTGGGCAGGCCTAGCAATGCAGCTCGCCGTGCAACACGGGCTGCATTTCTTCGAGCGAAAGCAGGACTTCACCACCAAAATCGCGCAGAGCCCAACCCGAGACGGCTTCCGGGCCCTGCTCTGGTCCTACTGCAAGATCGTCTGCCAAATGTGCGTGCCCATATCCCTCAACCCCTCCCTATCTCACCTAACAGCCTAGGACCAACATCTGCAACGGCCTCCAACCAGCCACCGTAACCGACGCCTTCACCTCCCCGAAACTCCAACAGCGCGACGCCATCGACGTCCTGGGCCCCTCCGTCTTCTGGGCCCAACGCCTGCAAGCCGTCCTCACAGACGGGACATCCACCCTCATGCGCGAAGTCTACCCGGTCGGGAACAGCTCCCTCTCGACCATCATCGACGGCTTCGACGACACAATCGTGCAGATCGGACACGAAGCAGACAGCCACATCAGTACGCCTCCCCCCCCCTTACCTCGCCACCCACCCACCCTAACAACCTCAAAACCAGGCAGCCTTCTCGTCTCCGGCGCGCGCCTACACATCCGCTCCTTCCACTTCTACGAAAACGACGGCCTGCTGCGCCGCGCGCGGCTAATCGGGATGTATGACCTGGCCTGCTCGTTCATCGAAGCCGTCGCCTCCGCTGACCAAGCGACCGACTACGCCCTCTACAGCTCCGAGTCCGTCTACCGGACGCTGAACATGGCCGCGAGCGCCATCCTGCGCGTAACGTGGAGCGACCTGCGCGACCAGGTGGATTCGACGGTCGGCGAGCGCGCGTATTTCTCCTGCATCCATATCCTGAAGCGCCGTATGATCCGGAACAACGATCTGAATGGCCGCACGGCGGGGGTGCTCACGCAGCTGTGGCGCAGTCCGCAGACATTCAAGCGAAAGGATGGGTCGTATAATAGTTTGGCTGTGCGGATTCGGACCAGAGGGGTGAGTTTCACGTCCTTATTTCTTGAGCGTTTCAAAAGCAAGGGAAGTACTAACGAACGCCAGTCCATCGGAATCTTCTACGACTGTTTCTGGTGCTGGGCGCGCGAGTTCAACGGCCAGACGGACCCGTATTTCGAGCAGAGCGGCGATCGCACGACGGCCGCGATGCCGACCGACTTGCAGGAGGATGATATCGTGGACGAGTCGTTGCTGGGCGATGTCGAGCAGTTGCTCCCCTTCCTGGGGGCCTTCTTGCCCGACTCGGATTTTTCCATCGGGTTGCAGATTCCGCCTGTTCCGTGATGAGCGTGTATGTGTAGTTGCATTGTGTAGGGCAGCGGCGGTGTTTATTGTCAGATGTTCTTCGATAGGGTTGTCCATTCATGAGACATATAGCGGAGCGAAAGTGTCAGACACGGGTTTAATGGAATGTCCGGTCGTACGCAGTAGGCAGTAAGCAATAAGCTGCTGCAGCATGTGACAGTGCTGAACCCCCACCCCCACCAGCTGTCAGTGTCAGCCTGTCAGCCATCTAGCCCAACGATCGGGAACTCGGCAAGCGAAGAGCGAGAGTCCGTCCCAGCCGCCGAGGATGCGGGGGATGCAGCCACTCAGTGCGGGTGCCACCGATGTCCGAATCCGCCGAGTTCTCGGGCATATCGCATAAATCGCCGTCATATCAAGCTCACTCACATCCTCTTCCATCTTCACTCTCTCAAACTACGACACTTAAACCTATCGTACTCGGCATCCCTAGTACTCGAACCACACTCACCCGAAGACACCACACCGTGTCCAATTCAACCCATCCCCCAATTCGATCCCCAGCCCACCAAAATGACCACCACCCCGCCCCCCCTCACCGCGGCCTCCCGCCTCCGCACACACCTCGCCACGCCCAACCATACGCTCTTCTGCCCCGGCATCTACGACGGCCTGACCGCACGCATCGCCCTCAACGAACAATTCCCAGCGCTGTACATGACCGGCGCCGGCACAGCCGCAACCCGCCTGGGGGCACCCGACCTGGGTCTCGCAACCCTAAACGACATGGTCGAGAACGCGCGGATGATCGCCTCGCTGGACCGCACCGTGCCGCTCATCGCCGACGCGGACACCGGCTACGGCGGACCGCTGATGGTCGCGCGGACTGTGCAGGCATACATGACCGCCGGCGTAGCGGGAATGCACCTCGAAGACCAAGTCGTCACCAAGCGCTGCGGCCATCTCTCCGGCAAAGAACTCGTCAGCGAAGAAGAGTATCTCGCGCGGATCCGCGCGGCGGTGCTCGCGAGGGAGGAAGTTCGGTCTGCGTGGCCGGGGGCGGATATCGTGTTGATAGCGCGGACGGATTCGCTGCAGAGTCTGGGGTACGAGGCTGCGGTGCAGAGGCTCAAACGGGCTGTGGAGGTGGGTGCCGACGTGGCGTTCCTTGAGGGGATGACGAGTTTGGAGGAGTGTAGGCGGGTGTGTGTGGATTTGGCGCCGACGCCGGTGTTGCTGAATATGGTGGCGGGCGGGGTGACGCCGGAGGTTGGGCTGGATGAGGCGAGGGAGTTGGGGTTTAAGATTGTCATTTTTCCGGCGGTTTGTTTGGGGCCCGTCGTGGAGGAGGCGACGCGGGCGTTGAGACGGTTGAAGGCGGAGCGGAGGAATGAGGTTAGTGAGTTTCAGAAGAGGACGGGAGTGAAGGGCTTTTTTGAGGTCGTGAGGCTGGGTGATTTCTTGGAGTTTGATCAGAGGGCTGGGGGGAGTGCGTTTGAGAATGGGGTTTAGATCTGGTCTTGAAGAGGGGGTTGTGGTAGGGATGTATTCTGAGTGTTTGGTATTGAAGTTTGGTTCTCTAGGTTGGGGGGGGTCCAGATTGGATAGATGATTTCCGTGACCATCATGGGATAATTCCCCATCGCTTATCGAATGGTAAAATACATGACCGGTCGTTATTCATCAGACCCGGGACCTTCACGCCGTGCTCTTGGGAAATTCTGTAAAGGATGGCTCCTCGTTCATGCCTCCAACTTGGGGAATGGGAGCAAAGGGTGGGCAAATAAAAATGTGAAGTCTTGTAGAACACGGGACAATCAATAACAATTACTAAAATTCAACAAGTTGGTTCGATGACCTGATCGTATCTTGCCATGATCGAATCGATCTCCACCCGCATGAGAGCCCATGACGACAATTATTCTCAGACCGGCTAAAGCCATATTGGACATGGATGCTGAGCCCGGCAGGTGCGATAAAATGGGAACAACAAAAGATGAATAGTACGGAAGAGAATAGATACTGCGATCTCATACAGCCCAGGACCCGTTAGTGTGACTGCTTTGAGGGATGTACGGTCGGTCCAGTATTAACTATACCCAGCAACATGAATAGCAATATCCATGTTAGCTTAAAACAAGCCTTGGACAGAATCCGAACATATCTTGCTCGGGAACTTGGCATTTGGCTTGAGAAAACCGCAACTGTGTCCCGAGCCGTCGATGGGACCAAAAACGGCTGGCGGCTGCGCAACCATGAACCACAACACTTGCGATGCAATTCATCTACGTCCTGGTAGTCTCTAAAAAAATGGTTTTGGCCTCGTGTATATTACTTTGATTTACTTTGAGACAAGCATGCGCAAGATGTATTCAAAGAACAGGTTATAAAGGTCCATAATCATTCATTTTATCCTTATATATTTTCCGCCCAGAACATCTTGGCTTTTTAAACCTACCTTTTAACATGTTCTGTACATCTATTCAACCTGTCTAACAGTAGCAAGCTGCTTTGTTCTTCTCTTTCATATCAAACGCTTAGCCAAACGACAAAGCTTCCAGATATTACAGTAACATTTCCCCAAGCTACATCAGTACAAAGGGGGGGATGGCAGCAGGCAACCACCAAACAACGGCCTTCACCAACATCCCCGGGAATAACCACACCAAATCCGTGAATATAGATCTTCACCCCAGAGATTCACCATGTCTACAAAATTTCCAATACTATAAATACCCCCTCCTCGTCCATCCTTTTCTTGCTTCTCGCCTTCTTTCCTCCCCACCCCTCTTCCTACTCCCATCCATCTTCATCGCACAATCACCCAAAGCTCCAACCCACCTAACAAACCCTCTTTCAAACCCTCTACTACCCACAAGTATCAGGAATATATTCCAACAAGATGGACTATACCCGCATTTTTAATAACACCATGGACTGGAACACCATGAGCGCGAACACCTCGACGGATACCACCCCTGAGAGCATCATGGACAGGAACACCATGAGCATGAACACCACGGCGCAGACCACCCCGGCTGAGCCCACCATGGCCAAAAACATCACGGTCGAGACCACCACGGGGGAGACGTCCATGGCGGACAACACCATGGCCGAGAGCAACAGCCCCGACCATGACCCCTTCGCCGGCCTCAACTCCATCGAGGACCTCGAGGGCTTCCCCGAGTTCGACGGCTTCAACGGCTTCAACGTGGACGAGTTCATCGACCGCTTGGACCTCGGCGTGGCGGCTCTCGGCGACCATTCCTTTCAGCTCGGCACTACCTTGCAACAGATCGCCACTCAGAGTGATGTGACTCAAGAGGTGCTTGAGCTAGCCGAAACTGACCCCTCGATGGATTACCACTGGATCCCCGATCACCTGAAGACTCATGGGGTCCCCATATCTACGCTGGATAGTAATCCCAACGTGAAGGCGCATCTGGAGGCTCTCGAAGCACAGAAGGAGGCTAAGAAGAAGACCCAGGTTGAAGAGGCTGATAAGCGTGCGGCCGAGGAGTCTAAGAGGCGTGAGGCTGAACAGGTCTCCTGGTCTATGCGGCATGATAATCCCATATCGAAGGCGTATTTCAAGACTATCAAAGATCGGAATGAGGGTAAGAAGAAGAAAGAGGCTGACATGGCTCAGAAGCGTGCGGCCGAGGAGGCTATGAGGCGTGAATCTGAAGAGTACTCCATGTTTCTGTTGCGTGAGAATCCCGATGTGAAGATGTATTTCGAGGCTATCGAGGCTCGGAAGGAGGCTGAGAAGAGGAAAGAGGCTGAAGAGGCTCAGCAGTGTGAGACCCCCACATCCGAGCATGAGGATAATATCCCTTTACAGAATTATCTAGAGGCTTTCCGGGCTCCTTCCCAGCGTAGGAAAGCGAAGGAGGGTGAGGCCCCCAGCTATGGACCTTACTGGAATGATACTGACTCCCCAGAGTGGGCGGAAGCTTGCCACGCTCTTGACATGGCTCAGAAAGAGGACGAAGATGCTAAGAAGAAGAAGAAACAGGCTGAAGAGGCTATGAAGCGTGGGTCTGAAGAGTACTCCATGTCTCTGTTGCGTGAGAATCCCGATGTGAAGGCGTATTTTGAGGCCATCGAAGCTCGGAAGGAGGCTGAGAAGAGGAAAGAGGCCGAAGAGGCTCAGAAGCGTGAGATCTCCACGTCCGAGCATTAGGATAATATCCATTTACAGAATTATCTAGAGGCTTTCTACGCGCCTACTCCGCCTAGGGCAGCGAGGGAGGATGAGACCCCCAGCTCTGAGCTTGACTTCAATACTGACTCCCTGGAGTGGTTCGAACCTTGCCGCTCCCTTGATCAGATTCTGGAGGAGGCTGATCAGGCTCTGAAGCGCGCGGAGGAAGAGGCTCAAAAGCGTGACGCCGAAGAGGCTCAGAAGCGTGAGACCGAGCAGGCTCAGAAGATTGAGAGCCCCAGCTCTGAGCTTGACTTCAATACTAATTCCCCGGGGTGGTTGGAAACTTGCCGTGCCTTTGATCAGGATCTGGGGGAGGCCGAAAGGGCCCAGGAGCGTGAGGAGGAAGAGGCTCGGAAGCGTGAGACCTCCCCATTTGATTTCGATGAGAATACTTCTTTGATGCAGCATTTAGCGGCTTTCCGGGCGTCTCGCCAGCGCGAGAAGGCGAAGAAGGGTGAGACCCCGAGCTCTGAGCCTGATTGGAGAACTAACCCTCTGGCGTATTTGGAGGCTTGCCAAGCCCTTGGCCGGCCTCCTCGCAAGGGGGATTTCGAAGCGAAGAAGAGTGAAATCCCCAAATCCAAGCCCGACGAGAATATTGGTTTACAGATGTATTTTAAGGCCTGTCGGTCGTTCCTGGAGGATGACGAGATGGAAGAGGGTGAGGTCTCCGCATCAGAGTCGGATGTGGATGTTGGCTTACAGCTGTACTTCGAGGCTTGTCGGGCGTTTGAGCAGGAGGAGGAGGAGGGGGAGTAGGAGAACGAGATTGAGTAGTAGGGTGAGGCTAGCAAGGTTGAGGATGCTGATCAGTAAAGGTATGCCATACACTGTGCAGTTGCTATTGTTCCTTTCATGAAGGAAGCGCAGTTGCTAATGATGATTGCTTCCAGGTTTATCTTTTGATCGCTTCTACGCTGGCTATTCCCACCCTTATCTAGCAGAATGGTATTTTGATTGTTTATGTTTGTTGCGATTTACGACAAAGAAGATACAAAACCCCAACACACCAAGGACGCGAACGACTTTCATAAGCAGAAATCATCCTGGCAAATAATAGCCTCTGATGTCGTACGGGATGCAGGTTTCAACAGCTGCACTATAAAGTGATGAGGGGCTGGGATGGTTTCAAACAGAAATATGCTGTGGTAACTTGTGTGCTGGTGCTTGGAATATTCTATGTTTCGGCTTTTTGTGATTGCTTTTGTGATTGCTTTCTGTTATGATATTCTGTTGAACTCGTGAATCGGCTGGATTGGGATCTGTTAGTTGGTCATCCATGGTTCTAGTTGGATGGATGGCTTCATATATTGTAGTTAGCAGATACCGATCGCTTGATCTCACAGAGAATGTTATTTGCTGCGTTTCTGCTCGAATTGGACAATGTGTAGTACCATGATTTTAACCCGTAACCCATAAGATTAAATCTGTAAAAATGACGAAACAGGCCTCTCATGTCGCATCAAGCGACTGAGCTCTAGCTTTCCCCGATGTCCAGTTTTCAGCGTCCACGCTGAGAGGTCTTAGACTAAATGATGTAATAATTTTTGGGGTGCCCATCAAACCTGAACACTGGTACCCCGACGTTGGATGTTCACGCCACTCATCCCCAGAAATAGACAAGCTGTGTTACGTCGATAAACCCATCTCCCACCCCACCATCCCATCACATAACCTTCCTCTTTAACCCCACCGTGTCTCCACCATCCTCGCCCACAAATCCCTCGACATGCTGATCAAGCGTAGTCGTGAGCGCAAATGCCACCCAGCCCAGATACCCGACGCTGATCATAGCTCGAAGGACGAGCCAGTCGTAGGTCTGCAAATAGCGCAAGCACTCAAGGGTCGCGTCGATGTCGATTAGTTTGTGACATTGTTCAATGGCTCCTTTGAGATTACCCTGATCGATGGCTTCACGGATCCGGTTAATTGGCCTCTCCTGCATGGCCGGGTCTACGTCGTTCAGCAGCCCCGGAAACGGAACATACCAGATTTTGGTGGCCGATATACGACTCTCCTTGACTCGATACATTTCGAAAATCTCCAGCGCATTGATCAGCATTGCCTGTGCATGAGCGTTGTCGTCCGCATCGATATAGGACAGAGGAAGTCGACCGTTTGGCTGCCTCGAAAAAATGACTCGATAGCTTCGGTAATTTCTCGAACCCCTTGGTCCACAACCTGGAGACTATGTAAATACTCGCGTGAATAGGGACGATAAGAATGTCCCGCCGTATCTAAGCCAAGAAGATGGAGAAAGAAGATATTCTGGTCTTGTCTCAGCGCAGTATCTAGTTCCGGATCCTCGGTTGCTGATTTGAAAAATCCCTTGACATGGTCAAACACCCAAGTATCCAATTCGGTAGAATCCTTGCTATAGTCCTCCGCGTCTGCACTGTACATGTACGTGTCCACGCGCCCTGGCTCCGCTCCCTCCGCAAATATGGGCAAAATATCCGGGCTTCCCCAGGTCCATGCATGTCAGCTACGATTTAGCACGCAGTCAAATCCAACTGGATTCAGTTTCCAGCCCGTAGTTACCGCGGAAACATCTTCGTATAGGCCTGCGAGAAGGGTCACATGGCCTGGTCGCGATTCGGTGGGCACATGTGTGTGGGACACCCCGAAAGTACCGTGTTCCGACATCCGCGATCGCAGAAAGGGGGCCAGGGGACGTGGTGTCTGGGCTGTCGCATTCTCGGGTGCATCGGGGGACGGATCCGGGAATTGTTGGATGGTCTTGTCTGCGCGAAGACCGTCGGCTAACAAATAGTGATCCAAGATTAGAACGGTTGTTTGCCATTAAATTGTTGGAGGGGTACAAAGTTCGATTGCCTACCGACAAAAAGGACAACTCGTTGAGCTGGCGCTTCGGAGGTCTCGACGCGGTGGGCCTTCATGCCCTCGACCACGGGGCTAACGAAGTGAATATCAGGTATCGAGCAGACATAGAGCAGATGGAAAGCGACTGCAACACCAAGAAATGGAAGGCAAGTGAGCTTGGCCATGGATACCAGGGACCGTTCTCATGGTTCGACTATATCAGGATTCTATGACAGGCGGAAAAAGTTGGCCAACTTGCGCGTTGCGTATTTTTCCGTGCAGATAAGCCAGCCAACCACCACGTGATAGAATGGCAGGAAGGCTGAAATAAACGATTTACCCCCCCTTGCTGGGATAACCGACCCCTCCACCTAGCGGTCCGGGGTCGCAGTACTGGGTCCATGCACGTTAGTGGGCGACAAGTGCCGACAGCACTATTTTAGGGTACGGGGTGGAAATCGCCATCGTGGTCCCCGCTTCAGCCTAGGGCGTCAGACCCATCGAGGAATGGCAAAAGGTTTTGAGTAGGATTATTGTAACAGAATGGAATTTATACAGGAAGCCAGATCTATGCTGTATCAACATGAAGTTCGCGAAAGTCACCATCGTTCTGCCACTCCTGCAAGACATCCATAAAGTCATTCATGCCCTTGGGCCAAACTCCCACAGACGCCGCCTTCATTTGTCGCTCCATTGGCAGATTGTCCATAGACCTCTCGCCGTTTATATATGACGGGGTGCAAGTAGCGAGGGGCGCCATTGCCCCAGCCCCGGCCAGGACCTGCATCCCCCAAGCGCTCTCCGCGTCCAGGGTGGGCTCGATCGTCACCTTACCACGGCCCTGGCGCGCGAATGTCTCCGAGACAATAAACGCTACATGCTTTGCAACGGTATCTAGTAATGCTAGAACGGTGACGGATAAGCCCGCCTGATTTGGACCGGAGAAAAACATATCGGGACAGCCATGGGTGGCAATTACATGCCAAGTCAAGGGACTTTCGGCCCATTTCTCGTCCATAGTACGACCGTTGCGCCCGACGACCGAAATTCCAGAGCGAGATCCAGGGCTTTCTGCTCCCACCTCAAAGCCCGTGGCGTAGATCAGGACGTCCAGATCGAAGTGCTCGTCGTTGGCCCTCACCCCGGTGGCTGTAACACCTTGCACTCCCTTGCCGTCAGTGTCGACTAGTTTCACGTTCGGGCGATTGAACGCTGCCAGATAGTCATCGTGAAAGCATGATCGCTTGCACTACCCAGGATACCAAGCTTTGAGCTTTTCAGCTACTGTCTTGTCGTGGATGATTTCGTCGACGCGCGCTCGGATGCGCTCGGACCGAGGGAGGTCGAGGACGTGCATCTTCGCAATGTGATTCGGGATGTCTGCCATGCTGATATTACCGGCCCCGCCAACCAGGACATGGGCCGTTGGATGGGTGGTCCATGCATCAGCGACCATATCCACTGGGGGAGGCGGTTGGGCGTGCGACATAATGGAGGCGAAGTTTCGAATTCGGGCCTGTTGCCACCCAGGGCCCGTGGCTATTTCCGCCTCCCAAGCCTCGTACTGTCACTCCCCTGTACCGATGATTGGTTTGCTCGACAATGTAAATCGAGAGGGGCCGTTGCAAGTTAAGCCTCATAACGCGTGTCAGATGTCAAGAACCCTGTTCTTCGTGCAGTTTACTCACTTATCTAGTGATGCATCGGTAGCTATTCTAAGAGTGACTCATTCTACTTTTGCCCTCAGAAATAGGTACTTGAGCCCCGTAATATACCGATTAGACTCTCTTCGGCCGGTAAAGCATGCAAACAGATACAGTTGAACCAGATACACTTTCACAGTTATTAGGGTTGCACGGCTAGGGCTGCATGGTGGCACTCCTACCGCCAGGGTGCGGCGTAGTGACCAATCCTGTGTCACAAACCCTACCCAGTTCAACATCAAGGCATTCCTACTCACATACTCCCATGATTTATATACACAGGTGATACAAAGAATAAAATTATATCTCGCATACTTTTTATCACAGGGCATTCATCGAACTCCACACCTTTCCATGTGGTGGTTAAACACAGTCAAAACTTGATTGATACGATTAGTTGACCTACCTTGCTGAACAAGGCCATCTTAGGGTCGCGCTAAAGACACAGAGAGAGAGTACTATATAATTAATACGGCTGAAGCAATCCTCACCTAGTAAAATAGCCTTTCGTTGCTGTCTTTCGTGACTGGACTGAATTATCCTGTGTTGGAACATCCCTACGCCACACCGACAAGATGGAAGATATTGCCCGGATGACATGTTTCGCTTTCGTATCAGGAACAGCTCGGTAGTAGAAGCGAGGGCGGGTTGTCACTAAACGGTGAGGGTCGTGCGACGGAATAACTTTCCGTTGACGGGAGAATTCCTCGCCCACGACAGCTATGCTTGCTCCCTGACGAGGTCTCACAGTCACGGCAACCCTGGGTTTAGACAATGATCTCTGATCGGATTTGAAGCCGGTTATCTGGATGGCGTGACAACAATTAGCAACTTCATCCATCGATACGGCCAAATGACGCAGGAAGAACTGACTCGTCGAGCGCAACTCGTTCAACGTCCACCTAAATAGTTGTCGCTGGTCACCTTGGCTACCAAAAATATGTAGCTACCTCGTTTCCGACTGGCAAAACATCTTGGCCAACCAATATATATACCAGCGTTTTCCGCAGTTGACTTCCGCGACTGGTTTATCCTAAACTCAACCACGCTGTCATTCTGAATCGCCTTGCAACTCACTAGAGAATTGGCAAATAAACACAGAATGATAAAACACACCACTATAGAATCAAAATATTAAACTTCCGCCGAGAATCCTATTGCACCTTATCGAAAATGCCCTACTGTAAGAGACCCACTACTTGCCGGGTGCCTTGCACTCCCCACGATCCGCGAGCTACCTACGCGCATCAACCAATAACAACAGTAATTAGGGGGTTTTTTTTTTTTTTTTAATTCATCCCTCGTAAACTCCTTTTAGCCCACAGCCCCAGCCTTGGGTTCCACCTTCTCGCGCAAAAAAATCAAAAAGAAATGACCAGACTGGGGCTCGATCCCAGGACCTTATCGGTGTTAACGATACGTGATAATCATGAAGGGACGGTGCAAAAGCTATGAATTTTGTATGGCGCCTAGGAGATGAATTTGTGGCCCCAAGACGCAAAACCATGGCGTCTGCACTTCGGACCTGATGAAGCACCGAGGAGCAGGCGAGACACCACTCACGGCCTGGTGGGGCCGCTTGGGGGGAGAAGAAATGTGCGCGGCCCCATCATGGGCCCTTGGCGACACATGTATAAAGACACCCAACTATTCCCATCCGAATTGCGTCCTGTATCGTTACATATCTCATCACCATCTTACTATGGGTCGGAAAGCAAAATCGCAAGTCCAGAAGGTTGATTATAATGCTATCGCCAAGCAGACAGAGTACAAAAAACTGGAAAGCGATAAAAAGTCTTCAACTAGAGCGAGGATCCAAGCGATGAAGCATCTCTTTATTGAGTACGCACTCTTTCTTTCTTTCTTTTTTTTTCTATCAAGTTACTAATTCGATAGTTAGGTTCTGCGAGGAACAGCTTAATCCACCGGACTGGGGGCATTGGCTTAACAGCGGATTCAACTTCAATACTATTAAAGCATTTATCAGGTGGTATATGAACACACATGAGATCATCCAATTAGCGGCAGCTCAAACTGTCGTCAAGTATTTTATAATGTTCTGCAGAGAATATCGGAGGGAAGAGATCGATTATATTCTCAGGAAAGATGTGAAGCTGGTAAGACAAGCCAATCTATATCTCTGAGTAAATTCGAAACTTACAAAGATTCAAGCTTGTCGCCGGTCCGATCCGTGTGGATTACGACTTACAAACCGGTCGGATTGAGCAACCGCCATACAACATTGACGATATTATGTACACAGTATACCATTTGGTTGCTTGGTGTCCAGTAATGTTTCCTACGATGCGATGTATATTCCAATACAATGCAACACGGAAAATGATGGCTTCAACAACCGCTCGACCCGGAACACTCATCGCGTCAGGGGAATACCTGATTGAGAATGATTCTTTGAAATGGAAGGATATTAAACTCTTCATGGTCAAAGATCCTGAACTATCCGGTGGCAAGGTTCTCATCGCGAGAGTAAGACATAGGCTCAACAAGGGTTCACGAAATGAGGGCGCACCGTAAGTCAAATAAAGTGTCTGCTTTAATGATAGCTACTAACAATTTATAAGATCCTGTTTCACGTACACAGAGCGAAATGATAACCTAGGACTCTGTATTATCAAGGATATCCTCACATTCGCCTTTCTTGATGACGCCTTTGATAGCGAGTATATAAAATGCCCTCGGGATGTATGGACGCTCACAGACATTCCGGATCACCGTCTTAGTACCCCAATCAAATTCAAAGACTCAATTAAGGATCTTCCTATCTTACAAGATATAATTAAAGACAAAAACGGCTTCTATACGACCCACCCTTCAGCTGCTCTTCTATATCATCAACTAAATTGATAGGAGCGACCTGCCACTCGATCCGCTGGCTTTAAAGAATTAGAAACTCTTTACAAATATCGCAAAGGTGCAGCTGATAAGATTAGTATGATTTCTACCCACATCTAGGAAAGTTCAAAATATACTAACATGCTGCTATAGAGCAACTTGATGAGCACTCTCGGAATCGTATCATGGGTCACCGTCAAGGGAGAACATTTGCACATTATGTATCAGTCACGAATGATACACAATCATTGTTCATGGAAACACCAGCTAGGACAGCATTACTCAGCCTCGCTACTCATACAAGTATTACACGAGATCCTTCGGCACCGCAGGATCTCACTGACGAACAAAAAAAGGCTATGCATTCCATTCCTGAAGTGCGAGAGCTCACAGAGAAGCGTGAAGAGCTCCAGGCAGATATCTTGAAAATACACGGTAATCTGAACTTTGCTAAAGAGTCCTGTGATCCCTAATTCGCCGAGTTAGCTGTTCTCTTGGCCAAGTTGAAATGGCAGCGCCAGAAAGCGAGAGTCTCTATGTTACAAGAAGCGCGCGTCAAATTTTTTCGGCAGATTAGGAATCAAATTATCGAAAAAAACCGACTAGGAGAGAAGGTCTTTTATAAACCTGATACTTCGCGAATCCAGCATGAGAGGCTACAACTCGCAGAACTAGAATTCAAAAACCGGGATGTTGATTAAATTGATCCAGATGACTTAGCTGAAGACAGAATTCGCTCGTTAGAATTACGGCTACAGCTAATTCAAATCTACTCGCCCATAAAAGCTTCCACAATGAAGGCCATCCAGCGACAAAACGAGTTGAAGGAACAGCGTGAAGAGAAGCAGAAGCGCAGAGAAGTGAAGGAAGACTCTTCAGAGGTCCTTCAGTGCCCTATATGCCTCGGTGGTAGGGACAAAAAATGTCCTCAATCCCGACGAGAATATGTATATTCTCGGAGAAGTGCCCTACTTCGGCATTTCAGGTCAATGCATCCGCTGCCGCTTTTCTTTCAACCCCCTCGCCAATGCGACATTCCAGGGTGTCTATCTTCTCATCCGTCATTGTGTGGATATATGCGTCACCTCCGCGAGAAGCATCGGATTTTCTTGTGATATTCAATCTTGTATCTATTTTTCTTTTCTTAGCAATAAAAGCCTTCTATCACATATCCTGCTGTAACCGCGGACCTGAAATTTGCCTTTTACGGCCTAGACATGGTGCCTTGGCCGTTCTGTTCACCCTAAGTGTGACGGTCTACAAAGGAGCCTAGTGAAAGACAAGTTTGTTTCTGACTCTGTTGGTCTCACCCACTAGGTTCTGTGTACACAGTAAAGTGAACAGGGTTACTTTGAAGTAAGAGTATATGTTAATGATTGATTGATTTCTTTCAGTCTAGTTGGAAAACGCCCCCTTTTATCCACCGCGTTGGCCCTTGGCGGTCACAACAACGGTTGCTACCGCCTGGCACAAGAATGCGGTCACCAAGCAAGAGATGATATCCCTCAGTCGCTAGCAGTAAGTCACGGCTGACTTATTCTGATAGATGGATATATCCCGACAGACTCGTAGTCAAAGAGTTTTCCCATGGAGAGGAAAGACTATTTAAGAGGGAGGATCTAGGGCCTGGTGACACTAAGACACAAAAGTATATATATGCTCGCAAAGATACCTTACAAGAATATCTTAAAACGCATCGGCTTCAGGGGAGATTTTCAAATAGTCGCAAATTTGACTATCCCGGGTGTCAGACAGTTCTCGATTCGCTCGCCCAATACAAATTCTACCAGAATGAAGTGCGATAGTATTATAGATAATTGTTGCTGTTTAGGTTTCAGATAGCTATGCACATTTTTCCAAGTGGGACTTGTTGGTGTAGGTGCGAAATTACTTCCACCGAAAAAGAACCAAATAAATAGAAACTTCATTCACGCTGGGCAATCGATAAGAGCATAAAAGCAAGCCTGGAGACCTTAAGAGAATGCACTATTCATCAGATAATATAATTTAACCTTTCTTGACTATCTTATTCCCATATTAACGTTCGAGGTACCCGTATTAGATAATACAGGGCTTTTGCATGTCAACGAGCTAGGATTCTCTCTGAGAGAAAGGGACGTCGGGATCCGAACTTTCAGATCACTTGCTTCTATTGCTTATTAGATCTGATCATTATAACAGGGTAGACAGAATAACCTTGAACAAGTAAACTACCATCAAGACGTGTCTCTGCTGGCTCGGGACCAGTGTTTGTATCCATCTTGAAAATAATTCCTAGAGCTTGACATTCGCATTCAAAAGATGATATGAGAGAAAGAACTTGATATTTTAACTGATAGGATGGGCCAAGTGTAAAAGAGGGGCCATGGAGCCATGGTTTTCTAAAGGGGCATGCATGTGAGGGAACAGCCGCTGGTTATTATTTTGATCATGATATCGCGTAACCCACAAGAAATAGAATTGGCTTGACAACAGAAATGACGTCGGGTTAAAGGTAGCTATTTAGTATACTCAGTAGTAGGCTTATAGACAGAAACGGATTTCTAGGTCTTTTGTGTAAACTAGAAGATTATTGATTATGATTCCGGTATAGCCTTTATATCCCTATCGCAAGCTACAAACTCTAGAATCATTGTCCCAAAAGATTTACTGTTTAAAATATGCCATTACTTTACTCTTGCTTGCTTATCATGTATATACCAATTTATATACCGTTATATGAAGTAGCATAGAAGCGGAAAACCGCTTGACTAGCTTCTATATCAGGACAACAATCAGACAGAATATGTGGTAGCAAAGTCGTAGTCCAGTCAAATCTCACTATGGCGCCGCGAAGAATAACATCAAAGTTCCTCAGTATCATCGGTACGGGCACTCGGACTCGGCATGGGTTGAGCCTGTGTCATGGCTGACTGATTGGGGCCTTGAAATATAGGGTTTTGCAGCCAGTAGGGTTGAGGTTGAAATGCTGACGGCTGTTGAAAATTGGAATGTTGGAACGCAGGTTGCTGCTCTTAAGGATAATTCCATTGAGGCATCATTAGCGGCTGTGAATGAGAAGGTTGGAGAACGCTATACCACTGACCACCGCCGGGATTGATAGGGCCCTATGAACCATCCCAGGGAGATGCTTTGGGCTGCATAAATCTCTGCTCTGGGGCGAATGCATTAAAGTCATGACCCGTAGCTGCCAACACACTCTGTGGTCCCCAGGAAGATGGTTGTGCTCCCCAGGGAGATAATTATAGCTGATTTCCAAGGGGTCGATGAAAACTGTTTGCTCGTTATAGGTAGTAGAAAGGAGAAATACCGCTTAGTCAACTCTCTAAGGCGTCCCTGAGAGTCATATTTAGACAACCGGTAATCCCTTCTCCTATCAATCGCTCAGCCTCTGCTGGTGATCTGATCTTTGCCAGATTTGATCGAGAGATAGCGACATCTATCCGTTGAGTTTGGAATATGTGATAAAACCCAACTATAATAAATGGAAGCCTATTCTTGCTAGTGTCCCATTCACCGACTGCCACCCATGTGAGGCCGTAGGTTCCACCGGCCCCTACGTTTCTTTTTAGATCATGGATCTCGACTGCGGAGCGCGAGATGTACGGCACACCTTGTGAAACTGCTCCTTCTATCGCAGGCTTACCTCCAGCAGATGCACTCGAAACCAAACGAACCGATCCGTCAGTCGACTCAACAACAAAGTTGGCACGGTTTGTACCAAGATATTGGATAAACTTGATCTTCTCTCCGCTTGAAGTCTTTCCAGGCTCGATAGATCTTTTGCTGGTATGTGGCTTAATAGAGATAGTCATTCGGCTTCTCTGCATCTGATTGCTGACTTGTACGGCCTGGGGGTTCATGGACGAAGCCTGCGATTCATTCATTGGGAGTTGAGAGCTGCCGATTGGGGGCTGGCCCATTGGTACCTGTGAACTACCCATTGTGGGCTGAGAACTGCCAACTGGAGGTTGAGAGCTGCCCATTGGGGGCTGGCCCATTGGTACCTGTGAACTACCCATTGTGGGCTGAGAACTGCCAACTGGAGGTTGAGAGCTGCCCATTGGGGGCTGGCCCATTGGTACCTGTGAACTACCCATTGTTGGCTGAGAACTGCCAACTGGAGGTTGAGAGCTGCCCATTGGGGGCTGACCCATCGGTACCCGAGAGCTACCCATTTGGAGCGAGACGTCTTGTGTAGGAACCCAATTATCGGGGTAGTTTCTCATTCTGCAGAGCTCTTTGAGGGATGTATGTTCTGATTGAAAATTGGTTGCATCTCCTTTGCGACAGTAATCCGCAAGTTTTGAGTAACGGTTGGCCATATCCGATATATCAACATAGTGAGCCATGGGGTTTTGATTGTATGCGTGATTGATTTTGTCAAGTTCTTGCGAGAAATCACGGATGGTGGCTCCGAAATATTACTCGACCACCTCCTGGGAACCTGCAAGAGCTTTTTGATACCAGGAATGGAAACAGGGTGTCAGGCTAGACCACAGTAGAGACTGGTACCCCTGGACAGGCTCATAGCGGTAGCTCTCTTGCGGAGGGCAAGATAACCACCCGTTGGGATACTGAAGTTCGCGACAAAAAGCCACAGTTGTGACTTCCGCGATTTTCAGTACTGCGTCATCCATCTCTCTAGATGAATGTAAGAATTTCCATTTGCCCAATAGTCGAAAATAATCGACACAGCCTATGTCGCTTTTATAGTTGTAGGCTTCGTTCCGCCTTTTCAAGTCTCGATTGATTTTATCCAGAGCGCCGCGGTGTCGTTGGGTATTTGGATCATTGACCCAATTACCATTCAACATAGAGTTGTAAAGAAATTCCAAGTGCTTTGTGGCCTTCATATGACTTGAGAGGTGGTACCCCCTGAGGCCAGTTGGTTCACGCTTCTCTTCGGTGACTTGGGGATCTTCGTGATGGTATTTCCAATCTTTTCTCTGAATTTCCCCAGTCTGGCGTTCTAATACATCCATAGCATACTCGAAATCTATTTTTATAGTCAGTAAAGATAATTCAAACGTATGTATTCCTCCCACTTACTCTGCGTGGCAATAACAGCACTTTGCTGTTTCTCCTGATTCCGAACCCATTTATCAGGAGCCATCATCAACCTGAGTTCCCATAAAGTCATTTCGAAGCCATTAGGTATCGCAGATTTGAAATCCCTCATAAATGCCTGCGGATTATCCGCAGCGGCAATGGCCTCTAGCATAGATGACTTTTGTTCTTCATCCATGGCTCGAGCACTCTCATCCAAGTCTTGGTCCTCCTCTGAGTCAGTGCCGTCAGCGCTGCCTGCATTGTCATGAAATCCTGGTTCATCAACAGGGACTTCCAGGCCTGCAAACATATGTGTCGTTGGGTCTCTTGGCTCTGTAGCAATCCTGGTATTCTGCACATGTGTTTGGGGCGTCAGTAGATTGTTTTGCTGATGGACTAGATTATTTGGCTGATTGACGGAATTGCTTGGATGATTGGCCGAATTGCTCGGATGATTAACCGAAATTTGGGGCACAGGCATAGTGACGAAGGAAGGGCCGTTCTGGCCTGTGCGAACTAAAGCAGACGCAGGGTATTCTTGCTCCTCATGATCGATAACATCACTACCATCCAACCTGGACACAGCGAAATCTTGAGACATGATGGAAGAATAACGATTTTTTTTTCTGGCTTTTTTAAAAGATAAATAGAGATACTCAAATGCTTTAAAAAAGAAATGCGTGGAAAAGTAGAAATATTGGAAAAATAAAGTACTAGACTGAGCCGGCAGTCAAAAACACAGAGGTAATAAGATTGAATCAATTTCAAGGAGACTAGTTACTGTGCTGAAATGAGATGAGGAGTATATTATCTTGAATTTATATCGAGCCCTGAATACAGTGAAATAAGAACCGTAGCTAAGTAGGAACCATGATCTCGTGGGAATCATGGTCTGGCGGGAACCATGGCCTGACGGGAACCATGGCCATGAATAATATTTAATAAGCGCTCTTTGGAGAGTTATGACTGGTCTATATGCAGGCATTACAACAAAGAGCTTCTCGTGAAATTTTTTATGCCCTTTTTACTACCTGTGAGCATGCTAGGAAGAATAATTATTTTGAGTATTCTTTGTGTTGGTGTGCTAACAGCAACTGTTGAGTAAGTCAGCATCTCCCAAACTAGGTTCTATTCTTACGGTAAAAGGGTAAATCAAGAAGTCACTGTTAATTTCAGCGAACCGAATGAGCAAGTAATGCATCATGTACACGTCGGATCTCAAATTACTCCAGCATTTAATCCAAACCGGCTGAATGCGAATATTGGTGATCAGATAACATTCGAATTTCATGGACTTAATCACACCTTGACGGAATCAACTCTAGAAGAACCATGCATGGCAAAGAATGAATTCGACACGGGTTTTAGCCAGTTCAATCCTGATAATAAAATCGGACTTAGTCTCGTTCTTACAGTCAATTCACTCGACCCCCGGTGGTTCTTCTGCAAACAAGATGTACCATCCTCTCATTGTCATGAAGGCATGGTATTCGGTCTTAATCCAGGAGACGACATGCGATCCTTTCTCCTAAATGCAAAGAAAGAAGCTCTTACCGAAGCTGTGACTAGACAGACAAGAAGTCTTGATGCTCTTTCCAACACGAGTCCTATCGCTATTCCCCGGGATGCCAGTAGCCGACTTAGCTTCAGTCCTAGACCGACCAGTGGCTTTACCAGTTCAAGCAGTGGCCCTCTCCATCCAAGCAGTGGCGCCCCCAGCCCGAGCACTGGCCCTCTCCGTCCAAGCAGCGGCTTTACTAGTTCAAGCAGTGGCCCTCTTCGTTCAAGCAGTGGCCCTCTCCGTTCAAGCAGTGGCGCCCTCAGCCCGAGCACTGGCCTTCTCCGTCCAAGCCGTGGCCCTCTCCGTTCAAGCAGTGGCGCCCCCAGCCCGAGTACTGGCCTTCTCCGTCCAAGCAGTGGCGCTCCCAGTCCAAGCATTGGCCATCTCCGTTCAAGCAGTGGCGCCCCCAGCCCGAGTACTGGCCCTCTTCGCCCAAGCAGTGGCACCCCCAGTCTGAGAACTGGCAGTCCCAATCTTGATCTAAAGCCTATTGAGATTTCTACTGTCACCCGCACTGTGGGTTGCTCCGCAAGTCCTAACGTAAACTCCCTTAGGCGGTCTGTATCTTTGCCAGATTCTACATCTTCAGGTAGCCTGTCTTTACTATTTCCCTTCGCTGCATTGAGTGTTACCTTTTTTGTAGCGATAATGATTTTATAAGTCTATCGCATGTTAGGCTTATTATGTCTGCTGTTCTTTCGCGAAGCCTGCGTCATATGTCTCTCTTTTCTGTCTCGCGTGCTTCTACTTGCTATCTTTCAATCCTCAGTTCCTTACGTCCGTGTATTGTTATATAGCTTATTAAATCAACAACCGTATCTATAAGAGTTATTTCAAATAAAATCTGTTGGAGAACAAGAATCTCTAAATTTGGAGTGATATAACCGCTGCTAATTACCACTTTAAGTTTTACCTATGCATTTTTACGTTGAAGGCGCTTGATTTAGTAATAACCTTTCAAACGGCAGGTGTATGGTATATATTTGGAAAGTCTGTTTTCTATAATTAGGTGGTAATGGATGCAAAAAGCTCGTTCCTTAAATAGAAGGCGGGACAGCGTCTGAGAATAAAATTAAACATCAGCGCTTAGTTGATGATAAATTGCCGCCGGCACAAGACCCATGGCTGGTAAAAGGAAATCGGGACACAGGTTAGAATATAATAACCATGGCCTCTGTGACTTTCCCTCTTGAAATAAAAGGAATGAAAAACAGGATTCGGGTTCTAAATTATCATTCACATATCCATTTACAGAAATCAGCAGATCATGCCGCCGCAGAGCCAACGTTCACTCTCCTGGAGAGAGAAGCGCAAATCACGTGGTCCTACATTTGACGCGAAAAAGAAAACCAAGGCAGACCGCGAAAGATTTCGTCGAGGCCGAGCTGGCTCTTTCAAGCGTCTCAATGACCTATACCTGGATGGCGTGGATACTGGACGGGAGCGCCGTGTTTATGTGGTTGTCTCTAGCAAAACCAAAGGCCCGCATGGATCCGTACGGTATTCGACATACAACTCTCATCCTAATGACGATTGGGTCCCGCTCCATGATGAAGTAGTAAGTATTCTAATTCTATGATTCTTTGAGAGGCCCAAGAAACATTATTTAATATGAGTAGCTCGAGCACTGGCCAAAAACAGATCAATGGACACCGGAGAGCTTTGGTAATGATAAAGAGCAAAGCGCCAACAAAAGCCAACACACCAGATCCTCCAAAAGAAACCGAAGTCCAGGTCGCCTGTTTACTGTTTCAAAGCCACCTCTATTAAACCTTCCTCAAACCCCAACTCTTACTTGAATACATGAAGTATAAGAGATGGTATGACATGTACAGGGAGGATTTTGGATCTTGTATTTAATTTTTTTTTGCAAATATTCATGAGCCAATTATGCTTTGTGCCTCACAGCAAGTACTATATTAATTATACAAATGTGTTTTTGACCGTCTTAACTCTTCGCAAGATAATGACCCAGGCATGATAGAACATATTTAGAATTCAACCCATGGAGTGTACGCATGCTGGCTTAGATTTAATGATGATGTAGTCCTCTAGCAAATCAAATACCTTCATAATGCGAACTTGATAGCATACTGGAATATTTCATATATATCTTCAAGATTGCAAACTATCATAAATATCCTGCCAATAGTACATGGTCTGCGTCCAGGGAGATTTGCTGCAAGGAGGCTCAATCTCTCTTTGAATCCGTGCAATTATTAGCAGATACTTCACCCAATATATTCTGTAAGACGGAATCGCCTCATATAAGACACCTATAAACTTATAGCATTTTCCAACAACTGCAATTCAACAACACCCTGGCCCTTCCTGTGTACCCTCTAAAATCCAACGCAAGTCTCTCCACAGCCGGTTAGGGAGAGCATATGAGTTTGTGATATGTCCACCCCTATCGATTGCTCGGTCCCGGTGTAATAGGGCTGAATAGATCTCGTTGATCTTGTTAAGCGATGCAAGAAGTTCAACTGAGTTTGACTTAGATAGGGGACCAGTGCCCTCTAAGAGTCTACCGGCGTGTGAGAGTTCCGTATCCAGTGAATGAAAAACACAGCCGGAATTTGCGTCGGGCAATGACGACCCTATACGCGTTGGGGGGCCGTACGTTATAGCCCTTGAGCCATACAGATCCAATGCAATCGCGAGATTAAATATAAGGTCCTCATATGCATCCCGGAAGATACTCCTGAGCATGTTGTAGTTGATGTTTCGACAAGAGCGAACTGCTCTGTGGAACCTGGCGAATACTGGTGCGGTGTGTTTTTCACAATCCTTTGCTTGTTGAAATAATTCCGCAGGTTTGGTTGGGCACGGAAAGCGAGTGGGCACCCGCGCCCAACCAAACCTGCCTCCATGAAAAGATGAAGCTTATATAGACTAATATATTAATGAAATCACGCGTTTAATTGGTGTTTTGACGTGTTGGACATCTTGTTCTTGTATATCTAATTGTTCCACACTCGCTGCAGCGAGGTGGTGCCCGGCGGCGAGGCTGTTCCTCGCCCGTAGCTGATTCTATGGGCTGACTTCCACCGGCTTTATCAGCCTCGCGAGCCTGCGTGAACGCGTTTCTAGTCTCTTGAACAGTGAAACTATTTAGACCAGCTATTTAACGATAAGACCTCTTCTTCTTAGTGGTTTGTCTCTCTAATCCAGTTTATAATTTATTAACTTCCTGCTCAAGCAAGGCAGTCCGGTTAAAGACAATTTCGCATCCTTTAATGATATAGGCCAAGGCTGCTTTCATCTGCGAGGACAGACTACTTGTATATTTACAAAGGAGTCTCTTAATAGTAGTTTCATACCTCTATAATTACTTCGTGTTCTTGGGCGTTCTTAGCATTGTTAACGTGGTGGTTATACTGCCGGTTGGGGTAGGCTCACGGAGCTGTATAACCAACTTACTAAGGATCTCGTCCGGCTGGAACAGAACTAATCCTAACGCCCTGAAGGCATTCCGTATAGTTGATTCTTTAAAGGCAAGAGAACGTGCCTCCGGATACGTATCCAAGAAATCAACCTTCTTAATATAGTGAGTGCCCTGGCGTATCAGCCGTTCTACCAAGCTGCTGTACGCTCGTTTTAACGGTGCAAAGCAAGCAACGTCAAGCGGTTGACAAAGATGTGAGGAGTGCGGAGGTATACATATAGGAATAACACCGTTCTGGCTATATAAATTATTAAATTCTGGGGTCAAATGAGAGTCGTGACCGTCAAGAATCAAGAGGCTATATCGCCCGGTCCGCCGGTCCTTGGTGGAAGGAATGAAGTGTTCACGAAGCTAATATAAACTGATTTTATTAGAAGTCTAACTGTTTAGTAATAAATTAATCCGCCAATCGGATAGAACAAGATCTTGATACTATACCTCTATATAGACTTTTCTCTTAAGGATCAAGTACGGTGTCAACACCACGCCGGCAGCATTTATATACTCAATTGAGGTTATCTATTCTCGATTCCCCGGCTGAATAAGAAACGGCTTGCCCACGCAGTCAAACCTCGTAATTATACGGGCTGTAGCTACTATTCCCATAGCAAAGTCTGTTTTATTAAAATTCCAGACGTCTTTATCAAGAATACCGTATTCCTTCTTTATAGCTTCAACCCGGTCGAACCACTCGTCTAAGAGCTTAGGATCTTCGCATTTCGCACGTTGGATATAGTATCTTCGAGAAAATTGACTTTTTAAGACCGGGGTACGTTTAACAAAGTTGTATACCCATTTCTCGCTCACAGAGACAGTGGAATCCGAGTTACGTTTTTGGAGAAGAATAGTTGCCATATTCCGGATATATAACGGCCGAGGATGAAGCCCACGCTTTACAAGCGAGAGTATCCAGTCTTTTAAGGCCTCTTCCTCAAGGACAGTCAGTTTTGTAGAGTTGGCACGTATATCAGACCGTGGTTTGACTCCCTTAAGGCGTCGTTATAGAGTTGAACGCGGAATATTGAAAATATATGCAGCTTCTTTGATAAACGGAATTTCGCCCTTTTAAATAGCCTTAATAGCAAGGCAGATTCGGCCTTCCTGTTCCACCGAGGATTTTAATGATCGAGTCATTTTTGGTAGAGTTATTGGTGGTTGAATTGCTTCAAGTTGAAGAACGCGAAAATGACGCGCGCGGGTGCCCACTCGCTTTCCGATTACGTTATTAGAACAGCTGATTAGCTAATAGGTGAGCGTCACGTGATGTTGTGGTCACGTTGGCCACCGAGGTGTTAAACTCCACGTAGATAGTCGTTTAGCTAGTAACCAATATAAACGAATATCAGACATTTTTCTGCCTCATATTCCCAACATATTATGTTGGAACAGCTGATTGGCTAATAGGCGAGCGTCACGTGATGTTGTGGTCACGTTGGCCACTGAGGTGTTAAACTCCACGTAGATAGTCGTTTAGCTAGCAACTAATAGCAACTAATATCAACCAATATCAGATATTTTCTGCCTTATATTCCTAACAGATTATAAGCCCGGCAACTTGCTGTAAAGTACTACTATCTTCATTTTCTAGTATTTTTAAAGCTATTTAATAAATTATTATATTATTATAACTATATAGAAGACTTCTACCGTGTAGTAGTCTCTAAGACACTAAAATATATATAGCGTATATCCGTCTCTACAGATTATCTCGGAGGATTTTTAATTTAACTAATTATACAGAATTCTATCTTTCTTAAAATTAATTAGATATCTATAATAGTATTCTACTAGTAAATAATTAGATTTATATTAGTTTTATAATAGCTGTAAGAGGCGGATCTGTATTATTCTTATATATCAGTAAAGACAACTTTATAACTATACTACTGACTATCCAGATAAACAGAATACTAAAGAAACTGCTTGAAAATCTTAACAGAATATTAGAATTACTTAAAAAATATAGAGATTATAAAATATAGGATTTTAAAATCAGATAAATATTAAAAAATATCAGACTACAGGACTTTATTAAAAAGAATCTTACTAGACTAATATTAACCTATAAAAATTATATTATTTAGTATACTATTTTAATTAATATTTAAATATAGCTAGTTAACTAATTATTAAAAAATATCTTAGAGAGGTTTATAGTATCGAATAATTCTAAAAACTATATAAATAATATCTTTGTAATAATTTACTGTCTAGTCCTCGGCTACGGTTATATTCTCTGCCAGACAGTATTTAATAATCTGATTTAGAAAAAGAGGTTAGACTTCTCTACTGTATTTTAATATATAAACAACTTTAAATAAGTTTATATACTAGTAAAGTAGCTAGACTGCCTCCTGATACTGTATTACAGATTACTACTACTGCTAAAGTAAGTTAAATCTGATCTACTAATCTAGACGGCTACTGTAAAACTCCAGCTGCTGAATAATACTATAAAAATTTTAAAAAAGTTAGAATTCTTTAATTACTGCAGAAATACTATAGAAAAAAAAAATAAATTTAATTAAACTAATTCTGCAGTATCTGCTATAAAATTAAAATTATTTAATACTGATTTAACTAAGAAAAATAAGAACTGGAAGAAAATAACTTTTCTGAAAAAAGATATCAGTATAAAGAAATATCTGGAGAAGATACTGAATTAGAAGTTTTTTATTACTAATAATTACTGCGTGTACTGTAAGTCTATAAAATACTATTACTATAAATACTAGTATTTTATTCCTGATCTTTGTCCTAATAGCTGGTCTCCCTGGATTTATAATATCTAGTTCTACGAACTGAAAAAGAAGTTAAAATTAATAAAATCTAGGACACCCGCGAAGACTACTCTAATTATATAGAAGTAAGTTAAGTTACCTGCTAAATCCTATATAGCGCTAGATATTAATTCAGATACAGATAATAATAATTATATAATTAATTTTAGTAATATAGTAATTAAAGAACTATCTTATATACTATTATATTGGATCTATAATACAGACAGTTTCCAGTATCTTACTCCAGACCGCGCCTTGCTTACCGACTTTCATGAGTTAAAGCTACAGGAATACTATATATACAGTATATTATAAAGAATACTTACTAAGGCGAAGACTGTAGGCTATATAACTATTTTCTTAGAATTAAATAGTAATTTTATACAGTTAAATATTAAGATATACTACTAATCTGATCTGCTCTATAATCTGATATTTACTAATTACTTCTAAGAAGATTTTAATATCTATAGAACTAATAAGGACTATATTCTATATCTAATAAAGAATAATAAGATTATAGACTATATATAAGTTTTAAAAAAAGTATCCTTTATCAGGATTGCAGACCCCGGAATCAGTATAGCGGCAGTTGACCCCCTACTACTGCACCGTTGATACAGCTATACAGGATTCTAATAGATTGATTTAACTACCTGATTTTATCAGATTAAAATCAAACACTGAGATAATATATATTATAAAGTATATTAGTTAAGTAAAGTAAAACAGTTAGTATTCTGTAATCTAATCCTACAGACTAATAATTCTATAGAACTCTGGTATATAGATATATAGAAGATAACTCTTATCAGTTACAGAAAATATAATTATTTTCTAATTATAATTAATAATACTATATATCTTATTTATATTATATTACTAAAACAGAAGAGCGATACTTCCGAAAAACTTATTTAAATAAATACAGAATATAAGAATACTGTTAACTGCTATATAGCAGTATAATATCTTAATAAAGAAAAAGAATTTAACTAATTTACTGACTGGACTATCTATAAAAAATATAGGATTTGTATTATTATCTCCCTACTGTATATACCTGAAGTAAATAGTCTTTTAGAATAATATAGTAGTTTAATTAACTAAATAAGTAGAGTTATAATACTTGATTCTAGCTTATCTGAATATCTCTGGCTGTATACTGTTTAATTAGCTGTACAGATAATAAATTATCTTATTCTCTCCGGAAGTAATATTAAATATACTCTGGTATACTAATATAGAATTTTCTATAATCTTTCGAATCCGGAAGCCTTACTGGACTTCCTGCGTATATTTAGTTACTGTTTATATATCTATATATCTACTGAGGACTGTATAATATCTAGAAAAATAGAATCTCGTGCAGCAGTAGACTACCTCGTCAGATTTAACAGAGAGAACAGCCATGTCTACTATATTTAAATACCGGAATCTGATAAAATTAAATACTCTAGGAATATCTTATTTTATAAAAACAGAATATATAAAAATAATTATAAAAATCCTGACGGGGTGATTTCTAACAGACTAACCTCTAACAGGCCGCTGCCAGAATCTGGAGGATCTACCTAATTAGATAATATATTTCTTTAATAAGATACTTCAGATAATTCAACCGCTGATATTAATATTAATATTATTTAAGATACTAATATTATTACTGATAGAATACAGATAATTTTAATCTCCGCAGAACTATCTGATTATAAGCTTATATACTCTATCAAGAATCCTACTGAATATAAAACTGAATCAGTTAAATTTACTGTATAAGATTACCGAATTACTGATACTTCTGCTCCGGAAGATATACAGGTAGTAAGATACTTCTAAAAAACTATTAAAGATAAGTTGTCTATCTAGCTGGGCTATGAGCAACTCGTATCAGTCAGCTAAGATACTATAATTCTAAGATTAAAGTACTATAAAGTTACTATTCTGATAATATATACTGAAGTTATAAAGTCCTCTTTAGTACTATACTGGAAGCAAGTAATAGATAATCAGATTAATAAGATTAAAGCTATAGGAATTTATAATATTATTAAAAGGCCTCCAGGCGCTTGTGTAATCCCAGATAAGTAGGTATTTAATTTAAAGATTAATATAGAGGGTTTTATTATTTAATTCCGTACTTACTGGGTTGTATATAGTAATTACTAAGTACCCGGAAGGGACTATAACTAATTCTATGCTCCTGTTACTAGCAAGATTACTATTAAAATATTCCTTACTACTGTAGTAATTAAGAACCTTATATAGGAGTAATATAATATAATTTTTATATATTTACACGCCCAGATAAAGAATTAACAGGTTTTTATAAAGTAACTAACCAGATACTATAAAGAATCAGATAATTAAGTCTGTAAATTAAAATAAGTATTATATAATCTCTGCTAAGCTGTATTCTTATAATACTATATATTTAATAATAAGTTATAAGAAGTCGGATTTATTATCTTACTAGAGAATCCTTATATTTATTAAAAAGATAATATTTATTTTATTATCTATATTAATAATTCAATAATTACAAGTCTAAGACAGGTAAGTTTTAATAATATTAAATACTATCTGAATCAGATATTTAGATTAAAGAAACTCAGTAAACTGAAGATCTTTTTTAGTTATAATATCTAATATAACTATAATAAAGACTTGATATTACTATCCTAACCTGCCTATACAGAGGAATCCCTAATTACAGTAGGTATAAAGAATTATATAAATCTTACCTCCCTGATAATACTATTATACCGGAAGACAGACCGTTCTAAGATAATATCCGAGGGGATTAATACTACTGAATATCAGAGTCTTACAGACCGCCTAAATTAGCTGGTATTAAAGATGTAATCTGATCTACAGTAATCAACCTTCCGCCTGTAAAGATATATAAATTTACTTATAACTACTGATTTTAAAGTATTAAAATCAGTATTTTACTATATATAAGGCACGAAAGGGCTTAGTATTATACTCGCTTTAGATTACTCTAAAGATATTAAAGTTTATATTAATATAGTCTATACTGATTATAAAAATAGCAAGTTAACAGAAGAATATATTATATTCTATACCGGAGGCCTTATATTATAGTTATTAAAGAAGTAATTTATTATAATACTATCTTTAACCGTTACTGAATACTGCGCGTACGACGCCGCCGCTAAAGAGATCTTATATATTAAGAAATTAGTAGAAGTATTTAGTTTTATAATATCTGAAAATAGTAAGATCCCTATATTCAGTAATATAGCTAATTCCCTGAAGATCCTGAATTATAGTATTTTTACCAGGTCTATATACTGGTTTAATAACTACTATTTATTTATTACAGATCTTATCAAGAAAAATATTATTAAAATATTCTATATCTCTGGTAATATTAATCCTGCAGACAGATTTACTAAGCTGTTAGAATCTGAAGCGTTCAGCTTGTTCAGGACCCTACTAGAAATAACAGTATATTCCGTAACTATAGAGTTAAAAGCTATATTCAGTAATAATACTGTATCTCTATCCTATATTATATAATATTATACTTTCTTACCTGATTAGGAAAGCAATTTGGCTTTACAATTACTTGTTTTAAACCCCTGCTCACCTAGAGGGCCGTATTAGAATAGCTGATTAGCTAATAGGCAAGCGTCATATAATATTATAGTCACGTTGGCCACTGAGGTGTTAAACTCCACGTAGATAGTCGTTTAGCTAGCAACCAATAGCAACTAATATCAACCAATATCAGACATTTTCTGCCTCATATTCCCAACATATTATTATTATTTAATCAAGTTTATTGTACGTTCCGAGCCCCTAGGGCTATGACAGACCGTGTGTCATCGGCCTGAGGCCTAGCCTCAGACCCAAGTCAGTTCCTATGGCTATTCCCTCGTTTACGTACATTCTGTTCCTTTTCCTCGCCCCATACCGCCTTCTTGCGCAGGGCTTTTGAGCTGGTTTGCTCTCCTTGGGATTCTAGCAGGGTGGGTGAAGCCTAGGTGTGCCCAGGCCACCCTTCCTGTTAGCCTTCTCCGGTCCGTTCAGCCTCTAGAGCTTCTAGGCCTCTTTCATTGTCTCTCTGCCTTGCGTTGGTCCTTCCGGTGTTGTACAGATAGAGAAATAGAAAATGTTGGAGGTAAGATCAAAACTAACCAAAACGTAGATAAATTACTGTATTTAAACTTGAGGAATAGGCGAAGTATACACAAAATCATGCCAAAATCAGGCCACAAGGCAGCAATGGGCCGCCCATGGGCGGGCCGTGGGCACGACCCCTTGGCCCATGGGTGGACAGGTTTGAAGCGTCCGTGGGCATGCCCACGCCGAGGTCTAATGATTGGCCTTCCTCCGAAAATATTTGTGAAAGCAACGTCTGATTCTGAGCTGGTCAAAATACTGCAGTTTCGATGCAAGCTCTATGAAGCCAAGAAACTTTTAGATTTATGCGAACGGGAATACCTTTGGGAGCGGTACAATTTCGACATAGATGGGATAAAGCTGCGTATCAGCTCGTCTTTCTAACAAGGTAACTGGCTAGCATTTGCGAAGCTATCGACGCGCGAAAATGATCAAGGGGCCCATGCGTTGTTGGCTAGTACTTCCGCCCAAACAAGATCTACGCCCCGTTCAACATGTGCTTTGGTCAACTGCTGTGCTGTCTGAGTGCGTACATGAGCTAGTCGCAATTCCAGCCGCCTTTCTTTCTATATAAGGGGGGTTGAATCACTATGTCAATATTTCTGCCATACATTTCCTTTCCTTCCCTTAAATAACAACTTACTGCGAGTTATCTCAAGTATCTGCATATTTCCTTGTCTATTCTACAAGATGAGCCGTGTCCCTGTCCGAGGCTCTCAGACGGCTGCTTCTCGTGCAGTCAATTGGATTGGCGATGTATCTGTAGCAGACGTCGTGCGGATGAACAATGATTCTGAGTGGGAAAACGCGCTCGCTAGTGCGGCTTCAGGAGCAGAGCAGCAGGTATGTTCCCTTGTTTATGATGCTATGCAGACAGGTGTATTAACAAGGTATCAGAACTCAAAGGTCGTCAATGCTAAGATCCAGTGAGTCTTCATTCTAATACACATCCCCCTACAGAAAGTTACTGCAGCTGATATTCTTTTCGTAGGGGTGCTTTGGCACACGAATCATCCAAGGACAAAGAGGAAAAGGAGAAGATTGTTACTGTAGGCTTCTACAGTGTTGGAGGTACCCGGCTTCTGTCTTCCCATGTTCGCCGTGATGGTTCCTATAAGTCGTGGGAAAGTCGTGCAGGCAAAAGATAATATTCTTGGCCAAAATCGTGTACATGTGATACGAAGGGTGAATTCCATCAACCTTGAGTTCAAGTAAATAACAATGGATAAACTGAGAAAGTCATCGATCCAACTGTAATGAGAGTGGTGAAACTCAACGTAAATGAAGGGCAACAATTCCACAGTCTAATCGATTTGAACGCTTATTCGCAGTGCGAATAATTCACCAATTTTAATTAGCGTTCCGGTAAAGGGGACATAGAGCTAGCGTTACGCAAGTAGATTAAGCGCGGCTGCTTTGCCTACCAATGGAAAGTCTCATATACGCTGGGTAGTTTGATCTCCTATCATAATGTATAGAGCAGATAGCTGGCGGTAATACCTGGTATTTACCCTGAACTTCCGGCACATACTGGGGGAACGGACGGTAAGAGACAGAGCAGGACGACACGAGACGGAACAACGTAAGTATTGCCATATCTATCACATCTGAGGTAGCTCACGCTCAATCCTCGCAGTGCCAATCTGAAGTGCCAATCACTCCGCAAAGGTCACCAGAAATGACAAAACAAGGACACGCTCCAGAGGAACCCACGTAAAGTAGAGACAAAAATGCGTGTCTTCTTGTGGCGTTGCGACGCGGAAACAGACACGCAAATAGGCAATCCGCACTTAGGCAGGTAGTTTGTTTTACGTTACGAGGACTCCGTAATAGTACTCAAAATAGTATAAACCGTGGCCACGGAACAGGACGGAACAGGACGGGACGGGACGGGACAGATTACGTCATGTCACCTAAGTTCATCTTGCTAGTCACAAAATAAGGGATGTGCATGTGACTAGGTTGCGTCGGCCCGACAACTACTCCGACCGAAAAGGCCAAAACAATGTAAATGGACTCTTGCTTCTCGTTATCCTGCAAAATAACCATGGAAAAAAGGCAACTGATCAATCTGATGAAAAAAAGATACTGCACACTCTTTCCAACCAGACTCTCTACCTATTCGAACATCTACTCTCCTATTCCACATATAGGGCTAACCAAACGTGCCATGACGGATCTTCGGTCTTTAGAACCGCGTGTCTTCCCTAGTTCAGGGTGGGAGAACATTGAGCCTTCCTTGCCAGTTGAGGAGGAGTCAATTCCAACCTACAGACCTGAGAAATTTTATCCAGTCTACATCGGCGAGGTATTTAATCATCGCTATCAAATAGTCGGCAAGTTAGGATATGGATCTAGCGCCACAGTATGGCTTGGCCGGGATTTGTGGTAAGAACCAACTAACCTTTACTTCAATTGCTCAACCTAACAAAGTAGGGACCGCCGATATGTAACGTTAAAAATTCACACAACGTCAACAGCAGTGACCTCAGAGATTGAGATATACAATCACCTGAGAACTATCCAGTCCAACCACGCGGGTCAGTCGTGTCTAAGACCATTGATTGGAGACTTTCAGACCCAGAATCCGGATGGACATGGACTTCATCATTGTCTGGTGCATTCACCTCTTGGGATCAGCCTCGACCAACTCATGTCGCTGCTACCAGGTCGAGTCATGAGTAGTGCCATGGTGAGAACAACCATTCGGAATATTCTTGCTGCTCTAGATTTCCTCCATACTGAGGCACGAGTCATACATACCGGTTGGTAGCCTTATAGAGCGGCAGCTATGTAAATGCCGAAAATAACATATATCACAGACTTACAACCTAGTAACATTCTACTTGGGATCAAGGACGACTCGATTTTATCTAGATTCGAACAAGCAGAATTTGAAGCGCCTATGCCGCGGAAAACTCTTGGAGATCGTATCATTTACCTCTCACGATCGCTTCCCATATCGTTTGGGACGCCCGTACTCTGTGATTTCGGCGAAGCTCGACTGGGCATTGACCAGCAACAGGGTGATATCATGCCAGATGTATACCGAGCACCGGAGGTTATCTTGGACATGACTTGGGACTATAAAGTTGATATTTGGAATATTGGCATGTTGGTAAGAGGATTTTCTATGCAACGGTATCAGTATTTCAACATATTATGAAGCTGACAGCTGGCGAGATTTGGGATCTGTTCGAGCATCGTCACCTTTTCAAGGCTCGAGACCCCGAAGGTAAACTAGATAATGGATATCATCTCGGCGAAATGCAGGCACTTCTAGGATCCCCTCCTCTTGAATTCCTCGCTCGAAGCGAAAACAGCATCCAGTTTTGGGACAATAGTGGTATGTACCGCCTTCCTCACGAAAAGAAGAGGCAGTATGAACAATTATTTACTTTCTGTACCAGGAAAGTGGAAAGGCACAGCTCCCCTCCCAGATAAGAATATCGAGGCTTTGGAAGAGAGGCTCCGAGGTGACGAGAAGGACGATTTCCTACGGTTTCTCCGTCGAATGCTATGTTGGCTACCAGAAGAGAGAGCCACTGCAAAAGAGCTTTTGTTTGACCCTTGGCTGATGCATGGCCTCTTCAAGTCGGTTTGAGCAAGGATAGGTCGCGGGAAGTGTGCTCAAAATTGATGAGTGTAAATATATGAGTGGTTAGCTCGTTACTTACGCTCGCTCCTTATACTAATGGCATTAGTTGCTTATTAGACACTACCGCTCCAATGATGGGAAAGGAAAATTAGAGAACTACATGGAGGATTGCGTTCGGCTGGTCTCTAGCAGCTCAGCTTTTCAGTTCTCTTTTCAGTTGTGGTTTGTATTCATTCCCTTGCATGCAATTATATGATACTCTACGAGCCCTCTCTCATAAATGAGGTTTGAATGGTTTGATTGATCATAGGCTTCATAGCTAAGAGGTTGAAGAAATTAATCGATATTAATCGTATGATTTATGACGATATAGATCATGCATTTGCGCTCATGTTTATGACGATCCTGAAGCCCCTGAAATTGCATAAATATCGGCTTCTTTATCGTTTAGTTAGAAGAATTAAGACTTTCATTCATTTCGAGCATAATCATATCAAGCGGCTGAATCAGCGCTTTCCAGTAGACCCACAGAAATCTGCCACAAGTATATAAATTCTAGGCTTTCCCCTCAGAAAGTTCTTATTATCATCAGCTTTATGGTACTCTAGTTTCACTAAAGCAAAGTTCTATTTAGAGCCTATTCCATCCTTGTCATTATGAACAGATTGCCCTTGGACTGTTTTCCCAAAGAGCTGTTTCGCTTGAACAATGGACCCTTGATCTGTCAGGGCCCTGACCCCAGGTGGCCATGTGACCAGGTCACATGACCCACGGACCTTGTCGGAACATACTGCCCTCCGGTACCGCCTGCCCTAGGGGTTCGACCTCGCTTAGTCACCACTTAGTCAGCTAGATATCTTAGATAGACGGCCATCCGGCCACCCAATACCAACACATCCAATCACTTCCCACAGACCTCTGTGTTATGAGGGAGCTTTGGTTAGTCATCCGGAACACGGTTGGTCCGGACCCGAACACTTGAAGAGCAGGCACATCAGATAGAGGAATCAAGCACTCAGTATATCAATTATATGGACCTAGACGTGTACTCTTGCTAGGCTTAATCGGCCGCCTGCATAGTTACCTTAGTTAGGCCTTGTACAAGCGAAACGGCCGGAATCCCTAAACCCCCTGAGTGAGGTGGCTGATCCCCACTTCACTCTGGAATTGCACAGCCGCGGCCGTGCAATTCCAGCACCTTGTGCAGTTTATTCTCAAATTGAGTCATACCTACACTCCAGGTTTTGGAGCCTCACATGATCCGCCTTCGTATGATCGAAGGGTCCTTGAGACAACAAAAAAGCTTCTATGTCCTGACAACCAAGGATATGGTGCTACCCAAAAATAAGGTATATTCTTAGGATAGTAGAGTCTGGCCGTGGGAGCCCGATTGGAGTTGTTAGTTATAAGCGACTATATTATTAAGAGCTTGATGTATGCTCGAAACGGATTTTCGTTCGCTATGGTAGTTCAATTGACTGGCGTGCATAGCTAATGTCTGCCCAAAGTGGGGCAATCATGTGATTTTTGTCAACTCTTGATTTTCCTCATCGGACTTGTCTCGGGATTTTTACCCATTCAACAGATTCTTTTACGGAACAGGATAAACACCCAAGAGTTTGATACTTAGACGGTTACGTCCAGTGCCGTCACTCGTATTCCAATGGTGAGTTGGTATCGCATAGCTTGACCAATCACTAACCTCGCAGGAAATCCAGTCTTTCCAAGTAGAGGCTTTAGATGAGGGCCCGAGGTTTTTCGACGATGTTCCCGATAACAAAGTGGAAGTTATATACGGCACAGAAAAGACGCAAATGGTTTACTGGCAAAACAGCTATGTTACGGTTTCGGAAACAGACAACACCGGCAAAGAAAGAAAAACGCGTATAACTGAGACAAATTCTGGCAAAGGAATGCTGAAGCCAGGCATTACTTTGTATATCACTTCAGGGAAAGTCAAAGTCTTGCATACTTAAATGTATAGCTTCTTGGCCAACTCAACAGCGCGCAAGGGATCCAGGAAGATCTCAAATATCGCACCTTCTCCTTTGATAGTCATTGCCACGTTCTCCGTTGACTCTTCTTCCAAGCTCCCTTCTGGGTTGAAACCATCAACAATAGCTGCAGATAGTTTTGGACCAAAAACTCTCGCGATAGATTTTCTCTTTGCACCCTTCAAGGTGAACTCTATGACCGGCAAAATGAGCTTTGGGCCGCCCCTGGTCATGATATGCTGAACCTGTCCGCTTTGTGTAAACGCGGTTTCAAAGAGAGCCATCGCAAGCTCATCTGCTCCTTTCGCTAGGTCGATAATCAGAGTACATGGGCGTTCATTCCACTGAGGAAATATCATTGTCACAGCTGCTGTCCAAGTATACTGTTCACTGATTCGAACTTTTTTGATGTTCTCACAGAGTCTTCCGTCAAAAATAGCTGCGATGCCGTCTAGTGAAGCATGCTTATATCTCATGTCGCACAAGCTGTTAGGATTCAATATCGGGCCATCTCTCTCAATTTCCAGCTTATTTAGAAGCAAGGACCACTGGTCTTTGTTCATGTCAATCACTTGTGACTTAGTGAGACCGATGCAGCATAGCCGCACAGCATTGTCACCATTACGGGCGCACCTTGCGCGCACCTCCCTAAGACGTTTTTGAAACTTTTCGTTTTTCTCAATGGTGCGCCGTGAATTGACTGCTTTGCAAATATCTGAATGAGTTTGTCTTTGACTCCTAATGTTTTTGCGACTCGTGTTCTGGATCTTTTCCCATGCCTCGTGAGAGATCGCTCTCCGGGAAAACCTGCGTGGGGCCATATTAGAAAAATGGAGGAGGTAGATGGAGGGAGAAAGTGGAGGGAGAAAGTGGAGGGAGAAAGTGGAGGGAGAAAAGGGAGGGAGAAAGGGAGGGATGAAATGAAATTCCCATCTTGGCACCGGTAATCTCAGCTTTCCCGTCCACATGACACCGACATCATCCACACATTTAGCTGGGTACTCCTACAACAAGCTTTGGATTCTGGCACAGCTTTCGTTATACACTTAGCTTTTCTGAGCACATGAATACAGCTGTCATGGATGAAGAAGGCACTTGGGCACATTTATTCTTCTCTGGCAGTCGCCCTGATCTACTCAAAAACAAAGAATTTAATGGCGAAGAAAAGTTCCGACCTTTCTGTGCGGAAACTGAAGATTGGAAACTAGGAGAACTAGTTGACAAATCCAGGCCGACAGATGCGAGCAACATAGAGGTGTTTTGGATTCGAATCAACGGGCGCAGAAAATATGTAGGCAAAGTTGTATGTCTACACAATCATTGTACGCTTTGTCTGAACTAATGGTATGTTAGTTTCCTGACTATACTGAGGAGCAAGCCACGATGCAGCTTCATCGTCTCGGAGTATCAAGTCTTCGGATTCCAGAAGTGATAGACGATGCCGTACGCGAATTTGATAAATTTTTTCGAGAGGCTCGGGCATATAACCATCTTGACCTATTCTGTTGCAGACGTGAGAGAATATATTTCCCGCAATTCTTTGGCGTGGTCACCGATATGTCAAGGTCCAGGTTTTCTTCTGGATATGTGCACCAGCGGGCAGTTATACTGGAAGCTATCAAACCGGGCTTGTGCTCTCGACGTATTCTCGGTGAGGATGCCTATCAGTTGCCTGAGAGCTTCTCTAGTATCCTTGAAAAGCTTCCTCTAAGTTCGTTTGAGCGCGAGTGGTATTACTCCTTGCTGAAGGACCGACTTCGTCGCCTGGATGCCTTACACCGGATTGGATTAACTCACGGAGATATTAACGACTGTCATTTTCGACTTCCTGATGATATCTATGATACAGTTTTGTATGATTTCTCTGAATCGTACACGTTCTCTGAAAAATTGCCTTTCCGGGTCAATTCAGGCAGACCTCGACCTTTGAGACGAATCTCACAGGGTGAACGTGAGCGTGTTAGCGTCCAAATTCGGCAACGGTAAGAGACATCAAAAAAATCCCTTACATCAAATCTAACATATATTCAGAGCCGCTTCACGAGATCTTCGTTCCCATCTTATAAGAGCAGGTTCAGAAACATCTGTTGACAATGCCTTGTGCCAGTCTCTGGACGAAGAGAAGGAATTGCTAGAGTTAATCATACTGAAAGCTTGCAGTCGTCCAGATTGTCAGTGCCCATCAATCATTTTAGATGTTTCAGAGCTACGTAACTAACTACGCTAGATTTTTCAATGCCCACTTTGAATTCGGTTTTTCCTTTTCTGGAAAAGGTTTGTTCAAAGTCTGACCCATGCTGGCATATTCGTAGGGGCAGACTTTTGCATTATTACGAACCATTTTGGGCAGTCTCCCACAATGAGGAAAACCGGCCTGCATCAATCACGTTTGATGGAGAAATCCAATTTGAAATGATGGAGATGGATGACAAATCCCACTTCATACTCTGCTTAGTGCCGAAGTCGTGGATTGTATCATTGAAGGCGAATCATAATTCAAGTTGGGGTAACACAGGACTTTTTGACAAGCTTCGGCAGGTTTGTACACTTCTGCTATCGACTGAAAGCCCTGGATATGTTATTGGGCGTGGCGAATTTCTGGCAGCATGTGAAAGGCAAAGCATTCAGAAGAAAATTACTGCATAATCAAAGATACCTGGACCTTCACCTAAGGTTTGGCATTCTGCGGTTGAAAATGAGCGGATAAACTGCATACCTCCTGCGTTAGGTTTTTACACATGCGATCTATGTTAGTGAGGAAAGCTTTACTATCGTGTAAATCTCGGCTACAATTACGGGCCCTACTTTTGACTGTTTTGATACTGTAGAAGGCTCACATTCGCAGTATATTAGGTTTCGCCAGATTCTCGACTGATTTGATCCGATGGTGCTCACAAATGCGAAATTTCCATTTGAAGCTCCGAAAAAAAAAGGCCTGCTGAGACAAGGGTAAATGATAGGGTGTTATGAAGTACACCGGAATTTATTGGCATTTCACAGTACCCTTTTGAACCCTTTGCAATTTGATCATTTCTGCAGTCAATTGCTCACCTACTAAAATCGTAGCCCTGACTTTCGTGTTACTGCCTAGGAATCTAATCAAAAACATTGCATTAATGACATTGAAAATTCAAATGTATCGAAGTTTAGATAAGGTTCATACGTGTCAAATGAACAGGCAGAAAAATGGAAACTAGCATCAAGAACCCCGCAATGGTTGCACCGAGCTAGCTATGTCCCACCGATCGTGTTGAATGGATGGAAAGGACAAAAATTTAAGCTACGCCATCGATTCATCCTATGTTGAATAGGAAACAAGTTTCATACTCACAAATTAGCCGAGTGTGGGTTTCAATGAGCGCAAAAACGGCGGTTTTCCAGAAAACTTAAAGATATGAGCCCCAATTTCCCGCCAACTTTCTGGGGACTCATCAATAATCCAACTTTTTGCATCAGTAGGATCACCCAAAGCGTAGTTATACCCAGTGTGAGATTTGTTCCAAGCAACTTTGACATCGCGGTATTGGCTTTCCATTTTGTTGGTCATCGATGAATTACCGGTAACGCTACTCGCTGTAGTCATAGAAGCGGCCGTGTTCGGAATTTTGCCCTTGCCTTCACCAAACTGTGAAGGTTTGGGCGACTGGCTTGTTGACAACGGTTCTGAAATTTCTGAGATGCCCGGAGACGGTCCCACTGGATAAATCAACGAGGGGTATTCGGTTTTCAGATCGCTTCCATCCTCGACCGCCAGACGAATAAGACAATAGAGAGCCAGTTTGATGGTAAGGCCGTTCTCGACACTCCAAGGAATCCTCTTGTATTTCACCAGCCCTATACGAGCCTTAAGGACAGACTCATCAATCGACATGTCCGTGAGTTGCCTTGAGACCGTAGAAGAAGATACCACCCGCTGATGTGAGGGTGGTGGCTGGCGGGTGCGGACAGGTCTTGGTGAAGTTCGAACTGGGACAGGTGCTAAATGGAGCTGCATAACCACGAGCTCCTTTTCAGTGATAACAAATACATGGCGGCATTTGTAAACAGCACCGTAATACTGGACTTGCTCGAAAGGTCTGACATCGTCCCTCATTGGTGCATCCTCGTAGGAGTCATCCATCCCAGTCCGAACAATATTGATGGTATTGATGGCGTTTGTTGTCGACCACTTGAATTTGGTATCACCAAGCGCAAGAGCTTTCGACCTTCCATTCGCGTTCGTAATTCCCTCGCGCCCAACACCCCAGTCGGGGTAGCATCCTAAATTCTCCAAGACCCTCCCGCCTGACGTGATGAACGAAGGGCCAAGTACTGCCGATACAGGACCTGTAATGGCATACAAGATCGCATAAACCACGCTCGTCATACAAAGTGTTGTGGCCTCCTTCTTCGCATTTGGTGGTAGCATCAAACCGAGATACTTGACGTCGCAAATCTTCTCCAAAGCGTCGTGTGAGCGTATCGTAGTTGAATTCAGTCCATTCCTCAACATCCTCAATAGTGTCCCAGTCTGTACTGAAGGTAAAGGTTGACCCTCCTTGGCCAGGGGCAATGACTCTTGGGTTTCGTTTCACAAGGTAACTTAGGAGAGTTTCGGTCATCTTGAAGAATCCCTTCCGAGAAGACTAAGAATTTTGGACATAATGAATTAAGCCCCAAGGAAATTGAGCCAACTATATAGTATTATCAATCTGGCTACGATGTGTACTTTCGGTAACCTGATAGAAGGAGGGAGCAGATGGAGGGAGCAGATGGAGGGAGCAGATGGAGGGAGAAAGTGGAGGGAGCAGATGGAGGGAGCAGATGGAGGGAGCAGATGGAGGGAGCAGATGGAGGGAGCAGATGGAGGGAGAAAGTGGAGGGAGAAAGTGGAGGGAGAAAAGGGAGGGAGAAAGGGAGGGAGAAAGGGAGGGAGAAAGTGGAGGGAGAAAGTGGAGGGAGAAAGTGGAGGGAGAAAGTGGAGGGAGAAATAGAGTGATAGAGTCCGATTCTTAGATCGCATATGTTCCCTAATATCTTGGTACCCCCAAGTCTACCGCAGGAAATTCTTATTGATGTCAAATGGAACAAGCTAATCAACGATTAAATTCACTTTTATCTCCATGATCGATTTGAAGAGATATCTCATTAATAGCTCTCCACAAGTTTTTAGAACCAAAAAAGTACCACTTCCCCGAAGAGCCTCGCAGCTGTCGGATGAGTGGAGTTCTTGCCTCTGTCATTGGCGTGTAACACTTGGGAGTAGTTGAAAAGCCGAGGTCCCGGCGTAGACAGAAGGTTCGGCAAAACGAGAGCTATGGTTGATGCCTTGATAGTGCTTGAGGATAGATATCTCTTTACATTAGAACGAACTGGGAAATTTGAAATTCGAAAGGCTTTAATGCTTTTCGGTAAAGACACAAGTCGTTGTTCCATTTCAATTTACAGGCGGACAAAAAACACAAATGTCGCTTATATCACCTATATATTCGAAGGGCAATAAACGAATAAAGACAATATCTTCAGGTAACAGTAATAGAATACATGGAGATGCATGCCGAGTCAATAGCACCACAAAGAAGCAAATGATAACAATTGAAACTGATCAATAGCAATCAAGTCTGTGTGAAGCAATGAAAACTCGGATCTGCGCAGACTCGAGCTTTCCCTGTCAACAGCTAGGCAATAGATATAGAAGTATGATTGTCCTATCTGGAGACATCAGAGTCCATAGGACTCTATTTTTGTATTGTATTCTCTACCATTTCCATCTCCAGTGAACAAGAATCAGTCAGACGATTGTCCGCGAAGCGACTGACAATAACAATCTCACTACGACAAGAGGGGGGGCGAAGTACAGAGTAAAGAAAGGTCGGTCCAATAGCAAAAATACCTCAACGAGTTTCGAGTCGAACAACCCATTGCGAGGCAGGCAGGAAGGCAGCTTTATAGACCATGCACCTTGATGCCAAGGGGCAGTAAAGCGCCTTCCCCGATTAGGAACGCTATACCGGAACCAGTAATTCACCGTCACCGGGTTATACGGAGTAGGAGCCTTCGAAAGAGTTCGGAAAAGATGACTGAGAAGGTGCGTGGGATGATACAAAAAGGAGGGGGGAGGACACTTTGGCCAATCATAAAATTGGCGCAGATGGGGGGGATACCCCTCCGGTTCAAGGCACGCACATGCAGTTTAGGGCCACGGACGCTAAGCCTAATTTTGTGTGCAAAACGGCACTTTGGCTGTTAACGATACGTGATGAACCAACTACACTATCCGGCCGCATTATATAAAGAGTAACCGAGTAGTGTTATCTATTCCAAAACATCCGTCAGATGGGATTAGGGGTGATTCGACACTGCCAGGGTTGTGGTAATATCAAGATGGACTTCCTAGCTTCATGCTGGAGGCTGATATTCCATGTTATTCAGGCACTATGAATAGAAGGTCAATAATACTAGAGATTGTTGCTGACAGTATTTCTTGCTTTCTCCCTTTCTCGCCGAAAACCATATCTCTGGGGAGAATAATGTGGCATAATTTAATCGACCGCTGCGAACCCCATCTCCCCCCACCGACTCCTAACCCTATCCTTCACGTCCGGCGGATACGAACCCTCGAAATCCACTGTCTCCCATGTGCGGCCCTCGGGGCGAAACTCGGTAGGCAGCAGACAGCTAGACACGGTCTTGCCCCCGCGACAAGGCCGGGGCGTCTCCATCATGAATGGTACCAGTGGCAGCCCGGGGACTTCATCGAAGACATAGTCGTCCTGCACGGGTCGACAGCGCGTCGCAAACGCCCACATGACATCGCGGAAGTTGTAGATGTCGATGTCGTCTCCAACAAGCAACACGCGCGTTGTCAGGAAAGACGCCTTGTCATTGAATAAGAGCTGTCCAATTTGCGTGCAGAGTTCTTGCGGTGATGTCGCCATGGTTTGGAGTCGTGATGAGTCGACATTTTGCACGGCCCAGCTGGCGTAAGTTTCTATTGGGGAAACGGCGTCGAGAATGGCGAGGTTGGTGGTTAGATATGTATCGAGGAGTTCTGGAGCCATTAGGGAGGCTAAGGTGTGCTGATTGAATTAGTAAGTATTGGTTGCGTGGACAGTAGGAAATAGTTGGTAGGCGAAAGTAGAGAAAAAGATTGAACTCACTCATCTCTCTGTGATCGTTCCTGTAACTGACATGGGGAGAATGGTGTTGTTTCGAAGGGTAATGGTTTCGACGTCATAGACCGGACCCGGGCGTGGTCGGGCACTGTGGAAGGTGTGTCCAAAGTACTCCCCGAACGGACCCTCGGGCGCTATTTCCGAGACGGACAAGGTTCCTTCAATTACAATCTCACTCGTTGCTGGCACCAGGAGGTCATTAGATTCAGCCTTCACCAGATCCAACGGGGACCCGGTTAGCGCATTGATATAGTCCAGCTCGGACATGGCATCCGGGATGGGCAGTCCAGCAATGATAGCCGCCGGGGGCACACACCTAGGACTAGCACCCAAGGCACATCCTCACCCTTGCGCTTCCACATCTCTCGGGTCTGCCAGATGTGCTGAGGGGGGATGCATAGACCAACAAGCTTAGTTCGATCGTGAACCATAGAGCGCGCAATGGACCAGTTGGTCCATGATCCGTCCGGCGATTGCAGGATATGCATTCCGTATGTTTGGAGATACTTGCCTCCGTCGCCTCGGTGCATCATGGGAACCGGGAGTTCGGTCAGGTCGATCTCGTCCCTGCGCAAGATGTTCTCTTTGCACGGACCCGTGGTCAGCACATTTGGACCTCCCAGGCTGAATATATTCCGCCTTGAACAGACGGTACTGGATATCCTTCAAGTGCGCGGTGGAGGGTAACCCCATCCCCATGGCAAGTCGAGCATTGCGATGTGTGCGCGAGTCTCGCAGACTCTGCAGATTCGAGACCATTCGCCACAGCCCTTGTCGCGCGCCCTTGACATTGTGGAACAAGGGCACAGCGGCATTGCGCTCACTCACCCGGCGCGCAATAGCGCAAACTTCAAGATGAGGGTCTACTTCATGGTGGATGTCGAGCAGGTCGCCCTCCGCTCGCAGGGCGTCTAGAAACGCTCGGAAGTCTGTTTCGGGCTTGGCGAGTGTATGCTGTCCACGCTGTCGGGTGGCGAGGTTAATCACCCGTCTGGTCCAGCCGACACTTGTCGGAGGTCACCGTGGAATCATCGATATCATTTTCGGTGGGATCCAGCATTGTTTCGGCTTCCATTGTTCGTTGCAATGATCGATCTTCCTTTGAAGGCCCCATTTATCGGAATTGCTGGGTATGACGTCACCCGCCGTGGGCCGACATGTGCCTCGTGTCAGAAGCTATGCTGTATGCCTTAATGCCAAGCATTTGACGAATAAACCCCCGGAATGTCTAGAATAGCACAAAGCCGTTCTTTGCTGGTAGATCCGTTCCAGTCAATCGTCCTCATCCGGTGCATTGTTGACATCCCGCCACAGCTGGCCCTCATTCCCAGACCAAACGGAAACTACTAGGCCCCAGGAGACCCTGAATAAGAGGGAAAAAACCACCTTTCCCTGAGCCACGAGAAATGTTTTTCTCCCCACCAACTAGGCATTTGCATCTATCACAGCTAAATACGACATTTCCTTGACGCGACAAGAATAAATCCATCTACGTCTAAACCTTCTGTTCTACCTCCTCCCGCACCACGACTCCCTCCCCGCCCTTCTTCGCTTCCTGCTTCCGCCTCCTCTGCTCCACCCATGCCTTCCCCGCGGCCTTCTCTTTCGCGTCGTCGTCCCGCTCAAGTGAATAATCCTTGACGAAGATGAGACAAAGTAGGAACTGCACGCCGGCTAGGCCTGTCATCATTTGGTAGGTGACTTGGACACCTTTTGCTATTTATTGCATTTAGGGATCAGCGATAGTAACGAGGCAACGCAGCGGAAAGTACGAAAAGAACAAGTGCATGTTTGGGGGATTACAAGTGTGGTACTTACCATAAGCTTCCAGCGCCGACGTCTCCTGCGTTGCACTCAACGCCATGGACCTGATCTTGGTCGGATCGGCAATGATCTCCGATACAAGCGACGAGGAGAAGTCAAGAGCGGAGAGCTTCGATCTAATGCGCCAACCATCATTGTCAGCAAAGCTCCCATAACAGCACACACGACGATTGAAACAAGAAACTCACCTCACGATATTCCCCACAATCGCCGAACTCGCCGCAATCGCCAACGTACTCCCCATCATCCTAAGATAGTTCCTCGCGCCCGTAATAACCGCCATCTCACTCCTCTTCAGCGCCGCCTGAATAGCCACTAGTGTGATCTGCAGCGTCTGTCCACTCCCCAGCCCCGTCAAGAGCTGAAAGATGACCAGTTTCCACGCTGGAGTGGAGATGGTGACGGTGGTGAATAGGCCGGAGGCGATTGTCCACAGCCCGTAGCCGACGATTAGGTTGATCCGGTAGCATTCGAACTTTGAGACGAGGAAGCCGGAGCTGAATGATGTGACGATTTGGGAGATCACAAGGGGCAGGATCATGATGCCAGAGCGGAGGGCGGAGTCGTTTTGGACGACTTGGTAGAATTGGGGGAGCTGGGTGGGTGTTAGTTTAGTGTTGTGGGGGGAGGGAATGGGGAGGGGGGGGCGGACGTAGTAGAGGTTGACGAAGGTGGTGAAGCCTGTCAGGAAGGAGGTGAGGATGCAGATTGAGACATGGGTGTTGCGGAACATGTGGACTAGATGATGTCAGTGGGAGGTAGGGGGGGTGGGAGTATGAGTGGAGGACTGACGAGGAATCCTGCGAGTGTTAGCGAGAGTGTCTATATTGCCTGAGAGGGAACTTACAAGGGTATCCTGGCTACTTTGACCTCTACAACAATGAACACCCCGATGAGGGCTATTCCAAGGATCAGCGGAACGAGCACAGCCGCAGACGACCACGAGTACATCGTGCCGGCCCTAAACAAATCAGTATATACCAAATGGGTGACAACGAAACACGAACCAGGAAATAGGAAGTAGGATAGCAATCGACGCAACGAAGCTGATCAAACATCCCCATCCATCCATCTTCTTGATTTTCTCCATCGCGTCACCATCCACCTTTTTAAACGGCAGGGCGAAAGCCACGATGATCAAAGCCACGGCGGAGAGTGGCACAGTGATGAACTATTCTGCGTGAGCACTGGTATCGGAAATGACTCGACCTGCGACATACGAAGCACCACCTCCACGACACCTTCTCTGTAAATACCCCTCCAACTATGGGTCCAATAGCCGTCCCCGCGGAGACAACAACCCCAATAATCCCCTGGTACTTCCCACGCTCCTTCAGCGAGACAACATCGGATACGACAATGGTGACAGTTGTGAGTATGCCTCCGCCGCCAATTCCCGCCACCGCACCTGATGCATATTAGATACGGCCATGCGCATTCTTCGTCGGGGGACTTACGCGTGACGATAAGCATAGTCATGCTCCTCGATACACCGCAGAGAACGCTCCCGATGAGGAAGACAGCCAGCGCAAAGACGAGGACGGTCTATGGTTTTTAGCACAAAAACAAATGAGGTTCACAATGCGACTCACCTTCCGGCCGAAGATGTCAGATAGTCGGCCATACAGCGGCTGACAGGCCGTGCTAGTGAGCATATATGCTGTTCCGGTCCAAGATGCAATGTCGGCGTCGTGGAACACCGCACCAAGCGTTGGCAGCGCCGTAGATACACTGATCTGTCAGAAAATAGCTCGACGAGGTTCGAATAGACTTACATCGTCTGATCAAGCATGGAACCTACGGAGAGGGTTGGGTTAGCACGAGTATATGGAACGGGAATGGTGACCTACACAGCATGGCAACTGACAGCCCTGAGAATACCACCAGTAACTGCCGCATCGGCAACAAGTTCGTCTGCGCAGTGAGCCCCGTGCCCTTTTCTCCGCCAGTCCCATCGCCCTTCTGCGGCTCGCCACCCTTTTCGACATCCTCGGGCTTTGTTAGGGTAAGGGGGGATATCGGGCCTAGCTTGTCCGACATAGTCCGCTCCGAGTCGTCAGGGGCAAGTGGTGAGACAGGGTCCACGTGCGGAGTTTCCTCGATGGGGCATTCCACAGTGGTGGTCCGCACGGGGGCTAGTACCTGGTCGTCTTTGGTATGCATGTGTGACGAGCGGACAGTTTCAGCTGACCTGAAACCCCAAAATTAAAGAAAGAACCAGGGCACCATCCAGCGGGTGTAACTGGAAGTCTTAAAATAAGAGTCCTTCGGTTTGGGGGAAATTTTGAGGGCTCGCTTGTCAAAAAACAAGAATCGAGATCACGGTAGGCGAGTGTCGCCTGCGCGCAGCCGAGCGACGGATCGGCTCGTCGGGCGCCATTGTGGGCCCGGCTCTGGGGTTGGTGCCAATGAACCGGGTCTGGAGCGCTCCACTGAAGAATACTTCGCTGGTGGGCCTTCTATGCAAATGGGGAAGGGTTCGGGCCAAGGATAGCATACGAAGGACTGCAAAAATAATATCTTTGTTAACTATTGCAGACCCGTAACCCTAAGCCGAGGACTCGCGAGATACGCACAGGAGATAACGAGCGCAACGACTATCGAGTAGTGCTTGCTTATCATCCAAAAAATGTAAAAACCCTTCTCGGAAGGCTACCAAGCATAAAATATGCTTCAGACACTCTTATATTTCTGGTTTTACGAGTATCATCAATCTACTTTGTACACGACCTATATACAATACTAGGACTCCAGCGCCCCGAACGGGAATGGCCCGGACGATACAAAAGCCTCCGCCCCACTGACATCCTCAAGATGAGGCAGGGTGAATTCCGGAAGGAGAGGGTCGAAGCGGGATAACTACCCGATGTCAATGCACGTTAAGAGAGATGAAGGATGTCACATACTTCTGCTTCTGCGGACCATGGGGTGGCTGTTGGATTACTCGTTGGTGCAGCTATCCACCCATCGGGAAGTGGGTCCCATGTCGCGGTACAGCTATGCTGGGGAGCCTAAATACCCATCAGACAAAATACTTCAGTAGGCGCACATAAAGCTTACCGATGGCATTGACTCGTTTGACTCATGCCCTCTTATCCACGATGTTGTGCCATATGCCGTGCAGTCTGGGAGAAGTTCCAACAGAATTGCATCGAGGTTTGCTTCCTCCTGGATCGCAAGTGTTGGCATTAGAGATATATTCAACCACTATCTATGAGTGGGACTCACAAAAGTAGCCTTCTCGGAAAGACGGTTGATATCTAGGTTCTTTTGACGGCGGAACCAGGGAAGTGGGGGCGTTTCGGGGCGTCTGACAGATTAGATTGTGATGCGCGAATTTAAAAGAAGGAATGACTCACGACTCGGGCTCGAGGGGACTCTGGAATAATAAGCCGTGCCGGGCTAGCATCCGACGCAGCTCCTTCAGCTGCGGATGCAAATATTAGCCATCGTTCTCGGTCGGAAAAAGGACACTCACCACAAGATACACCGAATGGAAGTAGACGCTTGTCCGCTCGACAAAAGCGAGCATTATGTCGACCCGGTCCTTCAACTTTGTACATTCTGTGTCCCCTGCAGTGTCAAGCTCCAGCTGCACCCGGATGGACAGATAAACTACGTGGGCAATAGTGTGGTCGTATATAACCTGTGGCTCTCCTGGCGTCTCTCGCGCTACCATGGCCAAAATGTCCGCGATGGCCTGGGCGTGCCGCAGAGAACTCTGCCGAGCTTGCTCGACCCACCCGTTCGGGGCAGTCGAGAGGATCTCTTCCGTGAGGGACTGGGGATATCCCGCAAGAGCGACACTACAAAGCTCAAGGTGACATTCATTCCACCACAGGTAAAACATGACAACCTGTCCCAACGCAGGTTCACTGTGTCTTCTCACCACCCTATCACGGGTGAGCTGAAGTCGAGCAGGAAGCGTTTCTCGGAGCGAAGCCAATTTGGCCATACACGCCTGAAAGGGAGAGTTCGGGATCCACGGCTTTGGGATATCTGTGCTGACACCCGGTACTGAGCGTGATTCTCGAACTACCGCCATGATTTCTCGTAGGGTATGGAAATACCGCTTGATCATGACCCTCACGCCTACCAGGCGAACCCAGAACCCCATCACACCTACATTCTTGTACATCCACGCGGGAACATTCGAGTCGTCCCCCTCAAGCACTGACTCGGGTGTTTCTACGCTCAGTTCCATCTGGAAGTTGAAGCCGTCGCACGGGAGGCGGAGCTTGATTCGGGATGCGGGACACTGGATTGACTCTGGGGTCCCGTTTGCGATTAGTCGGTTGGAGGCATAACAGGCGAAAAATAGTCGGCGGTCGCGTTCGCTATGGACAAAAGATCGCGTTCCCGGGGGTGCTTCACGGTGGAGGCCAAGATTGACGGCCTGGCTGATGGCGATAGTAGACCATAGATGAGATTGCGTGAATCTTCCGGCTTGCTGTGTGTAGATTGCCAGTAGGAGAGAGGTTGCGATGGTCTCTCGTGACGATTCCGTGGCAGTCATGACTCCGAGTCCGGATTTTGCGGCCCATTCTTTTGCTACATCGTCAGACTCTGGGGGAGATGTAAAACGCGCCCCTGTGGCGCAAAGGGCAAGAACGATCGCCTCAGAGAGGGTTCGTTCGCGGATAGCGGCAATGGTATGGTCCCGGTGGAGGAAGGCATTGGCGCGGTAAACATGGACGTGGCGGAAAAAGGCGACGGCGAGGCGCTCGATGCGGTCTTGATCTGGGAGGCCGATGCTGGTGATGGGGGACGTATTGTGAATGGGCTCTGTCACCCGGGAGTTGGGAAGATCGATTTGGATAGTCTCGGGCCCTGATTCATTATGCCCTGTCCGGTCCCGACTGAGTCCTTGCACTTGAGCGGGGCGCGGAGAAGGAAGTGCAAGGACTGTTTCATTAGGGGGGTTAATTTGTGGGACTTCCTGGTGCGGGGATGCGCCACGTCGAAGGCGTTTCATCCATTCCTCAGCGGTCGAGCTGAGTGACCGGCCTTCAGGCGGCTCGGGGTACTGACATTGGCGTCCAGAGTACTGACACTGCGAGCACGAAGGCCGAGCTTTGGAGCATTTTGACCGAGCATAGCGACATGCGAGGCAGGCAGGCAGTCGGGAAGTTGCGCTCGTGGACGGGATACTGGGGGGAGCTGCTACTAGTAACCAATGAGTGAGGGGAAGGTACGTGCAGATGGCAGATAGGCAGGTGAACGTACACCGCTGCCTCGGGGATTCGTCTGCCCAGCAACACTCGACCGCATATTTGCGGCAGCGGTGACAGACTGGGTGTATCTCATCACACTTGACCTTGCGGGCGCGACAGGTGAGGCAACCTGATCTCCATCAGAAACAAAGTACCGGATACCGGGGTAGGGCTTCACCTGTTCTGACCCGCTTACGCTTGCGGGGTGATGGGGTCACCCCCGCCTCGGCGACCACGGCATGGTTGTCCCTGTCGTGCGGCAGTCCCCTGGGACTCGAAGCCTGCAAGTTATCGCTCATGTGAGAATGAGATTGTTGGCCAGTGTGGGTGTCAATGAATAGGCGATACATCCCGAGGCGAGTGTCGGCTGTCGGGTTTATATTTTCGGGCGAAGGGCCTCGGACATAAATACCTTATTTACCCTCGCCTCCTATGTCGCGCACTTTCTCGTACCCCCACACAACGGTGATAGGTGAGAGATAGCTGTTCGGCTAACTGGGGGTGCATATCCCCGAGATAGGTAACACGGACTTCGTCCATCGCTAAACCAACAAAGTACTTGGGGCAAAACGCAACGGGCACAGGGCGTAGTCGACAACCCTCCAACATGGGGTAATGGAGGCAAAGAGTAGACGAAGCCCCCGACCAGGTTATAATGAAATACATTCCTATTCATGAAAGCTATTTGTCCGATACCAGATTTTTTTTTGCTCAAAGGAAAACATTCCATTAGCAACCACAACCTTTCAATAATGAAAATCACTTAGATGTTTACCAAACATTCTCGTCACTTAATTACTTGGTAAAAGCGCCGCTAAAGATCATTTTAACACTAAATGCAGCTTTGGTTAATACAAAGTATACCGAGACTTGCAATTTCCGAATCATTTGATGAGTATAGAAATAAAATTTTTGCTTAGGTCCCATCCGCTTCCCTGTAAGTAGCTGTAGGAGCCACCGCGTCTGGAGCGCGTATGTTCCGGAACCAATCCGCAGTGGGGAAGTGGAGCATATCCTGCTTCTGGGCTACTGCGCATGGAAGACGCTCCACTGTCCAATCATATTGAAGGCTATTGTCTATTGAGAAATCCGGGTAAACTACAAACTTGCTTTCAAATTTAATTTATCGATATTTAAAGCCCCCCTGGGACCGTGAGAGGCTTCCCATTCAATAATGATTGCTAAAGTGAAATTATGGCATCGATTGCTGCCATACGGGAAAATAACTCCCGCATCCCTGGTCTCTATGGGTCAGGTCTGGTTGCTGTCTTTGGTAAGTTGTATACACTTGAGTATTCTCGATCCAGCGAAAAATGAAACATGATGCCTTGTTATTTTCCTGGGTGTTCCTTAAATGGGCTTTCACTGAAGATGTACAGTCGGTGGAACTAGCGGGATAGGAGAAGCAACTGCACGTGCGTTCATTCGCAGTACGAATGCCTCTCGTGCCTATCTCATCGGGCGAGATCGGGCAAAGAAATGCGCCAGATAAATCCAGACTCACGGATAAGTTTCATCAAGTCAGATGAGTCTTTGTTACGTGAGGTAGACGAGGCGTGCAGTATCATTCAGCAAAGAGAAGATGAAATAAATATATTATTTCTAAGTCCGGGTGTAGGAACAATAGCCGGTCGTGAAGGTATGATGCTCCCCATTCTGATCAAGTCATGTGCCCCATACTGACCTTCCTCATGTTAGAAACCGACGAAGGTCTGGACAGAAAGCTCAACCTTCATTATTATTCCCGAATGAGATTTGTGACCAACTTCCTACCGCAGCTCAAGAAGGCTTGTGACATGAGTGAACAAAGCCCGAACCATGGGCAACGCTTATCCCGAGTTGTTTCGGTTCTTGAGGCTGGTGGTGAAGCTGCCCTTCATCTTGATGACCTTTCTCTCAAAGCGCACTATTCCCTTCGGAATTGTGCAAAACATGCTATCACCATGAACTCCGTTTCGATGGAGCACCTGGCGTCTTCGTACCCGCAGATCTCATTCGTCCACTCTTTCCCAGGGGTTGTTATAACACGCCTCGGTCGAGAGCTCAGCACCGTCATGAAACATGTTGTATCCGCTTTTATGGTCCTTGCTAGGCCATGGGAGATTGCATTACAAGACAGTGGAGAACGCCATCTGTATACAGCGACTAGTCCACGGTTCCCACCGTTGATTTGTAAAGATGATATCCCTGATGCTGCTGAAGGTTCCGATGGCAACACTGGTAGTGGGCTCTACCGACTCAGTGCAACAGGATTTACATATAAGTCCAGCAATATTATGGCTCTGTATCGTGCGGAAGGGGTAAGGAATTTGATCTGGAAACATACGCTCGATGTTTTTGAAAAGGTCCGCAGTGGAATAGTGATTGAGACGTGACGTTATAGTGTAAACGTTTCAAAGGCTTGATAGGATGGCTTTCACTTTCAATTTTGTGGTCAAAATTTAACCTGTGGGGGGTGGATTACTGCCTTTTCGGAAAAGATAGATTGTCTTTCATAGGACGTTTTTGAATGTGAGTGAACGTCCGAACGTTCTTATAGCTTAGGTATGATACAGCAGATGGTTAGGAATTGTCTCAGTAGAGATATTATACTATCCAGTGCACCCTCACCATCACTACATCAGGATACCAGTAAGCCTGCAGAGTATTGTTACATAGAGCTTACTTTAAGTTTCCGTAAGCCTCGTCTGGCTCTCCAGTAATTAGTGTGCAAGAAGATCTCGGGACACCCCTCAATAACCCATGACCACTTCAGAGCAAACAACTCCGACACTTCCCAGTTCTGCGGAAGCCAAGGGTCGCCCCACACCATCATTCCAATGTCGCCATTAGTGGGGTCCATAATATCAGTACAAAGCTCGCAATCATCAAAAGACGCATCGGCATTGATAAGATTATCCCGCATTCGCGGAAACGGAAAACAGTCTAGCCATGGATGGTGAGGAGTCGAGCGTTGAGTGGAAGTAGGAGAGAGGCTGGCGGGGATAACTTCTTTATCGCGAGCCCTCGGTGTATTCGTGTTGAATGGAGAGATGACGTCGTCTTCCATTGCCTCGATGTTTAATCCGAGGGCTGCCATGTTATCCACGAATCCACGAAGAATGTTAAACTTCGATAAAGTGAACAGATGGTCTAGGCATGGATCCGCAGCGTAGTATCTCACGTAGGCTGTTGTGTTGAAGCGCGCCATCATTGTTATAGCCTCTGGTAGTGTTCTTGGCCGAAGCTGCTGCGGCCCTTCGACTTGATCTGGTCGTGGTAGTATAAATGCATAGCGGCTTAGGGCTGGTTTGTCGGTTTTAGACTTGAAGACAAGGGCTTTTTGCCGGTCACAGAGTTTTCTCGCTCCTGTTAAGGGGTTAGTTTGTACTGTAGCTGGATTGCAGCAACAGCCACAGCGATAGTAATTTAGAAAGTGGAAAGCCGTATTGGACAACAAAGGTGTATTCATATACCTACGCAAAGCACGCTGGTTGAGTTTATTCTGTAGTCTCTTCCGTACGGCAGGGTCTGTAACCCCAGTCCAATCCTCGTCGAGCCGACTGATCCGCTCTTGCGAGGACATTAGACGAAGCTCGAGTGGTGATTGTTGCATCATAAAGGATATTGTAAAGGTCTATGATTATGTCCGTATTGAAATGGGGGGAAATGATATGTATACAAAAAGGTGCATGGTGAGATTGCAATGAAAGCGGGTGGCAAGGGCTAAGGGAATCAATCTTAAGGAGAATTCCACTACTGCGCTAATTTTCAACTAGTTCCCGGGTGGCAAAAAGCTCATTAAGGCGGGAATACGAGGTGTAATTACGGTAATCATAGAACATGTACCCTATTCCACCTGCACCATTTATATAGGTGCTCTAGGTCGAAATGGAGGTTCTTTGATATTTTTATCACCCTCGGGTTGGTACTTTGATGACGACAAAATTGAAATATTCGCTTGCTTGCTTGAATTGCAGCGTAGGAGACAGGAACGCATATAACATCGCCCTACAGGATTATGAGGGCTGGAAGGTTCCGAGTGTAAGTGTTTTTATCTCGACATATCCCCCCAAATAGAAATGGGACCAGCTTACTTTGATATCATCAGAGCACGGATGCGAATTCCCTTGTGTTTGCATCTGTCAATGCAGCTTCTAAAGCCCTTCGGTTCACATCAGGAGTAAATAAGTCACTGAGTCTGGAGTATCCTTCATTCGCTGTATATGGGACTGGATATACTTGAACATTGCTTCGATTCAGCAAGTCAACAGTGAACCCATTATAGTATGGCTGTGGAACCAGGATCCCATCCCCATCATTGCAGATTGCCCAAGCCAGCCCATCTATCGCACTGGCTAAGCCGGGAGTAATGATAATATTATCAGCTGTGATAGTCTGACGAGAACTAAAGTCTTCGTTCAAGTATGCGGCTGCAGCCCGACGAAGGCGACGTGATCCTCAAGGACCAGTACTATATGTAAGATGTTCGATTGGAAGAACGCTCCTCTGCCATCTATATTAGGTCGGAGAATACTATCAGTCGCCGATCTTGGTCGGATTTACCTGTGAACTGATGAAATCCCCGATCTCTTCATGCACCAGACTATTTTCAGCTAGGCGGAGGATAACACTCGAAAATTAATTAATTATTGCCCGACCCAAACGAAGCACTAAATCAGACTCACGTTCCGGTGGGATTCGCTGGTGACCAGGGGTTGCCCATGGATTTCTCTCGAGGACCTCAGACATCTCGATGAGCGAAATTGTGGGCGCCTCTGTCCGATAGGTGATGCCGGTCCATCTCCGCCTCGACTCCCTGCTCTTGGCCCATACTATACGAGTTGACAGGAAATGACTCAGAGATCGATGTACCAGGGGTAATGAAGCCCCGCGACGATAGAAGGGTGACTTCATTCACTTATAACAAAAGACATTCATGCGCAGTGGCGGTTCTGACTCGAACTAGATCGGGTCCACTCCATCTTTCCACCTCATCTCTGGCGGGCGATTATTGGGTTTGAAATTGCCGGAATAGTGGGTCCAAGGTACGGCGGGCAATAGCGGCCATCGGGCAATAACGATTTCTTGGTGTTTACTGCCGGCAGAATGAGTATGAAGTCTGATTAGTTAGATCACGTAGCTTATCTAATACACCTATCTAACTAAATAAAGCTGTACGTACATGATTAGATGACTTGCTTGACTTTATTATACAGATGACTACTAGTCCTGAGCACTACAAAGAGATGCAAGTCTTACTCAGGGTGTTGTATACAGATATCCTATATAATTAGAGTACAGATATATCTAGATAAAGAAAACAGTTAAAATTATATATATTTAAAAAATAATAATATTATTCTGATCTCTATCTTCTTTAATTTTAATAGACTGGCTGGAATTATATTTTTTTATATCTTTAATAAGAATAGAATTATATATAAATCTTTTTATTAGATTTTTATCTTATATAGTAGTATTTATATTATTTATAAATTTTATTTAGATCTTATTCTGTATAGAGTAATATAATATCTAATCTAATTATTTATAATTAGTATATACTCTATTTTATATATCTAGTAAATTATAATATAAAAAAAAATTATTATATCCGGCTGAATATAATATTTTAAATATAAGATAAACAGGCAACTTCTATAGAATTATATAAAATAGATATTAATATGTGAGAATTAGCAGGATTTAAACTAATAAACTGTAATCTAGTTATATCAGAATTTAATATTTTAGCTAGATATAGCAGCTATCTCTCTCTATATACTAGTAAAAATATATAGTTTTATTAATAGTAGTAATTCTATAAAGAATATTAGATTCTGACCAGGAAGAAGCTGTTTATATATATAAATAAAGTATTTCTTTAGATTATAGAAGAAAAGAAGATAGAAGATACATCATACAGCTACAGCTGGGAGCCTGGGAGTAGAGTGGATTAACCTGACCGTTAGCCACTCTACTATCACCGGAGCTGTCTCTATCCTAATATAATTAAAGCAGTAATGCTTCAAATATATACTAATTATTTTACTATCAGTAAGAAATACTAGGATATTCTTAATAATCTTAATCTAGATTTAATTATCTTTATATCTAAGAAATAAGAGAAGAATAAGATAATTACTATCTTCTATATCAGTAAAAATAAGGATATAAATAATCTTAAAAATAATCTAGAAGATAGATTATTATTATATACAGGGGAGCTAGCTTTATCTGAGTTTTTAAATATTATATATACTTAGATAGAGATAGAGACCCGGTTTTCTTAATTTCTTTATTACTATAATTACTGTTCTAGACAGTATAAAGAGTAGTATAATCTTAATAATTTATCTAATATCAGATACTATTTTTATTATACTAGAATCTAGATTCTATAAAAGCCTTTTTTAAAGTACAGTATACTTTTTAGAGTTAGGAGGGAAAAGATTAAGCAGATTGCAGAGGTCGGACAGGTTAAATAGATTAAATAGATTAAATAGATTAAATAGATTAAACAGATTAAGCAGGTTAAATAAATTAAGCAGGTTAAATAAATTAAACAGGTTGAACAGGTTGAGCAGATAAGCTAAATCTAGAGAATATTATTATACTATAATTAAAAATATATTATATTTTATATATTATCTGTATAATAGAGATATATATATTACTAATTAATTTACAGTTATTAATTTATCTACTATATCTAATCTTCCTGACTAGAATAGCTAACAGCCAGATTAAATTAGGTTAATTAGAATTTTTATATCTGACTACGGTATAGCTAAAAAACAGGCAGTTAATTATCTTAATTATTCTTAGTACTAAAATCTGCCTATTATATTTATTTAAACTTTAATATAGTTAAAATATACTCAGATTAAATAATTATTAATCTAACTATTCTAACTATTATTTAAAAATATATAGAAACAAGCTTTTTAAATTAAAAAAAAATAATTAAAAAAAGTATTAAAATTTTTTTTATTTTTATCTTAAAGAATTAATTAGAAAATTCTAATAATATTTATAAAATTTAATTTTTTATAAAATTATTATTTTTATAATAAAAAATATATATAAATATATATAATTATAACTTAATTTAGATTATATATTTTAATTATAATATATAATAATTAAAAAACTATATATTTATTTTATTATTTTTTTTCTTACTCTAGTTTAAATAATTTATTATATTTTTATTTTTTATTTAAAAAAACTGAATTATTTATATTATAAATTAAATTTAAAAAAAAATCTGTATAATATTATTTATATAGTTTTTTTTAATAATTATATTTTTTAATAATTATTTAATTAAATATTAGATATTATATCTTTTAGAGAATTCTATAAAAATTTTTTTTAGATTTTTTTTATTAATATAATAATATATTTTTAATAATAATTTATTGTATTTTAATTATTTTTATTTAAAAAATAAACTATTTTATAATTCTAAATTTAAGATATAATTTCTTATTTATTAAATTTTTTAAAATAAATTAAATATAATAAATATTTTAACTATATTTAAAATATAATAAATTATATTTATATAAAAATATATTTTAAAATAAAATAAATTATTTTTATAAAGTTTTTTATTTTTATTTTTTTATATTTATTATTTATAGAATAGTTTTAAAATTATAAATTAATTATAATTATCTAACTTATTTTTAAAAAATATTATTAAATTTATTTTTTTTATTTTTTAAATCTTTATAAATTATAATAATATTTAAATTAAAATAAATTTTTTAAATTAGATTTTTTTTTTTAAATCTCTAGATTATATATATTATAAAAAATTAAAAAATTATTTAATATTTAATTTATAAAAAAAAATTTTTTATTTTTTAGAATTAATAATAGAAAATAATTATTTTTAAAATTTATATATAAATTTAAAAATCATTATTTTATTTTAATTAAAAAAAAATATTAATAATATAAAATAATTTTTAAAAAAATATATTATTTTTTAATAAAATTTTTTATATTTATTATATTATATATTTTTATATTTTATAATATCTAAAAATTAAAAATTTAGAAACTAGTTTTATAAATTACTATTTTTATAAAAATTATAAAAAAAAAGTATTATTAATAATATTTAAAAAAATAATTAATTAGATATTAAATAAAAAACTATTATAAATATTTATATATTTTTTAAAAATAAATGTTTTTTAATTATTATTTTTTTTAGATTTTTACAGTTTATAATAAACAGAATTTTTAAAATTAAATCTTATATTTTATAATTATTTATTATTTATTAATTTAAATTATTAAATATATTTAATTTAAATAAATAATTAATTTTATAATTTTATTTTTCTATTAAAAATTAAATTCTTTTAATTAAGTATAATTTAAAGAATATTTTTTATAATTATTAAAAGATATATATATACAGCTGTTATTAAAATTCTTAAATATTAGATAGATATTAATTATAATAAACTACTAAAATAATCTTAATTAAAAAATATTTTTTATTTTAATTAAATATTATTTAATAAAAAATATAAATTATTATAAAATTTTACTAGATTTCTAACTGATATCTAGATCTTATACTAGTATCTGGATTTTATACTAGTAAAAATCTAGCTATAATTATTTTATTAATCTTATATAAATATAATCTATCTTATTAATTATTAGATATAATAATTAATAATATTAATAATAATAATTTAATATTTAGTATAATCTTATCTGAACTCCGGACTCAGTTCAGCTAGAATAGCCAGCTTTATAATATTTTATTTAATTTTAATTTTATAATAATTATTTAAAATTAATATTATATATTCTATCTTACTTATATAATTTAATTTATAATTAATATTTTTTTATAAAAACTTTAGATTAAGATTTTAAATAATACTATTAAATATATATAAAAAAATTATAATAAAAATTTTAAAATCTTTTCTAATATTTTAAAAATTTTTAAAAAAATATATTCTAAAAGTTATTTATAAAAAATTAATATAAAATATTCTAGAAGTTATTTATAAAAATTTAATATAAAAAATTTTTATTATTTATAATAAAAATTATCTAAATTAATTTTTTATAAATAGATTTATAAATAATAAAAATTTTTTATATTAATTTTTTATAAATAATTTTAAAAAAAAATTTTTTAATAATAATTAATTATATTAAGTTTTAATTATAAATTTAAAAAATTATATAATTTATAAATATAAATTTTTAATATTATAAAAAATTCTAGTTTATTTAATAATTTAAATTAGATTTAATTTATTATCTTTTTTTTAATTATAAAATTTATTAAAATTTAATTTATTTTATAATTTATTAGATATTTAATCTTTATTAAATAATTAAGAATTTAATTTAATATTATAATTATAATAATATTAATTATTTTTACTCTATTATAATTAAATAAAAATAAAAAAAAATATTATTTTAAATTTTTAAATTTTATTTTTTTTTATATTTTATTTATTTAAAAATAATAAATTTATTATTTATAAGATTTATAATATTTATAATAATTTATTTAATTATTTAGATTATTTAATTAACTAACTAGTAAGAAAATAGATATTTTAAAAAAAAAGATTTTTAAAAATTTATAATATATATATTAAAAATTTTAAAAATATTATTATTATATTTACTAGATAAAAGATTATATTATATAATTATAACTATTCTAAATCTAATATTAAAATTTAAAAAATTTAAAAAAAATATCTAGCTAGATAATAATACTGACTAGTATTATAAATATTAAACTATTTTTAAAAAAATATTTTATTTTTATTATAATCAGAATCTGGTTATTAATATATTATTAACTATCCCGGGATTATTATTAAATCTGAATAAAATCTTTTATAATATTTTTAAATACTAGAGATTTTTACCGGCAGCTAAAATATTTAAAAAATTTAAAATATATCTAGATATTAAAGATATATAGTTTATAAAAATATTTTTAATTAAATTAATACTGTTCTAGATATTATAAAATATACTAATATTTTTATTTACTAGAAATCCTACTGTAATTAGTTTTTTATTTTTTATTAGATAACTAGAAATTTCTTCTCAGTTACTACTAATAATATAAAAAAAATTATATATTTATTATATCTATAATAAGCTATATAAATAAGATATACTTATATAGATAGTATAATATATATTTTTTTTTTCTTATTTTTTTTTATATATATTTATATAGTTAGACTACTAAATATAGCAGGCACGATTCTTACTTATAATATATACTACTTATATATATATATTTTTAATAGATATATAAAAACTAGTTATAAGTATAGCTAGTACCTGTTTATAATAGTATCAGTATTAAATATTTATTTAATAGTTTTTAAAATATCTGCTACTATTACCGGAGCTGTTTTTATCCTGATATAATTAAAATAGTAATATTTTAGATATATACTAATTATTTTATTATTAATAAAAAATATTAGAATATTTTTAATAATCTTAATCCGGATTTAATTATCTTTATATTTAAAAAGTAAAAAAAAAATAAAATAATTATTATTTTTTATATCAGTAAAAATAAAAATATAAATAATTTTAAAAATAAAAAAATTAATTTTATTTAAATTTTTAAATATTATATATATTCAGATAGAGATAAAAATTTAATTTTTTTAATTCTTCTATTATTATAATTATTATTTTAAATAATATAAAAAATAATATAATCTTAATAATTTATTTAATATTAGATATTATTTTTATTATACTAGATTTTATAAAAATTTTTTTTAAAATACAGTATATTTCTTAAAATTAGAAAAAAAAAGATTAAATAGATTATAAAGATTACAGAAATCAGACAGATTAAATAAATTAAGTAGATTAAACAGATTAAATAGATTAAATAAATTAAATAAATAAACTAAATCTAGAGAATATTACTATATTATAATTAAAAATATATTATATTTTATATATTATCTATATAATAAAGATATATATATTATTAATTAATCTATAGTTATTAATTTATCTACTATATCTGATTTTTCTAACTAGTAGATATAAATAATTAAAATAATAATTATATCTTAATCTGACTATAACTGTATAGTTAAAAAATTTTATATCTTAATCTGACTGCCAGATTATGGCTAGATTAAGGTTAAGGTATAATAGTCAGGTTAATCCACTCTAACTCAGAATTCTACTGAAACTAAATATATTACAGCTGCTGAAATAACTAAATAAATAGTCTAGTATAAATACTTTTTATATATAATTAGAAAGAGTATTATATATTAAAATACCTTTACTACTATATATAAAGATAATTAAAGAGCTATCAAGATTATAGAGAATCCAGTAAATTATTCTAAGATAAAGTATATTATAATCAGATATAGAGTGGATTAACCTGACTATTATATCTTAATCTTAATCTGACTATAATCTAGCAGTCAGATTAAAGTATAAAAAACTTTTAACTGTATAATTATAGTCAGGTTAAGATATAATTATTATTTTAACTATTTATACCTACTGGTCAGAAAGATTAAATATAATAAATAGATTAATAACTACAGATTAATTAATAATATATATATTTTTTATTATATAAATAATATATAAGATATAATATATTTTTAATTATAATATAATAATATTTTTTAGATTTAATTTATTTATTTAATTTATTTAATCTATTTAATCTATTTAATCTATTTAATCTATTTAATTTATTTAATCTATCTAATTTTTATAATTTATTTAATTTTTTTTTTCTAACTCTAAAAAATATATTATATTTTAAAAAAGATTTTTATAAAATCTAATATAATAAAAATAGTATCTAATATTAGATAAATTATTAAAATTATATTATTTTTTATACTATTTAAAATAATAATTATAGTAGTAAAAAAATTAAAAAAACTAAATTTTTATCTTTATTTAAATATATATAATATTTAAAAATTTAAATAAAACTAGTTTTTTTATTTCTAATAATAATCTATTTTCTAGATTATCTTTAAGATTTTTTATATCTTTATTTTTATTAATATAAAAAATAGTAATTATTTTATTTTTTTTTATTTTTTAAATATAAAAATAATTAAATCTAGATTAAGATTATTAAAAATATTCCAATATTTTTTATTAATAGTAAAATAATTAGTATATATTTAAAATATTATTATTTTAATTATATTAAGATAGAGACAGCTCCGGTAATAGTAACAGATATCTTAAGAACTATTAAATAGATATTTAATACTGATATTATTAATAGTAACTAAGAGAAAATCTCTAGCTATCTGATAGAGAATAAGAAACTAATTATAATAGGATTTCTAATAAGTAAGAATATCAGTATATTCTGTAATATCTAGAATAGTATTAATTTAATTAAAAATATTTTTATAAACTATATATCTTTAATATCTAGATATATTTTAAATTTTTTAAATATTTCAGCTGCCGGTAAGAATCTCCAGTATTTAAAAATATTATAAAAGACTTTATCCAGGCCTGATAGTAATCCGGAGATAGTTAATAATATATTAATAGCCGGATTCTGACTATAATAAAAATAGAATATTTTTTAAAAATAATTTAATATTTATAATACTAGTTAATATTATTATTTAATTAGATATTTTTTTTAAATTTTTTAAATTTTAATATCAGATCTAGAATAAATATAATTATATAAATATAATTTTTTATTTAATAAATATAATAATAATATTTTTAAAACTTTTAATATATATACTGTAAATAAGAATTTATATTTATAAATTATATAATCTTCTAAATCTATAATTAAGAATTAGTATAATTAACTATTATTAAAAGAAGATCTTTAGAACCTGTCTATAAAAGACTAATTTAGATAATCTTTATTATAGATAATAAAAGTTTTCTGTATTAGGCTTTTATAGATAGCTTCTAGAATATATCTTTTTAATAATTTTTAAAATACTAGAAGAGATTTCAAGACTTCTCTTATAATTTTTCTATATATATTTAACAGTATTATTTAAAATCTTAATCTGAAGTTTTTATAGAAGAATATTAATTATAAACTGAATTATATAAGTAAGACAGAATATATAATACTAGTTTTAAATAATTATTATAAGATCAGGATTAAGTAAAGTATTATAAAGCTGGCTGCTCTGGCTAGAGTGGATTAATCTGACTGTTATACCTTAACCTTAACCTGGCTATAATCTAGCAGTCAGGTTAAGATATAAAAAATTTTTAACTATACAGTTATAATCAGATTAAGATATAATTATTATTTTAATTATTTATATCTACTAGTTAGAAAGATTAGATATAGTAAATAAATTAATAATTATAGATTAATTAGTAATATATATATCCCTATTATATAAATAATATAGAAAATATAATATATTTTTAATTATAATATAGTAATATTCTCTAGATTTAGTTTATTTATTTAATCTATTTAATCTATTTAATCTATTTAATCTATTTAATCTGCTTAATTTATTTAATCTATTTAATTTATTTAATTTATTTAATTTATCTGATTTCTATAATCTGTTTAATTTTTTTTTTCTAATTCTAAAAAATATATTATACTTTAAAAAAGGTTTTTATAAAATCTAGTATAATAAAAATAATATCTAATATTAAATAAATTATTAAGATTATATTATTTTTTATATTATTTAAAATAATAATTATAGTAGTAAAAAAATTAAGAAGATTAGATTTTTATCTTTATCTAAATATATATAATATTTAATAATTTAAATAAAATTAGTTTTTTTATTTTTAAGAATAATCTATTTTCTAGATTATTTTTAAAATTATTTATATTTTTATTTTTATTAATATAAATAATAATAATTATTTTATTTTTCTTTTATTTTTTAGATATAAAAATAATTAAATCTGGATTAAGATTATTAAAAATATTCTAGTATTTTTTATTAATAGTTAAATAATTAGTATATATCTAAAGTATTATTATTTTAATTATATTAAAATAAAGACAGTTCTGATAATAGTAGTAAATATTTAAAGAATTATTAAATAGATATTTAATATTAATACTATTAGTAATAACTAAGAGAAAATTTTTAGCTATTTAATAAAAAATAAAAAACTAATTACAGCAGGACTTCTAGTAAATAAAAATATTAATATATTTTATAATATCTAAAACAGTATTAATTTAATTAAAAATATTTTTATAAGCTATATATCTTTAATATCTAAATATATTTTAAATATTTTAGCTGCTGGTAAGAGTCTCTAGTATTTAGAAATATTATAAAAAGCTTTATCCAGGCCTGATAATAATCTAAGAATAGTTAATAATATATTAATAGCTGGATTCTAATTATAATAAAAATAAAATATCTTCTTAAAAATAATTCAGTATTTATAATACCAGTCAGTATTATTATTTAATCAGATATTTTTTTTAAATTATTTAAATTTTAATATCAGATTTAGAATAATTATAATTATATAAATATAATAATAATATTTTTAAAATTTTTAATATATATACTATAAATTTCTAAAAATCTTTTTTTTTAGAATATCTGCTTTTTTACTAGTTAGTTAATTAAATAATCTAGATAATTAAAAAAATTATTATAAATATTATAGATCTTATAAATAATAGATTTATTATTTTTAAATAAATAGAATATAAAAAAAAAAAAAATATAAAAATTTAAGAAAATATTTTATTTATTTTTATTTAATTATAGTACTAAATAAAATTCTTAATTATTTAATAAAAATTAAATATCTAATAAATTATAAAATAGATTAAATTCTAGTAAGTTTTATAATTAAAAAAAAATAATAAATTAAATTTAATTTAAATTATTAAATAAACTAAAACTTTTTATAATATTAAAAACTTATATTTATAAATTATATAATTTTCTAAATCTATAATTAAGAATTAATATAATTAATTATTATTAAAAAAAAAATTTTAAAAATTATTTATAAAAAATTAATATAAAGAATTTCTATTATTTATAAATTTATTTATAAAAAACTAATTTAAATAATTTTTATTATAAATAATAGAAATTTTCTATATTAAATTTTTACAGATAATTTCTAAAATATTTTATATTAATTTTTTATAGATAATTTCTAGAATATATTTTTTTAAAAATGTTTAAAATATTAAAAAAGATTTTAAAATTTTTATTATAATTTTTTTATATATATTTAATAATATTATTTAAAATATTAATTTAAAGTTTTTATAAAAGAATATTAATTATAAATTAAATTATATAAATAAAACAGAGTATATAATACTAGTTTTAAATAATTATTATAAGATTAGACTTAAATAAAATATTATAAAACTAGCTATTCTAGCTAAGCTGAATCCGGAGTTCAGATAAGATTATATTAAATATTAAACTATTATTATTAATATAATCAGTTATTATATCTAATAATTTATAAAACAGATTATATTTATATAAAACTGATAAAATAATTATAGCTAGATTTTTACTAATATAAAATCTAGATACTAGTTAGAAATCTAGTAGAATTTTATAATAATCTATATCTTCTATTAAAAAATATCCAGTTAAAATAAGAAATATTTTTTAATTAAGACTAGTCTAGTAGTTTACTGTAATTAATATCTGTTTAATATCTAAAAACTTTAATAATAATTATATATATATATATTTTAATAATTTTAAAAAATATTCTTTAAATTATATTTAATTAAAAAAAATTAATTTTTAGTAAAAAGATAAAGCTATAAGATTAATTATTTATTTAAATTAAATATATTTAATAATTTAGAATAATAGATAATAAATAATTATAAAATATAGAACTTAATTTTAAAAATTTTATTTATTATAAATTATAAAAATTTAGAAAAAATAATAATTAAAAAAAAATTATTTTTAAAAAATATATAAATATCTATAATAATTCTTTATTTAGTATTTAATTATTTATTTATTTAAATATTATTAATAGTATTTTTTTTTTATAATTTTTATAAAAATAATAATTTATAAAACTAATTTTTAAATTTTTAATTTCTGAATATTATAAAATATAAAAATATATAGTATAATAAATATAAAAACTTTTATTAAAAAATAATATATTTTTTTAAAAATTATTTTATATTATTAATATCTTTTTTTAATTAAAATAAAATAACAGTTTTTAAACTTATATATAAATTTTAAAAAAAATTATTTTTTATTATTAATTCTAAAAAATAAAATTTTTTTTTTATAAATTATATATTAAATAATCTTTTAATTTTTTATAATATATATAATCTGGAGATTTAAAAAAAAAAAATCTAATTTAAAAAGTTTATCTTAGTTTAAATATTATTATAATTTATAAAGATCTAAAAAATAAAAAAAATAAATTTAATAGTATTTTTTAAAAATAAAATAAATAATTATAATTAATTTATAATTTTAAAACTACTTTATAAATAATAAATATAAAAAAATAAAAGTAGAAAATTTTATAAAAATAATTTATTTTATTTTAAAATATATTTTTATATAAATATAATCTATTATATTTTAAATATAGTTAAAGTATCTGCTATATTTTATTTATTTTAAAAAATTTAATAAATAAAAAATTATATTTTAAATTTAAAATTATAAAATAATTTTTTTTATTAAATAAAAATAATTAGAATATAATAAATTATTATTAAAAATAGATCTTTATATTAATAAAAAAAATCTAAAAAAAACTTTTATAGAATTCTTTAAAAGATACAGTATCTAATATTTAATTAAATAATTATTAAAAAATATAATTATTAAAAAAGATTATATAAATAATATTATATAAATTTATTTTTAAATTTATTTTTAAATTTAATTTATAATACAGATAATTTAATTTTTTTAAATAAAAAATAAAAATATAATAAACTATTTAAACTAAAGTAAGAAAAAAAATAATAAAATAAAAATAATATATTTATTTTTAATAATTTAATTAATAATAAATATATAGTTTTTTAGCTATTATATAGTATAATTAAAATATATAATTTAAATTAAATTATAATTATATATATTTATATATATTTCTTATTATAAAAATAATAATTTTATAAAAAATTAAATTTTATTAATATTATTAGAATTTTCTGATTAATTTTTTTTAAATAAAAATAAAGAAGATATGAATACTTTTTTTAATTATTTTTTTTTAATTTAAAAAACTTATTTCTATATATTTTTAAATAATAGTTAAAATAGTTAGATTAATAACTACTTAATCTGAATATATTTTAACTGTACTAAAATCTAAATATATATAGTAAGCAGGTCTTAATACTAAAAACAGTTAAGATAGTTAACTGTCTATTTTTTAGCTATACTGCAGTCAGGTATAAAAATTTCCTTAACCTGGCTATAACCTGGCGGTCAGGTATAAAAATTCCAATTAACCTGACCTGACCTGGCTGTTAGCCACTCTAGTCACATATTATACTATTTAAAATTATATTAGTAAAGATAAGATATTTCTTAATTATCTATCTACTGATTAAATACTTGCAGACAGTCTAATTAAAATAATAATCCAGTCAGTAAGAAATAATTAGTAGATAATTTAAAATTTATCTAGATAAGTCTATATATATTAGTTTTAAGATACTAATCTACTCTAATTTATTAAATATTTAATATAATTTTTTATCCAGAAAGATTACTGTAAAGCTTAGAGAATTTATTATATATTAAGTAAAGAGGAGTAATATAAGATTAGAGACTTAAAGCCCTGATTAGTTAGCTGGAATATTATTATTCCAGACCCGCTGTACTAAGTAAGAAGTCTGATATCAGGCTTAGAAGTAGCTATGTAGTATAGAAGAATTAAGTACTCAGTATATTATTATATAGACCCAGATAAGTATCATTGCTAGGCTTAACTAGCCGCCTGTATATATTAAATAGGCCTTGTACAAGCACTGCGACCGGAAACCCCGAATCCCCTGAGTGAGGTGGCTGATCCCCACTTCAACAGCTATTGAATCATGTGATGGTACCCGAACCCCACTTATTAACACATGCCCCTCTCAACTGAAGAAATGGTGCCATGACATGTGCTACTGAGGCTTTATTTTCACGCCACTTGTCGGTGGATAGTAAGGAGTGCCCCAGTAAGTTGTCCTGATATTCTTGATATCGTCAGTTGCTTACGACTGAGCAGTCCAAAATAGTCTTGAAGCGCTACTCCTAGTAAGCAATGAGTGCTAGGGAGAGTGATATTGCCTGCAACCTCGCGGATCTTGTGGAACCTGGGAAAGAATTTCTTGATCTCATTGAGATTGCAGCAGCCGATTATACTACTATCACTCAGAGTCACTCGCTTGAGAAAGGTCAATCATACAAACCGTTATATCTCACACCAGCGTGTGTCGACGTGATACAGAAGTTTGAGAGAAATCATCTGCCGAGGGTATGTCTATTAGAAAAACTTTGGCAAAAGATATGCACTAACATAACTAGATTCCAGCAGATGTATTGAACTCCTCAGAAATCGCTGATAACCGCACGAACGTTTTCCTGCTCGGGAGAGGGCCTTTTTTCCCGAGGCCATTCCTTGCGTATCTTGTCATGGTTCTACATAATCCGGCAGCATTGGAACTATATGCGGATAATTTTGGGTCCCAAAGAGTCCGACTAGAGAATACAAAGGCTTCTATGAGCCTCATAAAAGGAAATAGTAAACTCGTGACAGAGGGTAATGGCACTTTAGTGTGTTTGGTCTTAGGTTTCGAGAAAAAGACATGACATGCAGAAGTTGCGAATTAATGAATAGTACTTCTTTCTGGATCCGAGATTTGAGCGGTTCCCAGCTTACTTGTACTCGTCATTGTACCGTAAGGATTGGGACCGAAGATTGCCGAGAGAAGGGCAGTGCTTGACATATATACATCTGGGTTTGAGAACATGCTTGTGCTTTCCATCATGTCATCAGGGTTTGAGTAGTCGTTCATGCGACAGGCGCTTGTCATCATATCGAAAGGATTCTGTGTATTGTGTGATATACCGTTATTTGCGTTTGTCGATATTTCGCCACCTGCATCCGTTCTGTTTAAACTGGCAGCTTGGGCCTCTATATTATCTCCGGAAGACGATTGATTGAACTCAGCGAAGTTGAAAGGCATGGAGTCAGATGGTTGACAGGTTGGGTTAGGAGGTGTGGGAGACTGCTGAGAGATCCCTGGATTTTGTGCCTCCTGCACACTTGTTTCGTGCGCTATTCCTGCATGGGGTGATTCGTAGCAATTTCCGAGGGGAGCTATATTATCAGCATGCGCTCATGTTATATGAGGTATATTCTTACGTAAATACTGCTCTAGCCGATGGGAAACAAGACCAACTGCAAATAAAAACAACGATAGGATTTGGTGGGCGGTATGATGAGCATCTATTCTTGATGCTTCCTGTGTAATACCCCTTCTCTTAAGGGACATCAGCATGTTAGTCCGTCTTGGTCCTTTGCCCTTTGGGAGCTCTTGCAGCCAGCTAAAGAAATATGTCAGCAAACAGAATCATTGACTCTTCTAGATCTTACATGTTCTCGCCGATATCTTCAGGAAGAAGGAACAGAACCCCAGGACCTTCAAGGTCCATTGAGAGCAGCCAAAGTCTCTCGCCCTTATCCACCCAAGTACGCAACTTTCCCTGAATCTCATGTTCTCCAGCGCTGACCATATCATTACGTTTGATCATGCCAGAGAGACAAACTATTGCGTCCTGGCGGAAGCCATCGCGTTGAAGTTGGTCTTTCATCAAGTAGAATGCAACATAGCATAATCGACAACGTATCTTCTCGATGATCACAGCCCGTTCAATGCCACAAAGGAACAAGAATGATCTCGCAACAAACTCATCCGGAGACGTAACTGGCAGCGCTTGTCTGTCATCTCGCGATTCCGGCAGGCGGAGCCGAAATTCCTGCGGAAGGGTTTTCCACTGCTCTAAGAGCGGCTGTAGTTCTTGAGGAAGACGTATTGGTGAATAAATTTGGGCAGCTCGGTCAACTTTGTTTTGGCGACGACTGATTCGAGCAGGTATTCTCCTGACGACGGACCTTGCGATATTCTCGATATCCTATGCTGGTTACCCTAGTAGTGATCAGCTTCCTTATTAGGCAGCATACCTTGGAAGCCCAAAGAAAGCTAGGGTCAAGGTCAATTTTACCCTCTTTCTGTGCCTTGTTACAAGCCTTAAGAACATGAGTAGCTAGTAGCTTGCTCTCATTGATACCCATTGTGCTAATGTGCAAGTGCAACCCAGGCTGGAAAATGAAGACTGTCCGTCCATCGCGAGTGGGGTAGCAGGCCGGTTACCTAGCGAAGTCTACTGCGATAGACATATCACATGAATCTTCTTCCTGACAGGGATTATGATCGACTACATCCAAATATGGATTAAGGGTAAGAAATACATATTAGTGTGGCAACTGTGGATGGTACAATACATAACAGTACGCGTTCATTACACTAAAATACCCAGCATCCCCCTGCCAATCATGAAACACTGGCGTCAGCGCCTGTTCCGAGCCCACGTCGCAAGGACTGCTGCGGCGCCAAAAACAATTGCTAGGAAGCCCAGGGATCTCCTCTCTGTGAGACACCTTAGAGAATGATCAAACAGTGACGGCGATTTACTCTCCATGTTAAAAGAACTCAATGCCTGATGTAACGAATGCGCATTCCGAAACCCTCCCTGTGTCCAGCACTTTTCAATTATCGGGCCGATCCACAGACCGTTTGTGCTGGGCAGGAATGTTCGCTGGGGCCAAGTTGCTCGACCATCTTCAGGGGCGTTATCTTTGAAGAGATCAAACTCACACTTAGACCCTGTTACAACTTCGTACATAACTGCGCCGAGTTGTCCGATATCTGTCTGTATTGAGAACCCATTATCGTCGGCTGCTTCCATTACTGTATCCAGCGGGAGAACAGATGCTTCGGTGAAGTCGCACAGTTTGACGGAGAGATCAGAATCAAGGAGGTAGTTGCGAGTAGCAATATCCGCCACAAGCACACGTTTATCATGGATCTCCTCCAGTGTACGTGCCATTTGACGAAACCATGACATCTGGAGTGCCAGTGAAGGCTTATTCTTTTCCAAATAAGCGCGAAGGTCGCCATTTTCCAAGTAGGCGAGTTGAATAGCTTTCGTGGAGAAGCCGATATAAGGCACAACACCATCAATTTGACCATTTCCGCTCCCAGGGAAATTCAATCGACGGTAGACTTCTTGCTCTCGCTGAAGGACCTCCAAATTCACCTGAACATCATCCTCGGAACTCCATGGATGCCTTAAAGGCGTTTTGACGGCTAGCCCATCACGCAATATCACAACACCTGACCTTCCATATCCTAGGATTTCGCGGTCGGGTATAGGTTGCCCATCAAGATCTATAAACAAAGAAGATGCCATTGTAGGCTTGAGTTTCAAAAAAAACCTTATGAGGGACTGAATATGTATTGTCACTGAGAGCTGGAAACATGAAATACTGGTTTGTTGACCCCTTCTTATATCTAGAGAAACCCGCAGTTCACGTGATAAACTGCCAAGACTCCATCCACGAATAACTGAACCGCTGTTGCACAACTTTACGATTCTAGCCTGATCACTTATGGTTGCGCTTCGCACGTGATTTAGCAATCAAATTATTTTGTCAAAATAATGTATCCAAGTTGCATAGTAACTAAAGTAACAAAGAGATCATCGCCAAGTATATGTTGAGTATAAAGGCGCAAATGAGATCCAAACCGTCAAAAAAGCTTGCCGGCTCTGTTTTGCTATCCACTGCTTGGGAATAAGGCATCTTGCCTTGAAGACGCTTTTCATCGTGATAGCACCGGCATTGGTTTCCTACCCGTCAAGCTCCAACCTTAACACTTTGACCAAGCGAACCACCACCACCTGCATTCCCGGGGCCTGGATTAGGGTCGTCTGGCTTTGGGATTTGAGTGCGATGCCTTGGGCAATCCACTTTTCGCCGAGTAGAACTCGTTTGCGTGGTTATAACGGGGTTAGGGCACGCGCTCCCCCTTTGGTCGGCCTCGACACACCATTTGACGTTGTCTTCGGTCGGGTCAAAAAGGATACAGTTTCCTTGAGACTTCCCTTTGCAGTCGGGGAATTTTGCTGGGTTTTTCCGTCTTTGCCAGCACATTTCTGTATCGTTTATCAGCATTGTCCAAAATCGATTAACTGAGGATACTAACCGGAGAGTTTTGACCTGCTTCAATGGTGGTAATGATAAAATTGGCTATCAGTGCCTGTACAGTTTGTACAGTATCAGCAGAGATTGACGCCATATTTATAACTATTTCTATAAACGGCCCCTACATTGTGTAGTCCGCATGGGGATATGCATCAAAGCCAGTTAGGAATCACATGACCAATATCCTTGATGTTGATGTGGCGGGAAATGATTTTACGGGATGGTGTTGGGCGTAGCATACGAGAAAGGACCAAGCCTAAAAAATTACTAAGTCTTCGCGCGCGAAGAGCTAATGCAAATCTTCTAAGCGGAAAAGGTGTCTAAGTCTTCGCGCGCGAAGAGCTAATGCAAATCTTCTAAGCCTAAAAGGTTTCTAAGTCTTTGCGCGCGAAAAGCTAATGCAGCTCCTAGCACTCCATAGTAAACGTTTAGTATCGAAATATAAACCTATGCCCCTAGTTTATTATCTCAGGCTGTACACTGGTGTCTCAAGCAAGAGATAACTCTATATTAGGAAAGCAGTAAGATTACACTGGCTTTAAAAAGTGGGCCTTACCTTATAGGGAGCGAAACTTACCTACCAAGGTAGGCAGAAGGGTGTTGCATGAGCGGAGGCTGGTGTGGAGGCAGCCTAGCCGATCGCGGTAGCGCCTCCCAAGTTATAAACTCATCTGCGTGATGCAATGCGGAACAACCCTACTAGCACATTTCCTTCGACATTGTCGTGATGGAGCTCGAGATTGGTCTTGACTATAGGATCCCGCGATGTCAGAATAGATAGAGATAGGAACAGAGACTATTCCTCTACTACCTCTTTGAGTTCTTCCAGAGAAACACGCGTGTATTCAGAGACATATTTTATCACGTGTTTTGACTAGAGCTGACAGGATGTGGATTTACCAATGGCATTCCTTCAATCATGATACACGCGCAGTGGACCAAAATGGTAAGATATACATATTCTGAGTGGAGAGAGGTGCAACAGTATATAACTAAAGGGTATAGGCGTTGGCTCCCCACCTTGGGACGGATTAAAAGGACTGTGAGGTCGCTAGGTCTACACATACTGCTGAATTATATTGACGACAATGAAGAAACCTATAGCCAACGGCAGAGCTTGACGCCACAAGCTGATGCTCAGGGCACGTTGGTATGTTTAGGACATTAGCCTCACAAAGCTAGATACTAATTTCTCTAGAATCAAAGACTCCCTATGGTACAGCGCTCCGAGAGACAGCATATTGATGTTATTGGAGTACAAGCACATGTGCCAGGAATCATTGATATAACCCAGATCGATATTAGCTTATGCACTGGTGGTGACAAAGTTTGCTTCTGGTGTGTACAAGATTAACTCTCAAATATGAGAATTATCTGGTGCCTGATAAACGTGCAATCATTTTCCAAGAGCTGAACAGCAATAGGCTCCTTAGGCGGCACGTAATTTGCAGGCGGGAGAAATTTCACTTGAGCTTTTTGATACAATTCAAGATTGGCGTACGTGATAAGCCCTCTGGCAAGAGCTGCAGGATTCATCTTGGCAGAAAAGACTCTGATTTTGTGCGAGAGTAAAAGGAAAGAAAACGAGAAGTCTTAAGGAGACGAGCCAGTAAAATAAGAAAAGAGACGGGCAATTAGAGAAGAACAATATGAGAAGGATAAGTGCAAGATGTGTGTGGATTTTATATCTTTCACTACTCAGACTAGTGTCAAAGTTCAGAAATCTCTTGTCCTGCTAGCCAGCACGCTCCTGCTAGACTGGGTTACGGACAGATCGAAATCAATCGTTCAAGAACCAATTAAGTATGAATACAGCCAAATGGGTGACTAGATTCTTCGTATAGAACACTGGAAGATAGGGCTTCTGCCTGACATGTCGGTTTGGTTAGGAATTAGGCTAGTACTACCAGCCTGAGCTTCAGCTACTCTGGACCTCTAAAGCGGGGTTTATGATACGATATCTTAATACTAGAAAGGACTTTCGTACAGCACATTAGCTCATTTACGGTATCCCAATTATCCATATCTGATAGAACCCCGGATACCATAGAATTATTTTTCTGGATGAAAGGTGTTAGGCAAGGTTGGTTGTTTGGTATTGACATGCTTAGAATGACAGAATGGGGATATCAATGGGTCTACACAATGAAAAATGATTGGAGGAAGCGACTTGACTCAGTTCTTTTGTCATGTTGAAAGTATATCCACCGCTAGTTGTAATGGACATGAGCAGGATTGACTCTGAGATCCTTCTTAACACGCTCCAAATAATCCCTCGCCCAATTCTCCCTTCTTATTAACTCCGCATTGAAAACAATTGGCAATAGCAAGACCTCATTAGCATGGCAATCTGAGAATACCGGCCCTATGACCTCCCTCTCCCGATAAATTCTAATCACAGTCTGTAGTAGATTCTTTCCCACTCCTGCCCCTCGTAGATGCTGTTCATCAGTCCAAGCTCAAATTATACTAATTAATAATTTATTATTCTGACATAGTTTCTCGCGTTGTATTGCGTCCCGTATATGACCGCAGAGCTCTTGCTTTGTATGGATGATGTAGAGAACAAGGATTCCGATTACCCGGTTGTCGTATTTAGTGATCAAAATGGTGTCTCTTTCATCCTTAATATTATATTCACGATTGCCCCTTCTGTCGTCTCGCTGCTGATGTCCTGTACACCGACCCTCCCCCGTCCACAACCAGGCCCCCGTCCAAGTTCGTCCGGCTTTCTCGAAGTACGGGCGTGTAGTATAGCCCGCTGCTAAAAGAAAAATCATAATACACGCAGACAAGGTAATAAGAATAATAACCCGGTATCAGCAGTACCGAGAGCACAGGTAATAAGATAGTTTATTAGAAATAAAAAGATAAGTAGCAAGAAAGCAACAGGATGGGCAAGCATAGTATAAGCAGCAATTTGGCGTTGCTGCATGATACTATCAGCTATAAGATTCACAGAGGCAGTTCAATCAGACGTAGTAGTGGCAGTAAAAGTAGTCAATGACTAATAGTGTCTATTAGACATTCTGATTGTACATGTTCGGTGTCAATACAACATGAGGAAATATCGATATGCTTTATATAGTGAGGGAACATGTAGATATATTCTAAGTAATAAATTTCTGTTCACTGATTACGGCCATCTGCTCCTTCCTGTTCCAGCTCCTGCCACCATCGAGAAACTGCGGTAACCATGGGTATGAATGTGAATCTATCCTAACGGGAATAAACTGGATCGGGAGAACTTATGGGGACCTGATCACGTAGGTCCAGAAAATATCCTTGGCACAGACATCTACCGGAACCGATGCAGTGAGCCTGCTAGCCGGAAGAGGTTTCAAATAATAATAGGGAGTCAATACTGAATTAATTATTAAATGCTTATAGGTCTGAGAGGTGAAGCATTCCTACTATATTGTAATATAATCTAGCGATGAGGCAAAGGCCAACGCTATTGGATTCTACCTTCATGTCCGTCAAAGTCAAATTAAAGATGCCTTGTAGCTTTCATAAGTGATTGTACCATACCATCTAGATTTTGTCAAGGCAGGAAGTCTACCTATCTCGTTTAGACTGGTGTGTGTAGGACAGTAGAGTAGTTGAGATTGTCATGATTGTTTCCTGCCACTAAACTCCAATAATACTAAACACCTCTTCTCTTCTGTCTTCTGCACTCATCATGCTAATTAATTACATTCGCTAATTGAAACCGACGAAAACCCAGAGGAGATCAGATAGCCCAGTGAATGTGTAATACCAAACCATTAATAATACCAGGAGATTCGTTCCAACGCCAACACATAGAAATGGTTTTCCTGCATGTCATTCAGGGATCGCGCAGGTGGAGTGTCTACCCAAGGACGAGATATAGAATCAGATATTTCTGGGAGACTATCGAGGACTTGTATCATATGATTGACTGATGTCACAAGATGTTGTAGCATTGCAATCAAAGGCCTTCAAGCAGAAGGACTGCCTGTTCGTTGGGCCTGAATGACAAAGTCGTTCACCATCAGACAATTCCCGTAAAACCAGTAGGATCTGGCAGTAAAAGAGTAACACCGGGTTTCCGAGCAGCTGTCAAGCCATCTTTTTGAGAGATAAACTGCCACATCAGTACAATTCATTAAGAATGACTGGAGAGGAGATAGAGAAGAGCCAGAGCACTGAGTGAATTGTCGATGCATGTTGAATGTACCCGTCTGAGCAGGTACTGAATATCACTGAGGAGAAGTCGTGTGATTGCCCGTAAGGGAAATATGTAAACGAGTGCTGTTTCATGGGAATTTCCGCGGCATCGCTGATAGCAGTAGGCATCCAGAAGCAGCTGTGGATCAGAGGGTTATGTAGAAGAATCCCCGCGATCATTATCGGCCTCGGAGCAGGATAATGGCTCAACTACATGGCAGGGATGAGTATATTCTCTTAGAAAATGCTGGCTTGTTACTCACGGATAGCGCAGGAAGCTCATTGGCCCATAAAGAGCTTGAGGCAGGTCGCATCGAAGTAAGATCCCCTTCACTGTTGTCGAACTCCATGCATGGTACTCTCGGGAAACATAGATGCTCCCGAGCAGCGATTTTGCATTTTTGGATGGCGGTACTCAACCAATGCATGGCGATGAAGCGAGCTGGCTAAGCCCAAGTACAGTGTGTGGCTGGAGGCAAGGCTGGCTGCTTTATAGATATGACAATGGGTGTTCTTTACTTTACATACATCAGAAGTGAAATGCTGTATCATTGTCCGATCATTAGATAGTTCGAGGGTTGCTAAAGGTGGCAAGTGGTATACATTCGATGTAACAGTGCTAACGATACCTGCACTAATGCATTAGCGCCAACCGGACAGCGCGCATTTACACCGTTGGACACGGTTAAGTGTGGTAGGTGGATAGTAAGGCATGATAAATCGTTAGAGCTTGAAAACATGGAGCTGTAGAATGTGGATACACGGCAACTTTGTGTGGGTCGAAGGGTGACTGGGGAATTGCTGGGGGTCACAGATAATGTGTAAGGCCATAGCTGCTATGATTAAGATCAGCTGCATGATGATGTGCCACCAGCCTCGCACCACTGCGATGCCGTCTATTCACCACTCCAAACATTCGGTTATCTTACCGTCCTGAAAAATGTGTAATGTGCAAGCACTTATTTGCTGATTTTGGTGAGGCCACACTTCAAAAATAGTCTCTGGTATTGCACACATGTTCACAGGGCGGAATTTTGCCCTCCATGACTTCGCCTTGCTAGAAGGATTCTCACGAAAAGCAGCAAAGGTAATCTGGCCTAGATTCAGGACGACCAAATCGAATCAAGTTGCTATTGTTAGGGCTAGCTGATAGGAACAGCATGATATGTGTAGGAGATCAATAGTAGAAGGTCCAAAGTTGACCCAAAATAGGTCACAGTAACGAGTAATATATAAATAATCAATGGGTAGACGATTAGTTGTCAGGATAGTTCCAAAGCTGCAAGTACTACATGCACTATTAGATGATAGGTAACGCACCCCTTTACACCGACAGATGCTCTGATACCAAACAAATATAGGCAAGAACAATGGCCATCAGTTACGCGATGAATAATGGAAGAGGAGCCTATGATACTACTGGTGTCAAAAAGCCCGGAGCACCACCTCCACCGCCTTCAACGCGCTGAACTTGTCGCCTGATAGGGTGCAACATCAAGCTGAGACGAGAATCTAAGGTTGGCACCTGCATAGCATGTTGCGTTAACATGCGCGTGTGACATTCTTACTTCCATACAAGATACATGGACAAAAGCCTTTTATCAACTCACAACTGTGTTTAGAAGATCTCCTGCCTAAGCTAGGCTATTTTTCCTAAAATGGGCTTAGGGACAGGCCTAGACGATTCTACCAGCAAAATCTGAAATCAATGTCTGAGAGACACTATAGTATTCTGATGACGGAATATTATTGGAAGGTCGATCTTTTGCCGTCCTACATTTTTTGGGAGTTTGATGCCGCACAAGAAGCTATCTGGCGCTGTCAGATTTGTTGTTTGTAAAGGATACGTATGAGCATTAGTTTTGATAGAAATGAGCCTATAGTACTATAGCAAAAGATTTAAAAGCAATCAAATAATTTCAAGAGTGTATATCAAGCAGGGCGAAAATTATTTCCATTAAGTTCAATTCTTCTGCACTCAAAGTATGGCAATTCCAAACCCTGTTCTTTTAGTGCCTGCTACTAATCCTAGAATATGCCCAGTTATATTATGCAAGACTCACCCATAACTCCACCTCGTTGCGAGATACAATGCTTCCGTGCTGGAAAATATCTAATTGGTACAACCGCTCGTTCAATGCATATTGAAAAGGAGGTGTTATTGAATTTCCCTGGGGGTATTATTGCTCTCCTAGAGCATGGGGAGATTCTAGTCACGGCCTATGGACTATTGAAGATCCTTTTGTCAAACAGGCAGAATACAAGACCTCTCTACGAAACGATGAGTGTGGACGTTATAGAAGAATTGGTTACTCTACGATGTGGGTCGAAGTATACCACCATGTCAGTAGAGGCACTGCAAGCGTCTTACTTTGGAAGTCTTGTTTTACAGCCAGCGAGGAATTTGAGATCAACGGTCATTAAGGCAATGTGCTTGGGCATATGCCGGAACGCGCGGCAGTGTATTTCATGCTTGAGAAAAAGGCTTTTCAGAATGTGTTGATGTACATTCTTCATGATCCAATCCTTTTGATTCGCCCATAGATGATCTCTGGTTGCATTGACCTGTTCAATTTGTGGTTTTTCTGCTATGAGCCGTGACTTGATACTAGTTGTAAAAGACCTTTGTAAATCACTATAAGTATGGATGAGGGATAGATCAATCGCTAGACATACGAAGAGAAGAATACAGAAGACCATCTCTTTATCATGATGCCTTTGCGAGTACAGTATTGGATGGAATCGCTTCTTACATTTCTTTGTCCTGGCGATCCAAATCCCAATACAGAGCTAGATACCCTCAGGTCACGAGATCCAAGCCTGACCAGTTTTACGACAATACGATCTGTGTCTCCTACATACGAACTACCAACGCCCCCTGAGCTGGCCCTAATATTCCATCATGTATCTGTGAGATTATCATTCAATACGAGCCATCTCTTTGATCTTTTGGATAGATTATTGATATAACAGGCTCCACAGGCGCCGAGCTGCTCAGTCACACAGGAACATGGTTCATCTGCAATGCAGCCAAAACCAAGGCCAGCAGATATCTCGCACCTGCAAGCACCAATCACCGCTGTATTGCCCCCTGAGCCTTCCCAAAATGACCGCCGTGCATCTGTGAGATCGTCATTCGGTGCTTGGGTAGCTAGCCACAATGTAATTATTGAACCAGCTTTCGAACCCACTTTCGAAGAGGTGATGATCCAGTCCACTCCGTCATTTTAAGACAAGGATGGCGTTCTCCTTGTCAAGGCTCTCGTGGAATATCATACTGAGGGGTTAAATGGGGGGGATTACATAGATTGGCAATGGAAAACATTTAAGTACGATGACATCAAACATCGACAGGATTTTAAATACTCACAGTGATGCGTCCCTTGTATTAGTTGAAATATTCTTCTTTATAGTTCAAAAAAGAATCCATAACTTGATTTTATTTCTACATTTCTATAAATGCAACTTCTTGGATACAACCTCTTGTGTATAGGAATATACTATTTCCTCGCAATATACTGCATTGTCCAACGATTTTTTGTATGAAAGCATCCCGATTTCCCAAAAATGATACTAATGATATTGAAGCCCAACTTATGGCCACTAATACAGCGACCGATTCAACGGCCGATTCAACAACTGATACAGCGACCAATTCAACGACTCATGCGGCAACCTGCGCAGCAACCAATACTTCCACTTCATCGCAGCGGTATGAAGAAGAGTACTTAATGCCCCCTCTTTCGAACCCGCGAAAAAGACGGAGCCAAGAAGAACTCGGCCATTTGGAATCAAAAAAGAATTCCAATTTTGAAAATAACAGCAAAGTTATCATACAGGGAAACATAGATCCAGAGAAATCAGCCAATGGAGTTATGGAACATGACAAGAACAATATCATCGAACCAGACCCGAATCCGGAACAATTATACGAGCTGCAATTTGATACCGCTTTGGAATTAGCCAGGAAAGCCCATCCTAATATGAGGGGGAGGGAGAAAAAAAATTTCAGAGGGATATTGTTGTGAATGTGACCGCAAAATCCAGTTCTATGACCAAGAATGTTTCTGAAGTGGGGATCAGCCACCTCACTCAGGGGATTCGGGGTTTCCGGTCGCAGTGCTTGTACAAGGCCTACTTAATGTATGCAGGCGGCTAGTTAAGCCTAGCAACGATACTCGTCTGGGTCCATATAAAGATATACTGAGTGCTTTATTCTTCTATACTACGTGGCTACTCCTGAGCCTGATATCAGACTTCTCGCTTAGCGCAGCGGGTCTGGAACAATGATGTTACAGCCAACCAATCAGGGCTCTAAGCCTCTAACCTCATATCAGTTTCTTGTGTGGACATCTTGCTTTTTTAATATGCAGAACAATGAAAAGGGTATAGAAATTTAATGATATCTTACCTAAATGATTTTTTTGGACGAGATTCGCCCAATACTGATTAATTGGAAGGATTTACGCATTTAAACATTTACCGAGTTAATACCTACCTGAATGGCTAAAATAAATGATATCTGTGTTTCAAAAAGGCTATGAGGGGATAATCAGTGAATCTGACATAAAATATTTGATTAAGAGCATGATTATCCGGGCTGCCTGCTTATCATGACTGTAAACAAATATATATAAAATCAATAACATCAATCCCAAAAATGCAAATGCCAATACGGAGACCAATTATGAAAGATTCGCCTTTGGTTCCAGGTTCATGAATTCATACATGTGGCCTCCTTTTTGCCTATCTTATTGATTCGTCGAGTGCCTGTTGATTGGAAGGAAAGGTCGATCACATCAAGCATGTCTTCCGTCTCCTTCTGTATAGCATCAAAGACATCACTCCGAATATGTTCGCATGTAGATACTGTGGCTTAATTAGATCTTTTTCAGTTCTGTCTGAGCATATATATACCTGTCACAAGTGACCTGCCCTTCTCTTTCCAAAATCCCTCAATTAAAACTTTCCAGGGATCTGCACGGTCCTCTAATCTCCAAATCTCATAATGCTCCCTATTCCGAAGCTGGGCGTTTTTAGCAGTGAGATCATAAAGTCCAAAACGTAGTATCTATAGATAATTAGTGCTGAAGCTTGGATAAAATGGACTGGTACAAACATAGGAACTCCGGTCATGAATTAGTAGATGCTCCATCTAATCATATATCCAGTCAACGTTTTCTAGCAGATATTAATCAGACGTACTATATTAACCATATTGAAAACCTACACGTCTCATCTATCTCCCACGCCACAAAGATCTTTCGATTTATCTGCGCGCTGCCATCCAGTAGTTCTTGAATAAATGGGACCTGTGCCGCGATTCCAGTACCAGTCGCCATTATAAATATTCTGTCATAATTTTCAAGATTAACCGAGTTACCAAAGAGCCCACTGACCCATGTCATAAACTCATTATCTTGGCCATCGATTAGCTTTGCAGTGAATCTGTCTTTCTTCCGTATTAGGATTGAAATACTTTGCTTGAATTTTGAAATCCTGTTCAACCAGTTCAATGATGAATTTGCATTTCACATTAATTATTAATTTATCAGAGAAAGTAGTGAGAACGCAGGCATGTAGTAAAATGAAGAAATCTAACACGAAGTAGGGGAATCATTCCAAAAAACCCAAGAAACACCACCGAAAAGCAAAACCCCAACATCATCTACCTCTCCTACTCAATATTCCTCATAATACCCGGCTGCACCTTCTCCAGTCTCTTCGACAGGGTTTCCCAAACATGCGTAGTCCTCTCCTCATCGAGAGCAATGGGGGCATACTTCTGCACCTTGCCAGCACGGAGATAAAGACCGTGGGTCTCCCTCCCCGCCGCAGCGGCCTGAACAACCAGCCTGGAGCCCTCTTCAGCCGAATTGGCAGCAATGGCTTCAAACACCTTGAATGCGCCCTTGGCCACACCACTTAACTCGCCTGACAGTCCTGTCTTGCAGAAAGAGGGATCGACGGAGTTGATAACGATGGGGTTTGGATCCTCCGTATTTTCCGGGTCCAGGATCTGGCACAGCTTGATAGCTCCGTATATCTGCAGCAACTTTGAGAGATTGTACCTTTGTCCTACTCGTCAGTACTAATTCCCCGAATCTCCAGTTCAGAGATAGCAACTTACTGGTTCATATGATTCATGTGTGACTCCTCAGCGTACCAGGCAAAAATATCGTCGCCCGGGTTCTCGGGGTACTTGGCCACATCATACAAGGCGGAGGCGACGAACGTCATGACGGGAGTGGTTTTGTATCTCTTCGCGGTCGATTTCATGAGCGGGATGATCTGCAGCGCGAGCAGAAATGTGCCGATCATGTTGACTCCAAGCGTGCGCTCGGTGCCGTAAACGAGCTGGTGTTTGGCGGTCCGCATGCCTGCGTTGTTGACGAAGACGTCGACACGGTCCAATTCATTTACCTCGTCAACAAAGGTGCTGATCGATGATGGAGATTCGATGTCGACTTCCATGACGTCGATGACATCGAGACGGCATTTTGTGATGGATTCGATCTCAGCCTTGGCCTTGTCTCCCCGGGCCTGGCTGCGACAGGCGAGGATGACTTTGGCAGCGCCGAGACGGACAAAGTATGTCACTATTTGCTTGCCTAGACCCCCATTTCCACCGGTCACAATAACCGTTTTGCCAGCAAACGAGACGGAGGGTTGGGGGATTCTGAGGAGGAATTGGGTGTGGACGAAGTCACTGAGAGAAGGCATGATGGCGGTGCTGGTGGTCGGATAGTTGATAGAAAGAGGAGACTGGGATGGTGGATGATGGATGACTTTCTGAGGTTCATCGAGGAGCAGGACATTGAGGCTATATATAACCTGTCTGGACGGCGATCCCCCGGGTTTTTCATGTTTATTGGCAATGAAGTCCACGGACATACTCCATATTGCACACCCCTCGCGCCGATCCCCGCCACTAAGCCCCCTATTGCCTAGATCCACGGGCACTGCCATGTCAGGGCAAACTCCGCGGACTTAAGTCACGTGCCGCCTGGCAGCCGGATGCGGGGAGTGGCGGGCTCTCCTGATCCTCCTCGATCGAACATGCCGCGGACTTTCCGGAAAACATCCATTCCTGTCCATACCACCCAGCCACCACTATGCCCCCCCACGGACATGTGTCTCCGAGCCGGGTAACCAAGGCACCCTCACAGCGATCGGGACGACGCTTCCGCGTCCCCCTGTCATGTGACCCATGCCGCACGCGAAAGTGCGTCGATGAGACCCCCAGCTGTCTGAGGAAGGGTCCGTGGGAGCGCCTGCTGACGGGTTGATCAGATTAAAATGCAATCGGGAGTGGCCATGTCAGAACTGTTCGACGCGGAACGAGCAGGCAGCCTGCAAATTCCGGGGCCCCAACAATGCGGCGACCGGCAGTCGCGAGGGGAATGCAGATGCGATGCGGCAGCGAATCGACCACCTGGAGGGTCTCGTAACGAGAATGATCACACAGCACCAGCAGGGACCATCCAGTCCCCAGAAGGTGGTGTTGACGCCGGAAAGCCCCAGGGCCGACGCGGGAGGGTCAATTCCCACCGTGGCGGCGGATGGCCCCGGGGCTGGGACCACCCTGATCGACGGGGTCCATTCGGTCTACAGGGCGGGCGAGGATTGGTACGATGTACTCCAGGAGGTAATCTCGATCCAGCTTTATTATGAACTTGTGCAACATTGAGATTTGTATCTGGCATGGGCTGTATGTCCACGTTTCTGGTGTTCTGATTTCTTTCGTTCTTCATCTCCCCCCTTGCTACGATGGCTTGGCATTGGCCCCCCACTAACAACGCCCAGATCAACGAGCTGAAGAAAACCTGGAACGACACCCAGGATGATCAGACAGACGACCATGTGCGTCCTACTCAGTCGCATACCGTCGACGGGTCAAGCCTGCTGTTCGGGCACGTCAAACCGATCGAGCGAATCGAAATATTGGCGACCTTGCCCCCAAAGGCCAAGGTGGACGGCCTGATCAGCCATTTCTTCAACCGACCCACCTTTCCCATATCAGTTCCGCGTACGTAAATTTCAATGACCTTGCCTGAGCGTAGCTGACATTTCTAGCCATCCTACACGAACCCACCTTCTTGCGCGAGGTAGGTGCCCAACTCTACTCCCATCACTTTTCTGACCCATATCAGTACGATGAACACTGGAAAGACCCTTCCCGTACCAGTCCCATCTGGCTTGGCCTGCTATTCTCAATTCTTGGCATCACCATGCTCGCGTATCACCAATACGGAGAACCACCGGAGTACGAGGGCATCTCCGAGTGCCTCTTCCAGCTCTACCGCATACGCACAGCACAATGCCTGTTAAGTGGCGACATCGCCAAGTGCCTCCCATACACGGTCGAGACGTTGCGCTTCAACGCAACCGCCGAACTCAACCGAAGGGACGACAATCGTCGCGGGCTGTGGATCATGACCGGCGTTGTCGTCCGGGCCGCCATCAACATGGGCTACCACCGGGATTCCGCCCAATCGCCCTCCATAACCCCCTTACAAGCCGAATGTCGCCGTCGCATCTGGATCTCCGTAATAAGCATGGACGACATGGCCTCTTTCCTGGGAGGTTTCCCTCGCATGTCATCCGGCATATTCTCCGACACCCTCGAGCCCCGCAATCTGCACGACTGGGAATTATCCGAGGACACCACCGTTCTCCCACCCTCTCGACCCCTCACGGAACCCACCCAAACCACCTACCTAATCGTCAAAGGGCGTCTGTTCCGGGCTCTTGGCCGCGTCGCCGATCTCAACAGCACCCCGACTCCCCCCTCCTACAACACCGTCCTCGAAGTTGACCGCGCTGTATACGACGCGTATGAAAACTTCCCACCCCACATGAAACTCCAAACCCGGTATCCACGGCCCGATCCACCACGGAATATCTCCTTCTTCGCGGTCCTTAGTCTAGCATCCATGTATCACAAAGGGATGTGTACCCTCCACCGAAAATACATGGCGAAAGAAAGGCTTCGTCGTCAGTACAAATTCTCTCAGGACAGATGCATCGCCTCCGCGCTCGCGATCGTCGACAATCAGCGCATGCTAGACCTCCCCTGGTATAAATCGGCCCAGATCCGACAGATGTTGACACTCGCCGCTATGATACTCTTCCTTGAGCTCGAGCTACGACAAAGGATACCAGTTCCGGATGTATCTCCTGACAGTGGAACCGTTGTACAGTCATTGAAAACAGCTTGCGGGCTGTGGGGGGACGCGAAATCCACCTGCGAAGAGGCTGAGAGGGTTTGTAATACCCTGTCTAGCATGCTTTCGAGTATCCAGAAGGCATCCGGGGCTGGCACCTCGCAGACGATTACCCCGCAGTCACTTGAACTGCCAGGGCTTACTCCTCAGATCCTGTCGCTCGATGGCGACCTATCGTTTGAGAAGGACTTGAGTAATATGGATATTGACTGGGTTTGTCTCTCTTCTTATAACGACGGTGCGGTACTGACTAGTCCAGGCTACGTGGGACTCCTTCATCGAGGACGCCAATTTCGACCAGGGACCAGTGTATTGAACCGCCCGATACCCGACGATCTACGGCAACGAAAGTACCAATCTTCCCATCGGGTGTGAAATCCTTCCCCCAACCAGTCTTCACCCTCTCGGCCGGCTGGAGATTCCTCGGTTCAGCGCTCACATGCCTCGTTATTTGTAATTAATTACTCACTATAGTATATAATAACATCAAACGCACAATCCATCTTCCTTATTTGTTCGGTACCGATCGCCGATAGCTTGTTGACGTGGTAGATAATCACTGTCTTCAGACACTCCATTATCCCTGACGTGGCGCAGCCGTTTGGCTGGAAGATAAGATCCGCTGTCGCGGCGCTTCCTAGTCCATCATAATCAGGCCGGAGATGCTTGGTATTTCTCGGTGCACGGACTGTTTGTGGAGGGGTGATGCATCTCATCATCCGGTCGGTCTTGAGTAGTACGTTAGGCTGTTGGTCCCCGAATGAGAGCAATCGTTCCCGAGCACTTACTATTCTCTTCCCACCTAATGCAGGTGAAAAGCAATTAAATTGCTAATTCACCTCTGACATCTACCTGGTACAAAAAAATCATTTCACAGAGATTTTGTCTTCGTTTACCATCCCACAAATACCGTCCGTGTTGGAAGACACAATACAAATGCTGCCAGTATTGATTATAGGACAATAACCTCGGGTTTCCCATAAAGCATACAGTATTCCAGCAGAACCAGGTATCATAGTGTACATAAGTAGGTAGTCTCCCATTCAACCTTGGCAGTCCTGCACCTATATTTGGGAGTAGCACTCCGTACTCCGTAGTGGTGATCATTCAGCTGCCAAGAAAGGTGTACATTGGCCGTTCTTATCTTCTGGCACCCCCGTTCGACGCTAAGATAGCCAACCACTTCTTCTGCATGATCCATAAATAGAATGTACCATCACTTAGCGCAAGATAGAGTGGTGGAGATAAGATAATGTACGAGTTACGACGATCGGAGGGATTGGGGGTTTTGCATTGGGGTTGGAGAGATGTGGTTCGTTTCAGTTGAGGGCGGGAGATAAGATCAAGGTGGTCCTGAATTCGATGGTTGACATACTCCGGTCAAATTTACATCAGCTCCGCTCCTACAAGTCTTTTGGGTGTCTCCGACCTCTGGCCGCACATTGACCACGAGCGCATTGGACAAGACTCTCATTTTACTGTAAATGTACACTTATCTGCCAAGGTCGAGGTGATATCTCCCGCATCATATGTGCCGTTTTATAAGCAATTAGCAAGCACCAGCGCCGCTCATTGGAAGTCCGAGCATAAATCACACCATGCTAGTGCAGGGCCTCCTCCAATGGCCACGAGGTTATATTTAGAGTTGTGTCTGCAGGATTCCTTAGTCTTCATAACTAAACCTCACTTAATGCTGACAACACTTGACCCTGGCATGTAGATCCCCTACAGCCTATTCCCTTCAGTACCTGGTTGGCTAAACGGGTCTGTACTCCTCTCCTAAGCGCCAAATCCACCTGCAGCTAGAACCCACCCAAGAACCCCACTACCCATCAGACGCTTATCCCGCAACCGATGAAGACCAAACCCCAATCGGCGCTGATTTATCATAAGGTGGTTCTGGAACTCGGGATCTCGTTGTCCCCGAATGCAGGGCAGACCTTAGTAGCTCCGGTTTAACGGCCGCGTGCTTTCGACCCCTGTCACTTCTGGTCCGGCCGGGGTTAGCGGCGTCTAATAATAAATGCCTAGACGCGTAGCTTACGCGATGGTTGTGCTGCACCAATGGCGAGATTTATAAGCGGTGTAGTTCTGGCCATCGAGTGGAAGGTGTCTTTCTATTGGCTGGATATCTTGCGCGGATGTGATTGGTGGGTGGGAGGTAGGTTATACTATCCTCATCAAACGAGATGGGTATGTCTTCTTAATCAAATTGAACGTTGAGAATAATTGCATTGATTTCGGAGGCAACGATAGTGCTCTTCACCCATCAATAATGAACTTTCTTGTGACATACTCTCAATTTGTCAAGACTCCGCAGCCGGCATCTTCGAACTCGGGAGTGAAATATCTCGACTTTGTCGTCGTGAAACAATGCATTATAGACCACAAATTTCCGATGAGTAATTTAATGATCCCTCTTGGCTTAATAGAGCTAGCTTAAAGTGAGTGGCATCGCGCCCGAGTCCCCGTGCCCAGTTCGAAGAGGGATAGACGATGAGGTAGATGCGAATCTCGGCCTTGACTTGGTCATCCACTCATACATGAAGCTCAATCGGACCAGCTGAATACCCTCACAGCCTGCATAGTGCAATCCTTCCCCGTCGTTTCAGTATCTGCCCCAGACCCCTGCAAGTACTCCATTTGATCCCAAACCCCGGGCAACATACTACACATCCCACCAGTCTGCAAAGCCGACATTCGGCTAAAAGTCACCACACCGATAGAGGAACTCCGACTTGGCCGATCTTCGATCTTTTCTCTCAATCAGGCATATTTTGTTTATCCCTGATCTTATTGGCCTTAGACGCTTACCCTCAGGCAGAAGTGCGCTTCTAGCTAGTTCTCACATGACCTATCCTGTCCCAGCTTGTGATTGCACTTGCATCCACAGACATCTACAGCTTTTGGCATGATTATGCAGGGTGAGGGCCAAGCCACAGGCAACTAGGATCATGTCCTGCTGGCAATCCCTCGGGTAAAAGCAGTTGTGGCTATCAGCACCCTGGATGCTACTTATCGTCCAATGGTTCGTCTAGGCTTCCTCACGACCAGCGTGCCCAGAAGGGTCCGATCGTGTACTGCCTGAATGACCCCATTTCCAAGATGAAGAAAGAATCAGGTGTTCATGGGTATCGCTTACCTTGAGTTCTGGGAAGTCAAATGAATGGCTTCCTTTCCTCTCTGTTTTGCCTTGTAGGGCACGCCGAGGCTTGGCTATGGCAATCTCTCACAATATTGCTGCCTCAAAGCCCTGGCACCTCTCTGCGGCTACTGCGGAACCAGACCCCATGGCACCATGCGAATGCCGTCTTCCCGGGACTGAGGAACCCACTTTGTCTGCTGTTGCCCGCAATACCCCCCCAACTCCGTCGGAGCTTTTTGGCTCTTGGATGGCCTGCAAGTCTATTTATATTTGTGATATCAAGGGTTCCATGTGTAGTAAGGAGTATATATACCAATGGCTTTCTGTTGCCCTATGTGTGCTTCATTCTCATGAGCCACGATCATAACGACAATCAAGCAGCCATCACTCAATTTTCGAATCTTGCCCGGTCAAAGTGAAGATATCATTTCTTTCCAAAGTCATTTTCTACTATCCTTTTGCAATGAGCCATTCCCGATCCAGTGAGAGCAGCATCCAAAGCTCACCCACAGATGGGATTCTAGATGACAACGCATTCAACACAGTAGCCTGTCTCCTCCAACCCACCACCTCTACAGACTAACGTACCCTAGATCGAGGTATTCGAAAAATACCCCATGACATCCATCTCCATCGGGGGCGGAAAGCCCTTCCCCCCTTCCCTCCCAGACTCGGATCACTACGTCGTCGCATGCGAGGGCCCCGACGACCCGGACCACCCCTACAACTGGAGTCTCCGCACCAAGTACACCCCCCTCCCTCTCCCACAAGACCCCACTTACTAACCCCCTCTTCCCCCAGACTATGCATCTCCATCATGGGCTGCTTCGGCACGTTCACCGCATCGTTCAGCAGCGGCATCTTCGCCCCGGGCAGCAGCAGCGCAGCAAAGACATTCGGGGTGAGCAACGAGGTCGGCATACTGGGTACAACGCTATACGTGCTGGGGTTTGCATTCGGGCCCCTGATCTGGGCGCCAGCATCCGAGCTGATCGGCCGACGCTGGCCACTGACCATCGGCACCCTCGGCGGAGCAATCTTCACCGTCTCATCCGCCGTCGGAAAGGACATCCAGACGGTCATCATCTGTCGGTTCTTCGCCGGCATGTTCGGTGCCAGTCAACTCTCCGTCGTCCCAGCCCTGCTGTCCGATATCTACGACAACACGCAGCGCGGCGCCGCAATCACGGTCTACTCCCTCGCGGTCTTCTGCAGCCCGTTCATCGCCCCCTTCTGCGGGGGGTTCATCGAAACCAGCCCCCTCGGATGGCGATGGACGCTCTACATCCCCGCCATCATGGGCTTCACGTGCAGTGCCATCTTCATTGTGTTTCTCAGGGAAACCCACGCCCCGTGTCTGCTCGTCGTGAAGGCATCTGCCCTGCGCCATCAGACCGGCATCTGGGCCCTCCTTGCTAAGCAAGAAGAAGTAGAGGTGGACCTGAAGCAACTGGCTCGGAAATACTTCACCCGGCCGCTGAGGATGTTGGTCACGGAGCCGATCATCCTGATTATTTCGATCTATATGTCGTTTATTTATGGTATCGTGTATGCCCTTTTGGTTGCATACCCGTACGTCTTCGAATCAGTCTACGGCATGAGCCCGGGGGAAGCCGGACTTACTTTCATCGGGCTGGTCATTGGCCAGGTGTGCGCTTGTACGTTCATCGTCGCGGGGAATTCCGCATACGTGAGGAAGTTGATCGCGAATAAGAACGTGCCGGTGCCGGAGTGGCGGCTTTCGTCTGCGATTGTGGGCGCGCCGGTGTTTGTGGTGGGCATATTCTGGTGAGTGCGCAGTGCACAGGTTTGCGAGGGCGGTGGAACTGACAAGCAACAGGTTCAGCTGGACGGCCTTCACATCCTCGATCCACTGGATGGCGCCCACCGCCGCGGGCATGCTCATCGGGTTTGGGATTTTGTGTATCTTCCTCCCCTGCTTCAATTATCTGGTCGATGCTTATCTTCCCCTGTGGGTTTTTTTTTTTTTTTT